>VXBN01014999.1:1254811-1283183 GCA_013397395.1 Sinosuthora webbiana
GCTCGGGGGTCTGTGGCCGCCTCGGGGGTCTGTGGCCGGCTCGGGGCGCGCTCCGATCCCGACCGGCACCGCCGCCCGCCCCGGGAGCCCCGGCGGGCTCTGACCGGTAAAGTTTTCCCGGTCCTGGTGGGCGCCCGGCGACCCGGAGGGACCGTCTGGCAGCCCAGAGCTACTTGGGTGGGGGGTCTGGGTCTTTTCTTTGCGCCGGAGCATCCTTGAGCCGCAGCCTGGAATCTCTATCCTAGGGAACAGGTAGCCAGCCGTTACATCGGGTACTTGCCGGTGCCCCGGGACGCACAGGAACTCCGGGGTTGCCTCAGACCCAGGTCCTGCCTTTCGGCTAGCCCGGGCACAGACCCAGGTCCTGGATTTCGGTCCCTTATCCTCCGCTGATCCCGGCCTGTTTCCCCGTGCGGCTCCGCGTGGGTTGGTGCGGGTGGGTCCCCGGTGCAGCCGGCGTGCGGACACGGGCCCGCCCCGGTATCTGGGCAGCGAGAAATGACGGCTGGAGACAGGGAAACCCTGGTCTTTAACAGGCATTTGGCAGCGCCTAATATTAAACCAGAAGTGAAGAGTTTTTTCTGGCTCCAGTGCCTGCTTCCTTCCCTTTGATTTTTCTTTTTAATTTGCTGGCTCTCCCATCAGGACACTTGTTCAACTTTGGGTGATGCTGGACGTTGCATGCTAGATCTAAAACGAAGTAAAGGATAAAATATTTTAAAAGCTGTTTTCCCAGCAAATACTGTTAGCCTCATTGAAAGTGTTGGAATATGCTGCCCTTTGGTTAATTCAGACTCTATGAAGTCCATGAAAAAGCCTGTCTAAAACAGTGTCTTCCCTAAAAAGAGACACACGGCAATCTGATAGGTGAATCCCACCAATATTCCCCTTTTTCCCTAATTTTTCAATAAACAGATCTTAATTTATTAGCCTGTCAGACAGAAGCAGTCTGCAGGTGTTAATGGTTTAGCCGATCAAAGACACCCTTCCCGTAGGTGGCACTTGAATTCGGTGATGCTTGTGGGTCAGTGGGTCTCTTCCCCTTTGTCCCACCCAGGCTCTTATTAGTTGTCTTTCTTTGTGCCATGCAGTGTGGGTGGCTGTTGGAGAGACTGGCCAGGGCATCTTTGAGCCCAGAGGCAAGAATCTTTACTGCAGTGCAAGCTGGTTTAGGGGTGCATGCAATTGCAAAAGTGTCCATAGCTCTGGTGGTGTTTCGGTATGCCTGCGTGGAGGAAGTGCTTAAGGATCAGGCTGGTAAATTTTGCTCATGTACCTCCAGGACTGGAGTGTAAAAGTGCCTGTTCACTTGGAGACCCTCAGGAAAGGGGCCTCAGGGTGCCTGGAGATCAGCTGGCCCAGGGGATGATGACCTAAACTTGGTTAGATAAGGAAGGATTCTGTGGAGCCGCGTGGGGGAATTGTGCGCCCTGACACCCATAGCAGCCAGCTGTATCCTGTCTGATCGTTCCTAATCCGCTGAGCTTTGTGGGAGTCCTCCTCCGAGGTATCCCCAAAGTTGTTAGTTCCAGGTATCTAGCTACTGCCTAGAGTGCAGTCAGACCTGGCCAGGAGGGGGGTGGTGGGGACGGGACACAGGAATGCAGGAATGTCTTGTTCCTGGGGCATTTGCCTCCTGGGGAAGGAAGATGGGAAGGAATCCTTGTCTGTGAGTAATCCAAGAGCAAAACGTTTCTCCCCTTGCAGACAATGAATCGTTTCAGCGAGCTGACACTGTTATTTGTGGCTCTTGGCAAACCAGATAAGAGCATTCTGCCAGACACTTGCTCAAATCAGTGCCAGCCCCAGCCTTGCTGATTGCCTTTCACTGGGTGGGAGAGAAGCCTTTGTGTACCACGGCAGTAATCACAGTGGTGCTTCTGGGTGAAGGAAGGTTGTTGCTGGTCCCCTTGGTTACACAGTCTCTGATTCTGGTCCTTGTGCCTCCAGGCCTTTTTATTTTCCAGAGAGAGGATGACACTTTGGAGAAGAAATTTTTCCTGCCTGGCTCTGCTTGTGGGGCTGTGAACAGCTATTTCCAAGACCCCTTTTCTTTCCTCTTGATCTAAACCTTGCATGAGGCTGGTTATACATGCTGATTAAGCAGGGAATTAAATCACATAGGAATGCTGCTCGCTTGATGTCTTCTCTGTTACAGAGCTATGCTTAGAAGTTGAGGCTTTTCAAGTGATTGTGTGGGCTTTAGCTAAGATGTGAAAAAAGCCTTGTAAACAATATGCCTTTGTGATGAAGGCAGAGTAAGTGTAATTATCACCTGTCCTATTAAAAATCTTCCAATTTGGGGGCATAATCAAGCTAATCAGACAGTGTTGTGCTTTTCCAGATGACTAGGTGATCCTTTCGAGTGGCTCGGGAGCAGATGCAAGATGAGCAGCGGAGGGCAGTGCAGAAGACGCAGTGGGCTCTCAGTGTGACCCACGAGGATTTGAAGATGTCTGCGTGCAGTGACTTTGTGGAACACGTTTGGAAGCCCGGCTCCTGCAAAAACTGCTTCAACCCGAAGAGTTCCCATCGGCTGCAGACACCCCCAGACGTGGGAGCTTGCGGCGTGCTCCCGGATGGAGCTAGGACCAAGCCCGAGAGCCTCGTGTTGGAAGACGAAGGTGTAAATACTTCCCCCTTCTCGAAGCCAACAATTGCTGTGAAGCCAACAATGATAAACTCAGATGTTTCTGACGCGTGGGCGGATGTGAATATGAATGCAGATCTGTCACAGGTAATGATTAATCCAGTCAAAGCTTGACTTCCCGTTACTTACCTATCCTCAGAGTGCTAGGAATATCTTACAAATGTTTCCTTCCCTTTGTTTTTCCTTCTGGTCTTGACTCAGGTTTTTAAGCCATCTATTGGTTTCTCAGTGTATCTTTGGGTGAAGCTGAATGAGCTGTTGCTCACAAGCCATGTGCAGCGGAGCTTAAAAATACATTGTTTGCTTAGGAACTTCCGGTTTTTAAATGAGGATGCGGGTTATTTTCCTGGGAAGTTTTACTGAAAAGATGTCTTGTCTGAGTGCAGTCAGTGCTGACTGGATCCATGGTCTTTGTGGGTGAGGAAGACAAGTGCCCTGCCTTCCTACTCCTTCCTACCAATCCTTGCCAGAGCAGTAATGCCCTGTGGGTGTAGCTCCTCGCCCTGACCAGTTGATACCAGCAGTGCCTCAGCAGAGTGACGCACAGGCTGCTGCCCCACTGCCTGTGGCATAGGTGTGCTCCTATTTCCCCATGCCCCAGAGGAGAGTCAGCGCTCACCAGCTCTCTTAGCTTGCCACTGCTGTCCCTTTCTTTTCTTCTAAGGGGTGAAGGGCACATGAGTGCAAGCCACCATTGTTGGTGGCGTTTGATATATGCGTGCAGATTTGGCATGCCTGCTCCCAATCCCGACTTCTGAGCATGGCCAAGCTGCTATCCCAGGATAACCCGTGATTGTCTGGGTCTGTTCTGGAGTCACACACTCTGGAGCAGTGTGAAATGAAATGAAAATAAGCAGAGAGAGGTGCAAGTATTCCTTCGCTCTCTGAATCTTTAATTGCACAGTGATTCGCAGACAGGATGACAGGTTGGACATGTTTCTGGCAGCAAACCCATAGGAAGAGAAAGGAGAATGTCTTATTCCAGTGAATTGCTATTGTTGGTAATTCAAGGATTAAAAATGGTCCAGGAAATACGACAAGTGTAGTTTTACCAGGAAAGGTTTGTGGTGGGGTGAGCACAGCAACATAGATGGTGAATTCCAGAGTACTGTTCTGCAGAGCTGGGCTTTTATTTTTGCAGTTTGTGGGTTTCTTTAAATTTTATTTGTCTTTCATTTTGCATATACATGTTCTGACAGGGCATTTGTCTTTTTGACCCATGCAGGTCAGTTGGGGCATGATTTCTAGCAAGCAACTCCTCCTGAAATCAGGAGATGCACAGCGCATCTGCCTTGACAATTTTGGCAATGGTGGCGTGAGAAAGCCTTTCCTTCACAACCAGCCCAGCGACTGCTTGTCTTGCTGTCCTCCCAGCTACTCCATGGTGGGTCTGCGTGGCCTGGAGAGTCGAGTGGAGAGAAACGTCTCCATCCACAGCCTGGTACTTGTGGGTGAGACAGGCAAGCAGGAGGACAGAGTTAAAGAGAAGTTTTCCCTGCCTCATCAAGTCCCCTGCCCTAATCCATCTGCCCTGGGGGACAGAAGCACCACTAACTGCAGCAGAAACACTTCTTCCCAAGCCAGAGAAGGAGCAGCCCTCCCTTCAGGGGGTGACTGTGGTCACATCTTGGAAAGCGAAGGGGGTGAGTACTGTTCCATCACCAACTGCCACAAAGAGCACCCCGTCCCATGGGAGCCGTTTTGCACAGAGGAAAAGGCAGCCCAGTGTGAGGAGAGTCACACTCCCAGTGGATGGAGGCAGCGGGATGCTCCTGAGATTCCGAGGCCAAGTGGCCGGGCAGTCAAGTTCAGTGAAGAGGAGCGCAGAGCTGTGAACGTGGCCTTCTGCATCACGAAAGACCAGAGTGATCCTCTTCCCTATTCCCTGTGTTCAGACAGGAAAAACCTGGCTCTCCACACTGAGCCTGCCGCCCTCCCTGAGAGCACAGGGAGCTGCAAGGCGGGTGCCCTTGCTTTGTCCCGGGAGGATGAGGACTTCCCTCTCCCTGGGGAGCCCTCTGTCACTGGGGGCCTCTGCACTGAGGGTTCAAGCACCCCTCAGCAGGCTCTGGTGGAACCACAGCACCCTCGCCTCACCGAGCCAGCTCGTGGTGATCCCATCTATGCCGAGAGCACCAAGAGGAGGAAGGCACAGCTGAAGGCTGTTGGCAGCCAGGCAAAAGCGGAGAAGCTGGCCCACGGCACTGCCAAGGAGAAAACTGATGGGTTGTGGAGGGATGGTGGCTGGGCTTTGGGAGGTGAGAAGGAACACCAGGACTCCACTGGCCAGGTGGCAGCAAAGATAACTATAATGACAGCACACACTGAGGATGATCACAAGACAATATTCCTCAGCAGCCCTGACTCAGCAGTAGGAGTTCAGTGGCCATGTATCAGCCCCACTTCCCACCCTGATTTTGGGACTTCATCACCTGCTATTGAGTCTGGACAGATTTTTCAAGCATCTGGATGTGAAAACAACACAAGATTTCATCTGGCAGCTCCTGTCAAGACCTCACTTACTGAGAGTCCAGCCATCCCCCCAAAGATGTCCAAGAACAGCCAGGCAGGCAGTGAGGGGAGCCGTGTGGCCCCAGTCAGCTCCCACGTGGGAAGGTTTGGTGATGACAACAGCCACGATGGAGCTGGTGCTCAGCTGCAGCCGAGGAGCTGTACTGATACAGGTGCCTTTGGGGTGACCCCTTCTCCCTGCACTCTTGTGAATGGGGTCTCTGTGGAGGAGTCCAGTAGAGGCCTGGCAGGCTCTTCCTATGACAGGAGGCAGAAATACTATAACCCAACGTGGACCAAGCAGGGCCGAATAGAGGAGGAGGAAGAGCAGGAGGAGGAGCAGGAGGTCTTAAACCACCCATGGACAGTAGGAGCTGAGAGTGGAAGAGCTGGTGCCGACTTTGTGGATGATGGTCCGATACTGGAGAGCCAGACTGGAATGACCAAATCTTCTTCTTTCTCCTTTGATTTCCCTAAAGACAAGAGCAATGGTGTGGAGTTTGCACCACCACCGCCGCCGCCGAAAAAGCAGTCTAGGTACAGCCTCGTGAGTGTGTGCATGGTGGTCTATTAACCCTTTGCCACTGGGATGGTTGCCACCAGAGTTTGCTGACTAGGAGGTGCTTCCCTTTCTTTTTCCTTCCTTTCTGTCCAAAGGTAGGCTTTCAGGAGCAAGGGAGGTAACTGCACAGCTGAAAAGCTTTTTGTCTTTTTACTCTGAAAAGCTGTCTGATCTTTGCAAGTCCTGGTTTGAATGTCACATGCACTTGTAAAGGCCCTTCAGGGCTGCAAGATATGGCCTTAAGTCCCAATATTCAAGTGAGAAAACGGTCCATGCCCAGGATGGCTGGTGTTTGCCGGGTCAGCTTCGTTCTGTCTTGGCAGTTCCTTGATGTTGAATAGCATAGAAAACCTGGAGTTGCAATCTTCTCTTGTAGGTGGAACTGGGCAACTTTTCTTGATGCTCATAACAAGGGCCTCCAAAATCAACATTTTCAGTTTGGCTCTAATGACTTTCTGCTTTCAAGGTAAACTCTGAAAGCTGCAGTTTCCCAGGGAGGGCTCCTTGCCTGCAAGCAGGTAATCGGAGCTTGCCCGACTTGTTGTGGGCTTGTTATGTGTGGGAGCCACCTGGCTTCCGGCAACCTTCTGCTCTCCGCTTTCCTGGAAGTCAGGTTTGCAGGCAGGGCAACTGCAGGCCCCAGAAAACAAAAGTGAGGGAGGGAGAACTGTCCATCTGGGAAGGAAATAGCCCTACTGAGCAATTAAAAAAAAACCTTAGGCTTAGAATACTTTGTGTGCATTTAGTATCTGCAGCTGTGTTCATCACAAAAAAAAAAAATAAACAAAAACAAAACCCAAAAAAAAAAAAAAAACCAACCCCAAAAAAGGGAAAAAAGAAATAAAATGAAGGTCAAATGGGGGAAGAAAATTTGTTTTTCTCTCCATTAATTAGGTTGTCTGAACATACTGGGGAAGGATACTTTCGCCTTTTGCTGGTGTCCCATATTTGCTTTATTGTGTGTGGCAGTTTTGCTACCTGAAACTGTATCTGCACAACAGATTTGACTCCAGAGAAGAAGAGATGGGTGTTTGGAGGAGAACTTGGCCTTGGGGTCCATGATCAAGTTTACGTGTAGGCATCACTGACCTCCAGGTTGAGACTGAATTTTCAGTGTGTTTTGGGATTGGCTAGTCGAGGGAATTAGTGTTTTAAATTGGCCACGAGGTGAACAAATTAGGTTTCTCAAGGGAAGGGAAGAGATGAACAAGTGGCTTTAGTTCTCCTTAATGCCGGGCTTCCTGCTGTGATGCCACATGCCTGCTGCAGTCAGAGGAAACAAAAGGTCCACAAGCAAATGAGCACCTAGATGTATTTGTTCTTGTCCTCCTTGTGGTGGTATGACAGCAGAGGAGTGTGGAGCATTTTCTACCCCTTTGAGGGGCTGTTTCATGCTCCTGGTGCCATTGGGCTGTGCCAGTTCTAACAGTTGCTTTTGAGTCATCCTGATGAAAGCATCTCTGTGTTAGAAAGCCTATATGAAAGCAGGCAGGGAAACTGAGGTCAGGGAACACGTGGCATCTATGGCTGGGATTTCTGGCAGAGCTGTAAACCCTCCCAGGTGGTTGAGGTAGGTGTTGGTTACCCCCTGTGGCAGCACAGGTTGTCTACAGGTATTTGTCTCCCAAGGGCCTTGATGCCTGCAGCTGAGCCGTGGGGCACCTCACTTAAAGAGCTTAGTCCTGCCTTCAGCTACCAAAGCCCAGCCAGCTGAGGAGCAGTAAGGAGTGATCTGATCAGACTCTGATCAGGTTTTGCAAGCCCTGGTTTGTTTTTCTGCTTTGAGGGTGCTTTTGTTTTTGTCTCAAGCAAAGCTGTGGCTGCTCCGAGAGCGTGTCAACGCAGGAACCAGGGCAGTGGGAGGGATGGCTGCATGCACGGCTGGTAAAATCACCACAGTTGCATTGTGTCATCCTGGGCAGTTGTTGCAGATGGAGGAACATCCCCTCTGTTCGTCCTGGGCTGCAGCCAAATACCTGAGAAGCAGAATCACAAAGATGACTCTGAGGCACATCCTCAGCACTGCTCTCCAGGTGCTGGGCAGCCTGTGAACATGTGCTTGTCCCTGATGGAAGAACCACAGATCCTTCTGTTGGACTGACATTCTTCTCACACAGACAGAGTACCTCAGCCCAGGACGTTCCCTGGTGGCTCAGCTGCAAAGGCTCCTTTGGTGGATGAAGGTGAAGCCAGTGTAGACCTGGCTGTGGCAGAGGCTTGGGGCTGGGGTTCATCTCAGCTGCAGGAAAGGCATGTAACCATCCCTTTTCCTCCTAGATCTCAAGCTGCAGCAAGGCATTTGATCTCATGCTGGAAAATTAAGTTTGCCTGTTTGACTTTCCCAATGAAATTTAATTGCTTATTTTAAGGAAAACTTGCATGTGTGTTTGAATAATTATAAAGTAGAGAAAGAAAAAGTGAGTATGTAGATTTTGTTCATCTTGGCTTTAACAATTAAAAAGGAAAAAAATTTTTTACAGGGTAAATTCCTTCCAGGGACTCAGGAAACTTTGGTTTGGAAGTAAGCTGTCTCTTAGGATGGCAGAAGGAGTGATTTCAGGAGGGTTTAAAAGTTGTCACAAAAAAAAGGAAAATAATGAATTTGTGCCTGTTTTGTCCTATATAAAGCTACTCTGGATCTCTTGCATCTGTTTCTTCATACAATACTCTTTTTCTGCTTGTTTGAAAGATTACAGATATTTGATGTTTGCTTGGTCTGAAACAGAATGACAAATAAGTATAATTATAAGGGGGAAAAGGCTGGAAAAGGGAAGATGGTGACTCGTCTTCTTCCAAAAGCTGGGAAGGTAGTTGGCTAGGGAAGGAGCTCACCAGGGAAACTAGGACATGTATGTGCAATGATGATTTAAAAGCTCTTTGGTGTAAAATGCTTCAGTTTCTTGGCACAAGGAATGAATCTTTGCTGAAATTCATGTCTCTCTTATGCAGAGGATCAGGCTTAAATGATCCTCGTGGTTTCTTCTAGCCTCCAAAACCTTGATGGCTAATTTATTTCGCGTGCCTCTTAAATAAAGAAGACAATGATGCTGTTTTGCATCTTGAGCTGTTTTCATCACAATTAGTGCCACCTTCAAAAGGCAGTGCTGAAAAAAGCTTCTGAAATTTGCTGAGTGCGCTGCTGTGGGGTAGCAAAGGTGCAGCACAGCACTTCCCCACACCTGTCATTGCTGAACACAGCCAGGGAGAAAGAGCCAGAGGAGTGCCAAGATTGCCTGTTCCGGTGCTGCTGCCACCGCTACTGCCGGAGGACACAGAGCACAGGAGTGTTACAGAAAAACTGCAGTGCTGGGAATTGGAATGCCAGGAAAAGAGCCAGGTTTGTTCTTCACTGGGGAGGTGGTGCTGGCTGGTGGGGCTGTGCTGTGTGTTCCTTGCCAGGAATCAGTCTGTGACGGAGCAGCAACTGTACCTGAGGCAGAATAGTTCTCTTTTCTCACCATTCTTGAGGCACCCATTTCTCCTTGGAGCTCAGTGTCAGGTTGTACCCCAGTGACAAAACACAATGGCATAAAAGGTTGTGATCTATCAGCTTATCTTTTAGGAGAGTTTGTTTCTTTTAAAATTAATGTCATTCACTCTTCTGTGTATTTCCTGTCTTACGACTCCTCTAGTACAGGGAGGAGCAGTGTATCCCTCTGAACAAAGCTAGGAGTTATTCAAAATCCTTTTTTCCCCTTACCTCAGTTTTAGTTTCTCCACATTTGCCAGCTGATAGCAGAAGGATAAGTACAAATCTAAGCTTCAAATGTTGTAAGCTCCTGTATGCTGGGTTTTAACTTCCCTCTGCAACCAGGGGAAGATGCTGGAAGAAACAGAAAGTGGCAAGAGGAGGAAGATATAATTATTCACGTTTCATGATAGACAAGCATATGGTACAGTGGTGCTTCCTCTAGTGTAATAATTATGCCTAGCCATATGTTATGTTTGATGCTGTAACGCAGTCTGGCTTTTCTCTTCTGTGAATTAGTTCTATTATTTTATACTGGGAGGGGGTGTCTTGTTGACATTATCACCAAACACCTCCTGGAGTGCAGTTTGCTATGTTGTGATTTGTGTGTGTTCTCTGTTCTCCTCTCCCTGTTCCTCTGTCACATGATTTATCAAGCTCAGCATCTCTGTTATCTGTTCAGTCCTGTCATCTGTGCTGAGAAGGAGTGTCCTCCTCCTGCTGGCACCGCAAGGCTGGGAGACCCCTGTGATGGCACCGCAGAGTGAGCAGGGCTCTGTGCGGGGCAGAGGTGCCTTGCACATCCTCCAGTGCTGCCAACGGGCTCCCGCGGGATGGCTGTGGGAAAGGAGCCAGTGAGAGCCTGGCAGCTTTTTTGTATGAGGGGCCTCCTGCTCTCCAAACCTGCCCCTTGCACTTGTGGAAAGTAACCAGATCTCCGTGTCAAATCTCAGACAGGAAATTCAAGCCGAAGGTATGTCCAAAGTCCAGGGATTCCTGGGCGATATCCCAAGGCATGTGTGTCTTCTGTGGTTAGGGGAGCCAAGCTTTGGTGCCCATCTCCACTGTCTCTCTGGGAAGTGCAAAGCATGCAGTTGGTGATGCTGGAGTCCCACGGCAGCATTAGGTGGAATTTCACATTTCTTTCTGTGAAGAAATGTGAAATCAATGGCTAACACAAGGCTACTGGTCAAATTGAGACACAGGAAAGGTGAAGCAGGCCCTGGCCAGAGGTGCAACCTGAGACAAGGGAAATGTGCTGGGTTCCTTTTCAATGTTAAGAAAACTCCAAACTGGGATGGAGGGGGCCGGGGGAGGTGTGTGTTTTGTTTTGGTATGCTTTTTTACAAGACCACTCTTTCCAATCTTGACTTGTTTTAGTCAGGACTGTAACAATCATGTGGAAAGTCAGCTGGATGAAATTGCTTATGATGGGAAAACTTGGAAATAGGGAACTGGAAGGGCTGCCCTAATATGCCAGACTGTTGCATGGAGGGTATTGAGTAACTGAAGTGTATTTAAAGCTACCAGAATAGTTGGAGAGCTGAAAATCTGTGAAATCCTGTGGATTTAGGTTATTAGATTGTGAGAGCTGACTCTGGTGACCTGTTCTTTATGCACAGGCACACAATGAAGGCTCTGGTGCTGCTCTTGAAGTTGCTGGTTATGTTTTAGGTGCTGAACAGGCATTTTTAAATTGATTTAAATTAACTACTGTTACATATTTCTCAAGAAGAATGTAGTCCACAGATATTTACAAGTCAGTGGTGCAGGGCACAAACCCAGTATTTTCTTTGAGTTAAGATGGGTTGTGCTCTTTCTTTCCAGCACCCTTTGGTGATTTCCAATATCCTTTGCTGAAAACGGCAAGACAGAAAATAGCCACCCGTGCCCTTGCAGTCAGGTGAGGTGGAAGGAACACAAGCAAAGCCGGGGATGTTTGGGTTAGCTGTAAATCGGGGTCCCACAGGCTGTTGGAGCAATGAGCTGTTCAACTCTTGGGGTGGAATTTTTCTGAAATGGGAAAGTTTAACCCTAGCAAGTTTTCAGTAGTAGTTCTTTGGTAGAGTGGGCGGTATTTTGATCTGTGCAGGCTGCACCCTGGGCTCCAAGCAGCTCATAGGAAAAGAGGGAGATGTGAGGCAGAGGTATTTCCAGGAGGGATTAGCTGGCGCGGCTGTAACATCTGAAACAAGAGCAGGATGTCGTTTAAGCGGCAAACAATTTCTATTTCGGTGCGCCTATTCAGGAACTGCGCTTTGCATCGGTCACGGCGGTGCGGGGAGGAAACGGGGCTCTCTCTGCATCTGCCCTCACCAGCGCTGAGCACAGCAGGGGCAGCAGCAGCAGCACGGCTCTGGCCGGCGCCGCGCTGCGCCCAGGTTGCCTGGAGGGATAGGTGTGGCTGTGCGCCGCGGACCTTGCACCGCGCCGAGCAAAGTCTCATCTCTCTCTGAGTGCGGGAATGGTAAGGCAGCTCCGCGAGTTTGTGTCGAGAGATGGGAAAGGAACAGAAATGCACCAAGTTTTCGGGGCGGGGGGCTGGGGGAAGGAATGTGTTCGAAAACATCTCGTCTGTGTGAATCAAGACCGGATATCTTACTAAATCTTCTTTTCTGATGGATTCGAGTGGTTTTCTGATTCTTGCCTAGTCAGACAGTGTACTGGCATGGGTGTGCACCCTTGTGTTTTTTCCACCCAAATTCCTAAATGTTAAGCATCTGAGAAAGTTGTAGGGTAAAGTCTTTAGAGTAAAAAATATATATTTAAGTGCAGTTGGTTGCTTTCAACATCATTAGTCATAACAGACCTAAATCCCTCAAACTCTCTGTCTCTCTCTCTTTCTCCCTCTCTCATTTTTTAAACTGTGACTTGTGTGGTGCATTGTGAAGTTTTCTAAATTGTCCCCAAGAGGCTTGCTGTGATAAATTCATCACTGGTGGAAGACCAGTGTCTCTGCTGAAGCATACCTGAACTGGGTTTTATAGCCTTATTTTCATCAGCCCTTGAGTATTTTTAGACCAAGGCTGCTCAGGCAAATGAGGAAGTCTGGCAGAAGTTTCTTCCGGGCTTCTCATACACTCTGCTCTCCATGTGGTGGTGTGGACACAAGAGTAAGTGCTTTGTGTGGATTGGGAACGAAACATTTCTCAATCTTCATAGAAAAATCTGTGTCTGCTGCGCTTGGGAGTTTTGGATGAGGAGGGGTCCCGTGCATGTGACCAGGGTGCCACAAGAAAACGGTTGTGCGTGTCTTTTGTTTGTCTTTCTCAGCAGCCATTCAGCCGTCTGATTAGGAAACGCCGGATACCTTCCAGCAAGATAGCTGGTGGAAGTCCTTTTGCTTCTGTGAAAGTCTGCCACTAAGCTTTTTACATTCTTAATCCATGTGTTGAATTTTATCAGCAGATTGGCAGTTTTACTTAAAAAATGTGGACTGATAACCCTTGTTTTCTGGCTGGCAGAGTGGGAACTGTACCAATGCTAGGAGTGTTTATGCTCTTCTGTGCTGCCTGATTTCAACAGTTTCTGTTGTTTTCCAAGGCAGAAGCATGAAGAAAATGCAGAGGAAATTCTTTATTTTAGCAAAAAAATCCTGCTTGCCTAAACTGGTCAATTAAACAATTACCTAGCAGGTTATAATCCCAGTTTATGGTTGGTTTATTTATTTCTGTAGGTGGAAGCTGTATGGAAAACTGTAGGTCTTACATTAGAAACTGTGTGGTAGGTCCTGAGTTGGGCAGACTCATGTTTTCTGCAGAGATGCTGCTACTTTTGTAAGGTGTTGGTTGTTTCTGTGATGCATGGTTGGAGATGATGGACTCATCTGCTACCTATGCCTCTGTCATGAAGGAATGAGGTTCACATACCCAGCCTCGACCTGCCTTCTGCAAAATGGGAGGAGTGATGCTACTTCCTTCCCTTGAGAGCTTTGTTGAAGGCAAACACTGGTGGGTCCCCACTTCTGAGTGATGGTGGCCAAAATGGGAAGTGGTCCAGGACCTCACATGTTCTAGGCAAAGGAGCTGCAGACTGAATGTGCTTGGCTCACCAGCTTTCCCTCTCTGCTCAAGCACAGCTAGTTTGGCATGGGGACTGCAAGCCTATAACCTGCTCAGAGTCTGTGGGATGTAATTCCCCAGGTACTGGAGAAAAAAGAAAAGTGCACAGGAATGAGGTAGTCTGGTGTGATAAGAGACTGTGCAGTGTATGGATAGGCAGAAAGCAAACTAAGGCTGCTCTCAGCTTGAGTCTCCATGCAAAAGTGCATGCAGGATATCCTTTTGCCATCTGCCTCCTGACTTCTCTTTCACTCTCTCTAGGCACGCTCTGAAAATGAACCCAGGTAACACTGAGTTGGAGAGAGTCAGCAACAGCTCTGCAGAGAGCCTGAGCCCACCCTTCAGGAGCGCCCACGTCAGCTTCACCGCTGGCTCCAGCGACAGCCTCGACTCGGACACACAGACCGGCAGCGATGGCAGTAAGTGACCACCACGTGTGGGAGAGGTAACAGTGTGCCTGAGGCCCACTGCTGGGACAGCATTCTTGGAGCAGGGATCATGAGGGTCCAGTCCCCAGCTCCCCCAGTGACCCTTCATCTTTCCACTTCTCCTACCCTTCTGCCTCTTGATGAATTGTGATGAATGTGGCAGAGTCAGACCAACATCACAGAATTTTCCTCTTTCATTCAGCACATGTCAAGATCATTCACCCTGCAGATCTTCCCAGGTTTGGATAAAACCTCCATATAAAAACCATCCTGCTTGTGCTTCATGCATTTCACGATGTCACAAATAGCCCTGCTATAGGAAGTCCTACATAGATTTGAGGAGTACCAGAAGGGGTTTTGTACTAGAGGTGCTCTCTCCCTCTCATTGTGTTCCCAGTTATTTCTTAAGGGGAAAAAATCTGCCTGCACTCGTTTAACTGAGATTAAAAAATACTTACTATGAAGTCACTTTTTTTTCATCAGTGCGTAACTTAGACATGCACTAACATGTTCAGCAGCTCAGAAAGTATTTCCTTAGCAAGAGCAACCTTCATGTAGTGAAAGTTCTGTCTTTCCAAGAGCAACACTGTACAGCAATAAAATTAAGAGCCAGAGCTCTGGAAACTCCATTTTTCCACCACTAACTTGGAGTCTGAGAGTGAGACCTTGCCAGGAAATTGTACAGGGGTAAGAAAAACTCGTGTATGTTGGATCTTTACTTGCTAGGCACAGAAGCAATTTGCCGTCAAAAATGATAGGGACAAGAGGATTTCTCTGCCTTCACTAACAGAGAAGCAACTGTTTAAACTCATCATGGGAAAGGTGAGTTTTTAAATGAACACTTGAATGCGGTTTGCCTTGCTTATGTAAGCAAGAAGCTGTGCTGTCAGTCACTGAGTGAGGTGAGCTCAAATTAATTGGCTATGCTGTCAGATGTTAAAATATGAAGTGGAGGGGAGCTTTTAAGCCCTTGACACACAGAAGGACTCCATGCTGAAAGTGCAGAGCACTTTTAGGAGAGTTGTGAAAGAGTTTAATTCATTACCCTTTGCTTGGGGCAGAGCCCTGCAGCATATAAAAAAAACTTAAGAGCAGTTTGGCATTTGTGGGCTAGGCATGTGGACCGCTTGCCAAAGATTCCAGTGCTGATGTTTGTTTCCTAAGACTCTCTCAAGTAAATCTTGACTCTTGAAACAGGGATTCAGCTGCATGTCCTGGCAGAGATGCCTCTGGTGAGGTACTCATGGACTGCACACTGAAGAATTTCTCTTGGCTCTATCCTCTGTCAAAGCCCTGTGGATGGAAGTGGCAAGAGGTACCATGCTGAATGATCCCTGCCTGTGGCTTTTGACAGGATTTTAATGGAGAGAATCTTTCCTGTGGGCCATTAGAGTATGATGCAGATGTCTGGGTTTTCGTTAATGCTTGGGGCATGAATCTCAGTTGTTAAGGCAGATATTTCTCAGCTGAAACTGGAGAGCAGTCGCTTGCTGGGCAACTGGGTGTACAATACAGGCACACACCTGGGGCAAGGGTCCAACAGGAGTCAGATAGCTTGGCATCCAAGCACTGGGCAAAAGAGACATGTGCTGATTAACGTTTCCTACAGAGCTGTTACTGCGCATATTGTCGGAAATCGGCTGCTGAAACAGCCTTGCATGGGAGACAAACCTGTGGAAACCAAAATCTGTGCTGCTCATTCCTGAGGTACTTCTCAGTGATGTTGGTGTGATGGGATAGATTATAGGAGGTGCATACAGAGAGCCTTGGCAGTGGAGGAGACAAATAAAAATTGACCAGTACTGCCAAAATCTAGTGAGGAGGGAGAGGGCCAAATGGTGCCAGCATCCACTCTGGTAGCTGAGAAGCAGGGGATCTGCCCTCACCTCATGTGGTCTCAGGTGGTGGGGCAGCTAACAGGGATTCCTGCTCTGGTCAGCTGCTGCAAACCTGCAAGTGACACGCCAGGACAGGCTCAGGACAGGAGCTCAGGGACCTGAGCCCCTGCACTTGGAGGTTGTACGTGATTGCTGGTGAGTCACTTGGGCTGTGAGGAGACAACTGTCTTCTGCGGGCTGACACGGAAACTGCCCCAGAGCATTCCTCTGGAGCAGGCAGAAAGTCCTGTGAGGAAGTGCCTGCTGGCAGCTGAACCCTCAACAGCAGCTTTGTGAGGAGGAAGGATCATTTGCTACCACTCTGCATCTTTAGAAAACAGATTTAAAGAAAGCAGTAGATCCTGCTATCTGCTAAACTATTTGCTATTTGCTTGGAGCAAAACCCCACCTTTCACCTTTCAAGGTTTACACTTGCATGCAAGTTGTTAGCAGAGTCCCATTTGTCATTCAAGTGGCATAGATAAATTCCCTTAAATTATTGTCTCCCTTCTTTTAATTTCCCCTCCACTCCTCACTTGTTCGATGACCTGAAATTATTGCTCTTTATTTTGATGTCAGATCACATTTTTGTACTTTTTTTAATATCCCACTTCTTTCATGGCACGTAAGTGTATTACCCCATCTCCAGTCTGGCCCGGATAGGAAAGCCACTGCTATGGCTGCCCAAAAAGAGCCAGCCATCCCAACCCAATCCGTGTGCAGCTGGCATATGGAGCTGCTTGGGGTTTAGTGGTATGTAGTGGGGCCAGCCTGCCCTCTGAGTAAAGAGGTCTGGCAGTAAGCTGGGAAACAGGCAGTGGGGGGAAGGCCAGACTTTTTTTCAGCAAGATGGAAATTGCCAAAATCCCAGGCTTGCTCAGTGACCCTTCCCCAGCGTGAAGCAGAGAGGAAGGTCTGATATACTTGGAGTGCTCTAGTACAGCCAGAGGGCTGGAGCTGTGTGCCATGAGTCACTCTCTCCTTATCATGCCCTGCTGCTGAAGCACTGGCTGGCAGCTCTCAGGTGAGAGAGGCTGTGTTTAAAAGATTGTCCTTGTATCAAGTGCTTCATTCTTACCTCCCTTTAGATGACATCACAGCTTAAATATTTACCCTCTACTACCTTTTTACTACTGTATATGCAGTTCATAGGGGAGTGTTTTCAAGGGTGGGGAAATGCATTTCTCTGGAAGGCTGGTTGCCGCCTGCTTTGCAAACCTGCTCTATTAAACTGGATTAAATCCCTAACCCCTCCAGTAAAACTTTGCAGTTGTGAATAGCTGAAGACTGTGCACTGGGTTCAGATGTAACTTGGCTTGCTGCCTTCTTCCCAGCCAGGGCCCTGGAGGTGGCAGGGATATGGAGAAGGACCTGTGCTCTCAGCCTGCAAGGGCCACTCATGGCATCTTCTTGTGTGTTGCTATCTTCTAGGACACTCATCTGAGCTGAACCACTCGCCCCCTCCAGCTGAGAACCAAGTGTTTCCCCCTGTTCCTTTCCTTTCTCTCTCCACTGAGGATGGTCCCTCCTCTGCCCCCAGCTGCCCACCCCCTCTGCCCCAGAAGAAGACAGTGATCAGAACGGTGTCTTCTCCAGATGGCTTTTTTGGGGGACAGGCATCTTCAGGCAAAGCAACTGGTGCTGCCAGCCCCAGGCTCAATGTCAGCCATTCTGAGAGCAATATGTGCCTCCGAGAGGAGCCTCCCTTCATCCACCCAGCCAGCCTGGGGGGCCGTCCTGGTGCCTTCTCCTCCTCTGAGTCCCTGGAGAAAAGCTCCAAAGGAAACAGTTACTGGGGCTCGAGCACTGGTAAGAGCACAGGGGCTTGCGGCCCCAGCAGAAACCTCCAGTCGCTCTCCTCCTCGCAGCTCAGTGTGTCCAGCCAGGTGTCCTCGGCGTCCAGCCTCCACAACCTCCTGAGCAACATCGACAGCAAGGAGGGGGTGTACAGCAAGCTGGGGGCCCTGTACGCCGAGTCCCTGCGCCGCCTGGTCGCCAAGTGCGAGGACTGCTTCATGCGCGAGCAGAAGAACGAGCTGCACTTCAGCGAGAACAACTGGTCGCTCTTCAAGCTGACCTGCAACAAGCCCTGCTGTGACTCAGGGGACGCCATTTATTACTGTGCCACTTGCTCCAAGGACCCCTCTACTACCTATGCTGTGAAGGTAGGTCCACAGCCAGGAGGTATCCAGGCTTATCTCCATCTTCTAGGTGGAGATGTGTGCGCTAGCAGCACACCGTGTCTCATACAATGTCTTGTTGTCCCTGCTTGTATTTCTCATGGCTGAGGTTAGGCAAGCAAAACCCCCTCCGAAATTGTCACTTTCCTACTACTGCTTGCGAAGGTTAATTTGGAGGAGTTTTCATTGTGACAAATGCCAGTCAGATTTAGCTTAATTGCTAAAGGGGTCTGAAATCCAACCATTTTCTCTCTCTGAAAACATCTTTGTGCAAATACTCTGTTGTAAACTCAGAAGCATTCGCCTCTGATGACACAAGCTGATGAAAGGCTGCTCAAAAGACAGCATTTTTGCCTCTGCCTGCCTTTTAAGTGGAAGCTCTGACCCAGATACTGAGTGCTTATATGATCTTGAAAGTACAGACAATAAGATATTGCAGATCCAAATTAAACAATGTGAGGCTGACCCAGACATGCTGTGTAAGGTCGGGTCTGAAATATTTTCATGTAACTCCACAGAATACATGTTTTGAAGTGGAAACTTGAGGTGCAATAGTTCAGCTCTTTGAAACCTGGATAAGTAAGCTTATCCAACCGGTTCCATGGACATCCTGTGGATTTTGGGTTCTTGATCGATGTTATTACTTGAATACAGAGATTTTAATTTCCATTCTGACTTAACA
Organism: Sinosuthora webbiana; assembly: GCA_013397395.1. Taxonomy (NCBI): domain Eukaryota; kingdom Metazoa; phylum Chordata; class Aves; order Passeriformes; family Sylviidae; genus Sinosuthora; species Sinosuthora webbiana. Next base: position 1,273,232 of record VXBN01014999.1, read on the forward strand.
CTGGGGACATCTCACTGCTGCTTATTCCTCAGATTGTTTTCAAAGCCTAAAGTAATTCCTGAAAAAGCACTGTCAGAGATGCATTAAGGAAGGGAAAAAAAAGAAAAAAAAAAATCTCTGCTGAATCCTTTCCACCATTATGAAGTCTAAGAGTTGTTCTAGGATGTTTTAAAACATCCCTAAGGGATGTTCTAGTTAAGTGGCAGCTTAAAAGCCAGTTCATATCCTAAAGGAAATACAGTCAACCCAACAGGGGGGCTGTAAGTAACCAGAATCGAATTAGATGAGATCTTGCGCTAATATCCTTAGTCCAGCACTCAGAGCCGTAGCTTTTCTTGTGTGTTATACCTGAATCCATCACAACTTTCTTCCTGAAGCCTAAGAACTATGTAGTGAACTGTTATGCTCCTTTTCAATCTGCAGTTCCCTGCGGCACACCCACACCTTTGCTTTTGCCTGCCCTGTTAGGTGAGGTTCAGTAGCTCAGCTCTATGGCTGTAGTGCATGAATTCTTGCCAAGGCAGAAACAGCACATTTCAGCCTCTTGACAGGACTGCACTTGTGTCCCTGTGTGTGAAGTGGGCTTACTCTGTGCCCTAGGTACACTGCAGAGCATCTTAACAAAGTCAAAGCCACTGCAACAAGGCCATACTCTGTGCCAGCATAGTGATATTGTGTATGTGTTTATCCATGTGCATGGATACAATTCCTGTGTGCCACCATCCCTTTGGCAGCCAAATTAGGGAACGAATAATTGTGAAATATTACAATTGGCTGATCCCTATCTGCCCTCCTGGCTTCTGGTGTAGATTTTTTGACATGAAAGAGATCACAGACCTGTAGTTAAAATTAGACTTGGAGAGCTCAAAATGGGCAGAGGATCAGACTTGAGCCAAGGAGCCTGTTTAGAAGCAGCAGCCAGAGTCTGAGCTGTGCACACAGACAGACATTGCTATGTAAAAAACAGTTTGGAAACGGCTTTAGAGGAATTAAGCCAAAATATGCTCCATGCCTTGGCTTCTTTCTCCACTAGAGGTGTTGTGACTAAGACAGCCCAGGCTCCTACTTGGAGCTTTCAGCAGAGAGGATGCCTCTGGTGCAGCCAGAGTCAGGAAGAATGGCTGGATGGGGAAGATTTCCCTGTACTCGTTTGGCTGTAGTTGTTCTTCCAGAGACTTCTCTCTTGCCAGGAGTTCGCCCCCCCGCCCTTTTCCTATGCCTTATATGTCTTTCTTTTGGGAGGAGGAATGAGCAGGTTTGTTAGCCAGAGGGCTGGAAGGTCTGCTCTGCATTTGGGAACCTCCTGCGTCATCCTGAGTCCCGCTGCATTCATCTGCATTCTGCCTAGCTCTCCAAAGCTTGTCTTTCCACAGAAAAGCCAGGGCAGGGTATTTTTTGTTTAGAAAAGAGAGGAAAATAGTAATTTGAAATGCCCCATCTCCACAGTATTGTCTCATCTGAGTGAATTATCTGCAAATGCCTACATTCAAACCCTTTCTAGAGGAATACAAAAGCAGCTCTCTTCAGCTCCTCTCTCTTCTTGTGTATATTTTAACTCAGAGGCAAAATTGATTTATTGTACGATTTTGCACGCATGCTGTGACTGGCACTGGCACGCTCCAGGCTTTGAAACCTTTTATGCTGAGTTTCTGCCTGTTGCTTACTCCTGTGGATGACATATAAACACATCGCTAAATAAAGGGGGAAAAAAAGTATAATAGAAATGCCAGAAGGCCCCATAAGCTAATGGATACTCCTATAATAAGCCTGGGTTTGAGTCCCTAATGCAGTATAAAGCTAAAATACAGAAGAAAATGAAGATAGAAGTCACGTAGGTTAAAGAGAATCCAGATTATAAAATGCATTTTTCTCCCCAGAGTTTGCTGCACCCCCACTTTTTTCTAGGCCTGTTGTAAGCTCCCATTTTCTCTTTTGTGGTTTTCTTGCCTGTGCTGAGGAGTACAACTTGTTGCTGGTTTCCCTTAGCCATTGATCAGGAGCTTTAGAGTAGTTGCTGACACAAAGAAGTGGAATGGTTGAGGAGGATGTGAAAGTGGCTCCAGGGCTTGGGACCAGAGAAGGATCAGGTGGGAAGAAAGTGCTGGAGGCCTCTTCCACCCCTCATCACAAACAGCATTATCGTTTACAATCACCTCACATTGCATGGGGCCTCATTCAGGAGTGTTAACTATCTCCAGAGATGGAGACAGCATGTCTTCTGCCACAAGCTTTGCTTTTCTCCATCCAGGAAACTCTCTTGGATTGCAGGATTTTCTCTCAATATCTGTGATGTAAAAGCTATGTTGCTTCTGTTGGCAGTGAAACAAAATCTTCAGAAGTGGTTCACGGTAGGACTACTGTCCTCCTTTCCTCCACTTACTGGGCATTGCCTGGCAAAGGAAGTGTGCCCACCAGACATCTGGTGGCTAAGGTTGGGCTGTTGCAGGACAAAAACAATCCTCAAGCCAGGGACCAGTGCACATCCTGCTTCTGCTGTTGTCTTCCAGAACATCTGCAAATCGCAGCTTAGCATCCCACCTCAACTTCTGGTCTCTGCCCTGTCTCTGTCACTGGCTGATGAGACTTTTTCTTTTCATCTCTCTTCACAGATCTGTAAAACCCAGGAGTCCAAGGTAGCTGCTTCGTACTGCAGCCCTGCAGTGCCAGTTCACTTCAACATCCAGCAGGACTGTGGCCATTTTGTGGCCTCCGTCCCCTCCAGCATGCTGCTGGCCTCAGATGTGGGGAAAGGCCTGCCTGGAGATGGTTTCCATCCCTCCCGCACTGCCAGTGAGCACGACTGTGTGGTGGTCATCACCCGCGAGGTGCCGAGCCAGACCACTGCCGACTTCGTGAGGGACTCGGCGATGCTGCACCAAGCCAAGCCGGAGCTCTATGAACGTCGCGTTTGCTTCCTGCTCCTCCAGCTCTGCAACGGCTTGGAGCATCTCAAAGAGCACGGCATCATCCATCGTGACCTTTGCCTGGAGAACCTCCTGCTTGTGCCCTGCAAGCCCCCCATGAGCTGTGTGAAAGCCAAAGATGACAAACACTTACCCCGCCTCATCATCAGCAATTTTTTGAAAGCTAAGCAGAAGACTGGAACTGGAGACTCCAAGCTGAAGAAGAGTCAGGCCCGGCTGGCCCCGGAGATTGTGTCGGCTTCTCAGTACAAAAAGTTTGATGAGTTTCAGACTGGTATTCTCATCTATGAACTGCTGCACCAGCCCAACCCCTTTGAGGAGAAGGTGCACCTCAGGGAGCAGGAGTACAGCCCTGAGGACCTCCCTGCTCTACCCAGCCTGTCCATCTACTCCCGGGGACTCCAGCAGCTGGCCCACCTACTACTGGAAGCAGATCCCATCAAGCGTGTGCGGATCACCGAGGCCAAGCGGATGCTGCAGTGCCTGCTTTGGGGGCCCCGAAAAGACCTCATGGAGCAGCCCCTCAGCCATGAGGAAACCCTGCGCCAGGTGCTGCAGAACTGGGTGGACATGAAGCGTGCCCTGCTCATGATGAAGTTTGCAGAGAGGGCCGTGGACACGGAGCGCAGCGTTGAACTGGAGGACTGGCTGTGCTGCCAGTACTTAGCATCTGCTGAGCCAGCCTCCCTCTTGCACACATTAAAGCTGCTGCAGCTGCTCTGACCTTGGATGTGTCTCGGAGGCAGCTGAGGGCTCCTGACTTGCCTTGCGGCTAAAGGTGCACAGCCTTTTCATTTGTGAGAGATTTGAACCTCAGCTGCAAATGCACGTTCAGCTCCTGCCCCACACTCCAGTCAGAGTGCACAAGGCGTGTTTAGTATCCTCAGCACTGTTAGTTTGCGAGCAGGCAAAACTGGGAACCTGCCCCTATTTTGGGGGATTTTTGGTTTTTTGGTATGGTAAATGTGGACTAATAAACTCCTGCCTGTGTGTGTGCATGTTTCTAATGAACTCACTGTACCAAGTTGATTTCCGTGCCTATGGGGACAGTCCTCTGATCCCCGCCTCTCCAAAGCATCAGAGCTTTTTTGCCTGGGAACAACACCACACTCTAGAGTGGGAAGCAGGGATAAATGGGTGGCTGGTTCTTTTCAGGAGCAAGGGCATTTCACATAATGCTCCTTTGCAAGGGAGAAGCTGGAGCTTTCAAATTCACATCTTTTGTGAGTTTTGACATCCATTTTGCTTCTAACTTTCAAAACAAAAATTACTGCTTGTTTCTATGTATCAGTCCTTCTTTTCTGTGTGGGCAGTTCAATATTGGCTGCCTGTTACCTTCGTTTGATACTAATACAGCCTGGCTTTCTGTCTAGTGGTGCAGCTGTAGTGGAGAACCACAGCTGGATGTGAAGGGGTGAGAAAGAACTCAGGGTGGGTCTGGTCAAGAGAATGATGCTGGGAATTACTCCTTGTAAAGCTAATGAAATGGAAAATCTCCAATTCACCTCCAAGGCCTTGGGGGGAAAGTCAGGGCCAGGTTGCTTTGCTTTTCCCATTCCATCCAGCTCCCTCCCTTCACCTGGTAATTCACCTGTCCCTTGTGTCTAACATTTATTTAACTCCTTTATCGAGAGGTAAGCTGGCACATGAAAGGCTGGGATCACTGCAGGCCGCCAGGGTCTTATTGCTGTTGGTGTTTGAATTAGAAATGCACAGGGCTGGGTGCGCTGCAAACATTTCTCCAACAGATGGGATGCAGGAGCAGCACAATGAAAGGTGGAGAAACTGGCCTGGCTCCCTTTAGTCCCTTTCCCTCCATGCGGAGGGAATAAAGCACTACTCAGATTGGGAGAGAGGTGGCGCTGCTGATAAAAAAAGATTTTTCAAAGGTTGCAGGCTTCTTTTGCTCTTCCACCCCAACATGAGGCAGAGATGTGCTGCCCTGGTCCTGACATCAGTTCTGCAGCCCTTGGAGAAGCAGTAAGTTTGGGACATTGGGAGAGAGCCCAGCATGAGCTTATCTGAGACAGGATGTCACTACTTGAGCTACCCTCCTCCCAGCTCCAACAGGGAGAAATTCATGCACACCTTCCTCCAGCCTAGATTCACCTCCAGACACAGCCTGGTCTTTTGGGGAATTTTAACTCCCCAGGTTTTCTTGATACATTGTGTATATTCTGTGAATCTTTTCCAGGCTTCTCACCTGGATTTTTCTTTTTTTTTAAAAATCTGTTTGGCTATGGTTGCTGCTGATGGGAGGGGATAGTTCCTTGGCTGGGCACCCATTTGCAATGAATTTCCACTGATCCCCTTAGGGAGGAGGCTGTGCACGTCCCTGCCTGCTGGAAGAATGTGGCATGGCTCAAACTGCAACCGCTGGGAATTTTTTATACACTGCCTTTCTTGCATCTGACTTTTGGGTCCACTTCCCTCTGGTACAGGTAAGAGGAACTTTGTCTTGGGAACCGCTGTCCATCCCATGGATCATCCTGGACACAACACTCCAGAAGGTCTGGCTCTGACTTGCTGCATGCGGTCTCACATGGGCTAGCAGAGTAAAGGAAGAGCTGGGGAACCTGTCTGAAGGAGCCCAGCATGTTCTTCTGAGATAAGATGAAGAGATGACTCAGTTTCTGAGCACAAATGTAGGGAAGAGGTTGGTGGCAGCTCTGCAGGAGAGCACTGAAGGAGACAGACTGGCCATGACAGATCCATGTTGTGCTGGCAAGGGGGAGATAATTTGCAAGGCGAGTGCTTGCAAAGCTGTAGCTCGGTACTCAGTGGCACTCAAGAGGTAGCCAAACATTCAACCAGCCCACAAAACACGAGACTCGATCCATTTTGCATCCTGAGTTTTAATTTAGTGACAAACACTGTTACAGGTATTGGCACATGGTGTGGGATGTTAACTTGATCAAAACTCTTTCCCTTGAGTTTGGGCACTTGAGCCTGGTACTGGTGTATTGGCACCCAGCAGCATTCCCAGCAGACCAGAGGCCAACAGTAGTCTTTTTCAGCTATATTTTTTTTAGATTGGGCAGGTGGCCTCTTGGTCTCATAGAAATTCTTAGCTCACGGCTTTCCGGGTACTTTCCCCTATGGTAGCTCATGCTGCTTCTCCAGCCTGAGCAGTCCTGGGTTTTAGGCCTTAGGGCTGATGCTTGAACAGAAGTGCATTAGGATTTCTGATGGGTAGCTGTTGTGAGGAAAGTGACACCTAAGCCTCAGCTGAGTGCCACAGCTGAGTTTGAGGACTTTGCTGTCTTATGCCCCCCCTTTCTTTGCTGTCCTCACCATGCCATGAGCAGCAGCTCCCCTTTCCCTAGCAGGTATTCTTTTCCCCATGCCCAGGAACCTCTGCAAGAATGGTGGAGGGGATGGATCACTCCCTGTGTGGCAGGGGACACAGATGACCCTGCATCCTGGGGACACACTGATGTCACCCACTCAGGGGGAAGGAGGATTGCAGGATATATCTGGGAGCACAGCTTGAGGTCCGTGTGCCATAGGGACAGTGCTGAGGAGCAGTGACTGGAGGAGCACCACAGACCCCACGAGCTCAGAGGTACTGTGGAGAGGGAAAGGGGTGTTTTCTTGTCTTGTGCTGCCCCCAGGCAGCCTGGCAGCCTCTTTCCCAGTGGTCCAAGCACACAAGAAAGGTGGATGAACTGCACAGAAATTGTGTTTTGCTGTAGTTGGGCAGGGTGTATTTAAGACCAAGCAATACACTGGAAAGAAGTTTTTCCATGTCAGTTTTGGCACACATGGCATGCAGCAACAGCCTAGTTTCACAGGACTCATTTCTGCCAAATCCATGGAACTAATATTTGACTTTTCTGAGTAAATATTTCTGAAGGTCTTTGCAGTGCCTGCTTAAGCAATTCTCTGCTATGGTTCTGAAAAAAAAATGCCCTTGCTTTTCACAGAGCAGGAACAAATTTCCACAGTAGCACTGGAAATATTGACACACTGTTCATGCCTCTCATTTTATACAATCAAAGGCTAGGCGGTGGAACCTTGTGAGCCATAATGAAGTATGTGAGTCAGCATTATTTGTTTCATTTCCCTGTGCTAAACAAGCAACAGCCAGTTTCTGGTGAAGGAATTGATTGTTTGACAACAGAGTAAGTGAGCAGAGCAGGCTGACCATTGTCAAAGCAAACTCTGGGCATGAAAGTCAAGCAGAAATGACTCAGAGACAAGTTCTAGGCATATAGTGCTCTTCTTGAAACATTTTTGTTCCATCTTTTTTTCTTCAGAAAAAGAAATCACATAAATGGGAAAGGAGACTGTTAAAAAAGGCTGAGGAGGTCTGAACTGAGCTCCTGTTTCAGACTTTTCTGTGACCTTAGGAAAGCTGCTTAACTCCCACCCACAAAGCAGAGATGATCACTTTCTGTGTTACAAAGCAGAATCAACCACAAACCTCACAACTTTACATTTGACTGTGTTAGACAGGACATGAAAGTACCTAAATGAGGAAGAAATTAAGAAATAAATGCAGTGATTTATTAAAACATAATATTGCAAAATCCCTTCCTTTATTTTCAGGCACCAGTCACTCCCTGGCTTTTTACTACTTGCTGCCATTACAGATTTGCTGACCACTGCCTGTAAATGGCCCACTGCTGCTTATGGCAAAGGCCAGAACACCCTCTGGATGATCCTGATTCCTTTGTGGCTATTTTATTCCCTTTAACCTTCACAAAGGAAAGACACAAACATACGCTGAAGAAACAGAGCTGTGTCTTAGGGGAAAACGCAGCAAAGGAGTGAACCAACAGTTCAATAATGGGATGGGATGTGCTGAAGTGGTGGAGCTGCCCTGCCATCAAATAGGAGATGACAGGAATTATCCAGACTTTCCAGCAGACTCAGGTAGCCACAGCATGCTGGGCATCCCAGAAATGGCATTGCTGCTCTGGGACTGCAGCTCAGAGCTGTCTCCTCAGGATGGATGCCACCTCTCCAACACACTTCAGAGCCTGTAGTACAAAGCTTGTGGGGTAAATCACAGTGATACTTTTCTCTATTGCTGCCAGGATGATCTCAGCTACCAGAGAACACCTTGGACAGGTGGAATCCTTCTCCAAGCCCTGAAGAACCAAGGTATCAAGAAGCAGAGATCAAACCCTTGTACTTGCAGAGACCGCGGGGATTCCCTCCTGAGACAGGCAGTTCCTCCCATGGCCAGGGATGAGCAGGGTGGAGAAGTGAATCTGCTGTAAGTTGCTGGTCCAGAAATGCCCCAAATACCTTTGAAATACCCCAATTACTTCCCTGTGCTCCCCAGAGTAGTGCTCCCCTCACTGGGCCAGTGCTGAGAGTTGGAGTTCACCAGTCCATGGATGGCCCTCAAAATGCCTTTCACCTGAATTTCAGAAAAGGAGCACCTGAGTTACTTGAGGCACATGAGCAAGACAGACCTTGGGGAGGGAGAAAATGGACTGGGAAGACCATTTTTTGCACTCCTTTTCCTCCTCAGCTACAGTTTCTGGATGCATTTGGGCTGTATTTTTGCAGCAGCACAGCACCTGGATGTCAGCAGTGCCATGGGACTTCTCAGGGCTCCCATAGAAATAGCACCAGAGCAAAGGGTCCTAGTGGGCTGCATTAGGCAGAGTGCTGCCAGCACGTGCAGGGAGGTGATCCTGCTCCTCTGCTCAGCACCACTGAGACACACCTGGAGTGCTGGATCCAGTGGTGGACTCCCCAGTACAGGAGAGACATAGACATACTGGAGAGAGTCCAGCAAGCAATTGATGATGAGGAAGGGACTGGAGCATGTCTGGTCAGAAAAGAAGCTGAGAGAGCAGAGACTGTTCAGCCTGGAGAAGAGAAGGCTCAGACAGAGGGAGCTTGTAAATGTACTGGTAAGTACTGACAGGGAGAGTGAAGGACAAGAGGTGAAGAACACAAGGTGAAACTGAAATCCCATGGGACTCGGGAACACAACTCCTGTATGTGTGTGCATGCTTGTGTGTATGTGCTGCCCTGTGTGCCCTGTGTGTGCTAATGCTGTGTGCTGTGCTAGGAGCAGGGGTGTGAGTGTTGAATGCCTTGTGTTGTGAGTGTGGCTGCATGTTGTGTGCACAGTGCAGGGTCCATGTGCACTGTGTGTGTGTGTGTTGTGTTCAGTGTGTGTGGGATGGTGGCTCAGCGTGGCCCCAGCTGGGGCTCGGTCCTGTGGGGGCCCCAAGGGGGAGCAGCTTCAGCCCCAGAGAGGTCACAGATGGGGTCAGAGGCATGTGGGAGATGGGACATCTGACAGTTTATGGGGCAGACATGGGGGAATTTGGGGGTACCCAGGGGGGTTATAAGGTATGTGGGAGGTTGGGAAACCCTGTGAGAGTTATGGGCTGTCCAGGAAAGCAATGTGACATGCAAAGGGTCAGGACACTGGGGAGAAGGCTGGGTGCGCATCCAGGAGATTAGGAGGCCTTGGGCTGGGAGGGTGGTGGTGGTTATGGGGCACCCATGGGAGTTGTGGGACACCCAAGAAAGGGGAGAGGGCAGAGACACCCCAGGGGGCTATGGGACACCCAGAGACTGGGAAAACCCAGGGATTCATAAGGCACATGGGGGCCAAATACAGCCTGGACAGGGTTGAGGTCACCCAAGGGGCTCAGGGGGCACCCAGGGAGGGGTATGATTGCAGGGTCCCCCCAGAAGCTGATGCTGGAGCCCAGGCGCGTGACATCTCCTTTATTGCCAGCATAAGAGAGCCATTGATGGGAGGGAGAATCCGTGCCCGCTCCGAGGACCCAGAGCAGCACCATGCCAGGCCNAGCAGAACCGTGCCGAGCCTCACTGCGGAGCCTCACTGCGGGTCCTCACTACGGGGTTGTGGAGGTGGGGTTGAGGTGCACAGGCAGATTGTTTTGGCAGTTCACACGCACGTAGTGCCGCGCCTGCCAGGCACCGTAGTTGCAGGGCGGCCGCATGTTCCCACGGGGAAGGTGGCAGACGGTGATGCTCATGGCGTACGTGGTGCTGTAAGTCNGGGTTGAGGTGCACAGGCAGATTGT
>VXBN01015002.1:0-15161 GCA_013397395.1 Sinosuthora webbiana
GTGTGAAGGGAGCAAAATGCCCCAAAATTCCATCAGCAGCTGTCCCCACCTCTCAGCCAGCAGCCTTGTCCAGCTTTCCTGTTGTTTCGTGTCCCCTGTTCTCCCAGGACATCTCCTGTGGGAGCACAGAGCCTGGAAGCTTCGTCTTGTTGGCCTCAGGGGTTTGCTCCAGGCTTGGNAGCACCCTCCTCATCCTGAGGTTTGCTGGGTCAGGCCCTCACTTTCTACAAAGGCTGGTCCAGGCTGGGAAGGAGTCTGAGTGCTGGGCAGGAAGGTTTGCCAGAAATACGGGGCAAAATGCCTCACTGGGGCAGAGAAACTGAAAAAGGGGAAAAAAGGGAATTTTGTAGGGAATTAGCCCACCCTAATCCAGAGGAATCAAACCCCCATCACGCACGCTGGTCATGCCTCTTCTGAAAACGCTCGTGCTAACAGTGTACAGCCCATTAACTTGATTAATCAGAATATAATCTCGCCTGCACGCTGCACCGACGTCTCCTCCGGCCATCCCCAAAGCAGCTTTTCCCTTCCCCACCACGTAACGCCCTCTGCTTCCCTCCTGGTACCAAGAGAGCTGAAAATAACCTGTGCTGGCCCGGGGCTGGCAGTCAGTGGCACGGCCAGGGGCTCCCATATGTCCAGGTTTCCCAGGCTGGAAGCTGTGGCCAGGCAGGGCTGGCCCCGTGCCCGGCGTTCCGGCCATCCGTCAGCCCACTCGCGCTCCAGCCGAGCGCTGGCACGTCTGCACGGGGCTCCAGAGCTCCTCCCTGGCAGCCTGGGGCTGGCAGATCCCTGCCTGGACAGGGGGAGAGCTGCTGAAGGGAAAGGGATGGGGCTGTAGACACCCATTGTCTCGGGGATTGGGTGATCCCTCTCCCAGTTTGGCCAGGATGGGCACCATGGATAGCTCAAAGACAAGGGGCAGTGGTGAACCTGGTGTTTTATAGGGTTTCACCTGGTGCAGGTGTCCAGTCGTGGTTACAGGGCAGGGGCTTGACCTTCTAAATCTAAGGCCTTGAACCGACAGGGCTTCATTATACAAATTTAATTTGTATCATTAAATTCGGCACAAAAAGTCGTGCTTGCAGAACCAAGGTTCAGGAATTCTTCAGGTTCAGGAGATGCCTTGGGAAGGTGAGGAACCAACAGGGCTTAATTAGCACCTTCCTAACATCCCACCTCCCCAGGCCCCANCCTGGTGTTTTATAGGGTTTCACCTGGTGCAGGTGTCCAGTCGTGGTTACAGGGCAGGGGCTTGACCTTCTAAGTCTAAGGCCTTGAACAGACGGGGCTTAATTATAGAAATTTAATTTGTATCATTAAATTCGGCACAAAAAGTCGTGCTTGCAGAACCAAGGTTCAGGAATTCTTCAGGTTCAGGAGATGCCTTGGGAAGGTGAGGAACCAACAGGGCTTAATTAGCACCTTCCTAACATCCCACCTCCCCAGGCCCCAGGTTTGTTCCCTCTGGGTGGGGACCCTGGGCTAAGCTTTGATCTGTCCCAGGTAATTCCCAGCCCAAGCCCAAGGCAGGCCGGGCTGGTGCTGCTCCTCCAGGCCTGCACAAAGAAACCCTGGATGTGAACTTGTAATATCATTTACTTCCTAAATGCTGGATAAGAAAATATCACCAGGGCATTTCCCCAGTGCTGATTTACTGGTGCCTGCTCCAGCTGAGGCCAGCGAGGAGCCTGATCTGGGGGAGATTTCAACGTTATTGGCATTCATGAATTTTTGCTTTCTTGTTGTTTTGACTTCCTTGTTTTTTTGAAAGGCAAAACAGAACTTTGGAAAATTTTAAACTCGGCTGGGAGTATTTCGTAGTCTGTGATTTGAGGAGAGCAGCTGAGCAGTTGGGTTTGGAGCTTCTCTCCCTGTGGTGTGGGCACACCCCTGGCCTGGAATGGGGCACTTCCAGCAGCTCCCTCTGCAATTCTTGCCCCAGGGCTCTGTCAGGATTTACAAACTCAAGTTATTTAACAGCTGTGTCCTGCCTGAGAGGTGCTGTGAGGACTCATTGCTGAAATGATGGCTGGCAGGTGACATCAGGGCAATTCCCCCCGGAACAGGAGCTCACCCCCGGCTTTGTCCGGGTGAAAACCCATCCCTGCTGAAGCCAAGGGTTCCCTCTGGGGCTGGGATGTCACTCCTCCGTCCCCTGGGCAGAAAAACTCTGGTTTTTCTCCTGGAGCCTCCCAGCAAGGCGTGTGCAGGGAGATCTCCAGGTCAGCAGGGTCAGTCCCAGCTGCCTTGGCTCCCTCCATGGCCAGGCTGTGCCCGTGGGATGTCACAGGGAGGTTGTTCCTCAGGTTTGTTTCTATCAAAGCCCACAAACAGTTTCCAGAAGAAAGCCCAATTTCCCACACTGGCATTTCCTGAGGGGGATTGTGTTTCGTTTGGAGGACTTTTGGCTTTGCTGTTCACCCTTTTGAAGTTAGTTATTATCAGGGTTCTGCGGTTCCTTAATTATTCTCCTCAGCAGCACGGAGAAAGGGGCGTTTTTCATCCGAAAATAAGGCAAGAGCCGTTGTTATTTGGCTTTTCTCCCTCGTAACTTTTGTTTAAAGAAACAGAGAGAGAGAAGTGGGGCAGCAAAAAGGGTCTTAGGGAGCAAAATGAGGAATTAAGACCAAATCAACACAAATTCTTCAGCAGCGGGGTAGGAAATGTGTATTCCTCTTCCATTTTCTCCTGTTCAGGAGGGAGGGGGGGAAGGCTTTGCTAACACATTCAAATGAATTTGATATTCAATCAATGAAGATTAACTTGCCCAAGGTAAGATGGTTTTTACATTCATAAGGAAGTCAAATACGATTATGCATATGAGGAAATTATACAGAGATGAGTAGAGTATAATGTATGATAATTATTTGAAAGGATATACTTACACACTGATTAGCATATCTTGAAGACCAGACAGAGATGGAAGAATAGAAGGTAAAGAGATTCCTCAAGATGAACAAACTGTGTAAAACTCACTCCCCAAAAATCACAGAAGTTGGTTGGAAATAGCGTTTTTTTCTTATGGATGGCAACCTTTAAAAAAAGAAAAAAATCCCTCACAAGTTCACCTCTTGATTAGAAATATTTTTTAAAAAAATTTATTCAAATCAAGCATGTGGAACTTGGCTGAGAATATCCCTCTGCAGAGGAGGGGTGGACACAAAGAGATGAAAGGGGAAGGCCAGCAGGACACCCACGTGCCTTTCCCAGCGTCGGGGCACACGTTGTGAGCCCTCCCTGGCCCCAGAAGGAAAGAGCAGGAATGCTTTTCCCGAGGGAAGGCAGCACCATCAGTGCCACCTTGGCTGGGAATGGCTGGGTCCTGCCCTTTGGCATGGTTTGGTTTTCCCTTGCTGGCTGGTGCCATGGGAGAACAGCATTCCCAGCTTCCCAGAGCCAAAATATTTCTCCATTTTAAAATAACCAATCTGTCCTCTGAATTTGTCAGCAGGACTCTCTCGGTGTGTGGATGTGTGGAGAGAGCAGCTGAGGTGGGGTTTGTGTGAAATGCAACAGAATTGTATTTAAAGTTGGGGAAATATTGGAGCTGCTTCAGCCAGGGCAGAACAACGAGCACAGGGAGCGCCAGGAGCTGCCCTGGCATCGGGGATCCCAGGGCAGGGAGGATCCTCCAGGCAAAGGGACTTTTGAGCCCTTCCACCTGTCTAGGGCAGGAAAACACATCCTGGGATGAGATATTCCCATGTCTGAGGGATGTTTTGTGGTGGTGGGTGATGTACAACCCCTCAGGATGTTTGGGGTGGGCAGGGTTTGCCTCGAAGGGGACGATCACACCTGGTGGGACAGTGGGAGATGTTCCCACAGTGTTTGGGATCGGGTGGATGTGGACCTGCAGAGCCCATGTGAGGAGCTCTGGGGCTGTGGGAGGTGGGCTGAGGACTGCCAGAGGCAGGTTGCTCCAGGGCCGTGGGGGTTCAGCCTCCCTGGGCAGAATTCCATGGACATGGACAGCAGGACAGGCAGGACAGCCCTGGCGTGGGGGACAATCAGCCACACAATCAGGGGTCACCCGTTCCCACAGAGTCCCTCCGTGGCTGCTTCACCAGGGGTTTGTGCCACAGCAGGTCCTGAGCATCCTTCCCAGGGCTGTGCTCCTCCCTCCAGGTGAAAACCCACCCCTGCTGAAGCCAAGGGTTCCCTCTGGGGCTGGGATGTCACTCCTCCGTCCCCTGGGCAGAAAAACTCTGGTTTTTCTCCTGGAGCCTCCCAGCAAGGCGTGTGCAGGGGGATCTCCAGGAGGTCTGGGCAGCAGGAGGAGCAGAGTGAGAGTCCCTCCGTGGCTGCATCACCAGGGCTTTGTGCCACAGCAGGTCCTGAGCATCCTTCCCAGGGCTGTGCTCCTCCCTCCAGGTGCGTGGGCAGCTGTGGCTGCCACATTTGTGCCACACCTGCCGTGTGGTGACAGCTGAGGCTTGAAGGAGAATCCCTGGCTGCTTCTTTCCAGCACCAAACTTGTTTGGGGAGCGTCCCAAAGGTGTTTTCCCGCACTTTGATCCGTGCCTGGTGGGATGGAGCCGGGTGTTTCAGGGTGTTTCAGGGCACAGGTGCTCGGGGAGGTGTCCCAGGGCTGCAGGGGCTGGGACAGGAGAGGCAGCACATGGGGACAAAGTCAGCTGGCTCCCGGCCCAGCCCGGCATCTGCCCCGGAGCCACCACAAAGGCCGGGAGGGACGGCAGCCAAGGCAGGGGGCGGGGAGGGAGGGAAAGGTGATTTTATAGGGCTTGAATACATTTGTCTGGCAGACATTTCCTGGATCCTGCTTCGGCTCTTAAGAGCGGCACTGTAAATTCATCAACACCACATGATTTTGTCAATTCTGACAGCTAACTTCAATGTTACGACAAATCTGGCCCCAGAGGATATTAAGCAAAGACGCATGAGCCTATAATTTTCTGCTTCCACGTGTGAGATGCTATAATGATCAAAAGAAAATGACTTTCTAACTACCACATCTCTTTGTGCTGTTTTCTCCATGCCTGCTGCACTAATTGAATCACCCCAGAGCCACTGTATCAATTCTAACTTCTGTATTAGGATTTAATCAGGCATGGGGACAGACCAGCTTGGAGAGGTGAGGGGCCTTTGTGAGGTGCCCATCTGCCTCTGACATTAAAGCCGCTTCCATTCAATGCCGAGCAACTTCGGGGAAATCGGGGGGGAATGGCCGGGGAAGCGACGGGAGATGAGCCGGGGCATGGCTGGGATGGAGCCGGGGAGGGCTCCGAGGACACGCGGGGTTGTCTCAGCGCCCAGGCAGCCCGGGGGAAATCCGTGCCGGGGGTTTGCTGTGCGCTGTGCCGAGCCCCGGTGCCCTCCCGGGGCGGGCAGGGGGCTGAGCAGGCTGTCACTGAAGGGCACAGAAAGGGGTGGGGAGAGCCGGGCCGCCAGACAATGTCCCCGCAGCCGCCGACAGACGGTGTCTGCAAAGGGCTCTGCCCCCAAAACTGCCGCGGCAGCTGCGGGGATGCCGCGGGATGGGATGGGATGGGCTGGGCTGTGCCATGCAGTGCCGTTCTGTACCGTTCTGTACCGTTCTGTGCCATACTGTGCTGTGCTGTGCCATTCTGTGCCATGCAGTGCCGTACTGTGCCGTGCTGTGCCGTGCTGTGCCATGCCAGGGTCTCTGCCCTCTCAGCCAGCAGCAGGGCTGTGGAGGCCGTGGCCACTGTGGGAAGTGTGGAATGGAGATTGTGGGATGGGAATTGAGGAACTGTGGAGTGGGAATGAGGCCCGTGCAGTTCCCTGTCAATGTTCTGACCCCGGCCCTTCTCCCGTGTTGGTGGGATACAGGGCAGGAGGGGATGGGATGGGATGGGATGGGATGGGATGGGATGGGATGGGATGGGATGGGATGGGATGGGATGGTTGGGCACTGAGAAGGTGGCACAGGACACTGCACAGGTCACATCCCTTCACAGGGAGCCGTGGCTCCTCCCAACCACGGGATCCCGGGGGGAGATAAGCACGAGTGCCAGAGCTTGGGGTGCTGGGGTCTGCAGGGGGACACGGCCCGAGCTGTCCCCCTCCTCCCACCCTGCCCCGATCAGCTTCCAAACCCCGCTGGAAGCCTCTCATAAAACGGGGGCTTAACAACCTGATTAAATCTCCCCGGCCAAAGCGGGGCAGGCACTAATTTGAGGTTGGTTCCCAAACTGGGGATTGTGTTGGTACTTTATTTAAAATGCACCGATGAATAGAGGCAGGCAAGGAGGAGGGTGATTATATCTGCCTGCTCGGGACCGGGGAGAAAAGAGCGGAGAGTCCCAGACCCCAGAAACATCAAAGGCGGAACAAAAACCCCTCTTTCTTTGAGAGCTGAAAACCTTCTGCTCCTGAAAGGGGCTTTAAGTGGTGCCTCTTCGTAGTTCTTTTACGCCAACAGCTTTTCTCCTTGTAAAAGGGCAGCTTTGAGGGCAGGGACAAGCCCTGGCTAAAGGGTGGGCTGGAGGGAGAGGAGGGATGTCCATGAGCCGGGAGAGAGAGAAATCTCGGGGAAGCGAGGAGAGCGGAGCGGGCAGCGCAGCCACGCACACAGCCAGGGTGTTTTTGGGGTTTTTTTGTTTTTTTTTTGGAATTAACCAGCATGAAATTGAGCCCTGAGACGACACGAGCGGCTCATTCCCGGGGCCGTCGGGGAACACGGGAGGAGGGGAGCGGGATAAAGAGGAGCTGCACGCTCGGCTGGCCCGGGGTGCAGATGGAGCCGAGCCCCGGCGGCCCCGCTCCTCCTCCCGGGCCCTGCGCACCCCGGCTGCAACAGAAAGGCCATAAAGGGAGCTGAGAGAGCCATCACTTGCCTCTGCCCTGAATGACAGGCCCTTGAGTGAGGCACCATATGCCGGCTCATGCCTGCCGATCCCGAGTTTTGTCAGCGGGCGCTGCCTGCGCAAATTGGCACAATTCAGCTCTCGCAGCTCCTCAGCTGGTCTCCACACCCCACTTGACACGGCAGCGACCTCTCCTTTGTGGGCCCCGCGGAGAGGGGAGGGGGGACCCCGGCGTGGGCAGGGGGGGATCGGGGGATGCTCCCCCCCGGCATTCAGGCGGCCCCCGGAGCAGGCGAGGGGGGGAGCGGGGAGCAAAGGTGCCCAATTAAATGCACATTTATGGCCAGCGCCGAGTAAACAGTTGATTGCGTGTGGGGGAGGTGGATCGGGGCTTGGGCACCAAGCTCCGTCCTCTGTGCCGGGCACAAATGCCACCTTTGCCGTGGGGGACATCATCCCTGCTTTAATTCTGTTCTTTGATCATCGCAGCCCGAGGGGCTGGAGGGGAAGGGGCTCTTTGCTCTCGTGTCTGCGCTTCTTTGTGAAAGCACTCTGCAGGAAGAAGGTCCTTTTATTGGGAAAAGAAAACAGCAGTGTTTTGGGATAGGAAAACTTTTAGCTGAAAAAAATGTGACTTCTCTTTCTGGTCCAGCTTTGTTCAACACAAATCCATCACGCTCCTGCTGCATGAGCCCCTCGCTGTCAGCTTGCCCCTACGGGTGTTCAAAGCCTCCCCAGACTGAGAATGCAAGAGGTTTGTTGGTTTGTTTGGTGGCTGAAGAGCAAAGCGTTCTGTCCCGTTGACACGTCTCCCTTCCCCGATTCCCTCCCTGCTCGGCCCAGGCAGAGCTCCGGGCACATGGATGTGGGGACGGCCAGGTGATGCTGCAGCGCTGGCAGGGAAGGATTTTCCATTCCAGCTGCTCCTGCCATCTGGGGAAATCAAACGGGGGGGATTGGATCAGCTGGTCGCATTAAAAAACGGGGAAACTTGTTTCAGCTCAGTTGTCTAATGGATTCAGCGCAAGGTAGATCAGCCACTGTTTTTCCTTTGGAAAGGAAACAGTTTTTAATCTGCTCTACAATGGGAATGCCCCGCGGGGGCTGATAAGTCTTGTCATTTCATTATCCTTTAGGCTCCTGTGTGTTGTTTAAAAACTCTCTTCATTTGGTTCTTCACCGTATTGTCCGTGCCTATCCAGGGTGGCAGGGTGGTGACTCCAAGGAAATCCAAGTGTGGAGAGGAGGAAGGGGCCTGGCAGGGCTGGGTGGGTGCAAAGGGCTGTTCCTGCCTTGGCTTTTCCATCTGTGGTGGGAGAGAAGGAAGTTTCCCCCTCCTGAATCTGGCAGGAGAGGGGCTGTGGATCAGCATCACCACCAGAGAGAGCATTGTGGGCCTGGATTTCTCCTCTTGGAATGATGTGCAGGGCAGCCACCCGCACAGGGCTCTCCCCGGAGAGCAGACACCCCAGGCTGTCCTGCCTGGCTTTCACCTTTGCACAGAAACCCCCAGAATTGTGACCAGCCATGGCAGGGCTGGCAGAGGGATGGGCCGGGTGCCGGGATGTACCAGCACCGGGCTGGGAGCGCTGGGTGGGACGGGGAGAGCTGGGGCAGGGAAAAACCAGCACAGCTGTGACTCCCACACGCTCCTGGCCCGCTCAGGGCTGGCTGCCAGCAGCTCCCTGGGGAAAGCAGGGAAGGGAAGGAGAGAAGAAGGAGCTGCGCTGTCGGTTCAGCCCCCAGCAGAGCGCCGGTGCGGGAGAGCGGGATGCTCAGGCTGGGGGATCGCCCTGTCCGTGCTCAGGGTGGGATGAGCAGGTTCGATCTCCAGCCCAGGCAGCCCTGGAGCTGTGTCCCTCCCTCCTGGCAGCGGGGAGGGAGAGGAGCGAGGCTGCAGCTCCGGCTCGGGCCCATGCGGGGAGGGAAAGGCCTTGGCCCCGCTGCCTTTGCAGCTCTCGGTGCTGGGCTCAGACAAAGGCTGTTGCTACATCCGTGGCATCTGTTAACAGCCTAGTGCTGTCATTAGCTGCAAGCAGGCATCTGCTGCTCCAGCCCAGCACGGAACAGATGCCAGTTTGGAGCGGTGGGGGCAGGGAAAGCCCCCGGAGCTCCAATATTTCACTTTCCTACCGACGGCCCTTCCCAGTTGGCAGCGGTTGCGCCTCGACAGCCACGACGCTCAGACGGCTCTGCCCCTCCTGCAGCCCCCTCCCCACAGCCCTGGCTGCAGCTCCAGCCCCTTCCCCTTCCCCCTGGCACGGATCCTTCACATGCAAACCCCTGAGAGCTTTGGGCGTGTGGTGCTCAGTGCTGGCACAGCCCGAAAACCACGGAGTCAGCATCACCCTGTGCCAGGCTGGGGGAAGGAAAGGATCTGGAGAGTGAGGGCAGCTCCAGGGAGCAGTGCCCAGCCCCTCAGCCCCTCAGCCCCTCAGCTTTTGGGTGATCCTGAAATCTGAATGATGATAATAATGATGATATTGATAGTGATGATGTAAAGGGAATGGCACAAGGGCTTTTTCACATTCCGGTTTCCCAAGTGTGCTCTGGGATGGATGAGGGGAAAAGGGGGAAAAGTCCTGTGGGGTTTTCCCCCTAATGCCACACAAATGGGAAGATGAGGGCCCTGTGCTGACGGGTAATGAGACAGTATCAATGTGATGTGTTGTTAGCACCGTACCAAATAGGCTTTTAATTTTCTGGGGAGGTGTGGTGCCTCTCTGCAGTGCCAGCATCAATCACCATCACCAGGGCCAGGTCCTGGCTCTCCCCGGGGCCTTTCATTGTGAAGGAGTCCCTGTCCCTCTGGCTGGGGGCTGTTCTACCTCCCTGGCCATGCCTCCCGCAGACTAATTGCTGATTTGTTTCCTCTTATGATGATAGAACTCGTGTCACCACAAAACAGAACATTAGGATAAAGTCTTTAGAGTGGCCGTGCAGCTGGAAAACTCATTTGCAGTCCCTTCTGGTAAAAAATAAAACAACACAAAAAAAAACCCACCAGGGTGGGTAGCAAGGGCATTGCTGGTGCCATTTGGGGTTGGGAATGAAGATGGGTTTGGTCAATACCCACTTAGAGGCCACTTCCTTGCAAATCTCCTTTTCTCCCAAAGCTCTCTAAGTGACTTTTCCTTTGGTTTGCTCTGGCTCCTGGGAGAATTTCTTTGGCTGGGAGCAGCGACTGTGCTCACAGAGATGGGAGAATCCTTTCCTGCCTTGCAATTCCTGATCCTTGAGTCTCTCAACCCTGGCCCAGCTCTCCTTCCCCACTGCAGGTGACGTGTGCCAGGGCATTTGTTCTGCTCCCAAAGTGTCAGGAGGAACATTGGGGTATTCCAAAGGGAATGGCCCCAGACCACTGGAAATCAGGTCCTGATGCCTTTGGAGCCCATTTCCCAAAGCGCTTCGGTCCATAAGAGCCAGTCCCATGGAACAGGAGGGGATTTGGGCACACTCAGGGAGTTTGGGAAGAGCAGGAATGCCCAGGGTGGGGTGATGGCCACACTGATGCTCAGAGCATCACACCTGGCAGCTCCCAGCTCACACTGATGTCACCTCAGCTGCTGCTCTCCCCAAAATAAGGAACATTTTGGGGCGGTTTCCAAACATGAGGTTGCTCAGGAGGGTTAAATCCCTTTTTTCCTGCAGGGTGGTGCTGAGGTGGAGGGGAGACCCCCATCCCCATCACCCTCCCTGCTCATGGCTGGCCCTGGGGACGGAGCAATGCAAGGGGGAGAGGGCAGAATAAGGGGGAGAAAAAAAAAATGTTTGTCTGAGAAGCTCCTTCCTCTCAGGGGGGAAAAAGTATCGTTAAAAAAAAAAAGAAGGTGGCCGAGCAGTGGCTGCGGCCCCTTCCCCAGATGCAATCCCACTGCTGTAATTTCTGGGGGAATTGGTTCATCTTGGGTGCAGATATATTTGTGTCAAGGTGCAGCTGCACAGATAGCCTGACTCTATGCATAGTAAGAGGCTTTCAGAGAGAGAGGTTATGCCCAGAGCAAGGCCTTATCAGAGCAAGCTGCCTGCCATTTATCTGCTTCCCTATCAAATATGAAAACAGGCCTCAATCTGCTGCTTCTATTTTCCTTGTGAAGGCTATGGGTGGAATAATAATTTAGGCCAGGGTGGTTTTTTTTTTTTGTTTCCAGCACCAACCTCCTGCCAAACTCCGCCGCTCCCCAACTTCCCCAGGCTGGCACTGGCACATCCCTGGGAAACCAGGAGAGCCCAAAACCTCCAGGGAACGGGGTCTGTGCTCACCTGGGGGTTTCTGTGGTGTTACCTGCAGGGCTGGTGCAATATCGCATGTTCAATATCACAGTAATTATTCATTATTTGTATTGCAGTAGCCCCTGGAGACCTCACCAGGGCTGGTGCCCCGTGGGTGCAGCCCCCACCCCGCGGCACAAGCCCCCCACCCTGACCCTGCACAGCCTCACCACGAGCTCCCCCAGCCCCAGGAGGGTTTTTCCTGCCCCATTCCAGGTGCAGGATGTGGGGTGACCCCGAGGGCGGCACCCCCTGAGCCAGGGCCGGGGGTGGCAGTGGCAGAGGGAAGTGTCAGGGCAAAGCCCAGCCCTGGCCCTGCTCCTCCATCCCTCCCTCCTGCCCATCCTGCAGGGCCTCCCCGCTGCCACAACGAGGCCTGAAAAGCCCCTGCTTACATTTTTAATTCCATATCTGTGTCTAACTGCTGATGCTAAACTCCGATCCCGCAGCTTCTGAGGGCAATGCGATCCACGTGTTAATATTTTAAGCCAGGCACTAATATTTTTATGTGGGAAATCGAGATTTTCTACGCTTGCTGGATGAGCAGGCCGTTTCTCCACGCCGGAGTAGGGAAACTGCGGCCGGGGAAAACATTATTATCCATATTTGTGTGTTGTGGTGGCTGGCAGGGATGGGCAGGGCCTGGCCTGTCACTCGTCCTGCTGCCCCAGTGTCGCTGGGCTGGCATCAAAGTGGGGGTTTATTTATTTGTGCTCTAAGAAAGAGGCTGTTTCTCCTCAGAGTGCTTTGTATTTTTAAACACCCAAGAGCAGAAACCTGTTTATAAACCTCGGGTTCCTTTTGGCAGGCACAAGCAGAGGGGATGCTGTGGCCAGGGCTGCTACAAACCTGGGGGTAAAATCAAAGTGGGAATAAGGGGAACTCCAAAGATATTTAGCCAAAATACACTGAGATAATTTTTTCTCAATCACAGTTTTCCAGCTTTTAAAGAAACAAAAGCTGTGGGTGCTCAGTAAACTGGAACTTACAGTGCTGGAGGAGGCAGGAGATGGAGCTGGCTCTCCTGGGGCTCCTTGGACATGAGGTGCCAAAACATTTCGGGATAAGAACTTAGGGGAATTCTCCCTGCAGAGTGGCCTCGCTGTGCTGCCAAACACTGAAAGGATTTTGGGGTTTTGAGCAGGCTGAAGGTGGACACACAGCGAGGCAGGACCTCCGCAGCAGCTCCGTGTGTGTTTTACGTGTGGGCCTGGAGATGCTGCCCCTGCTATGGATTACTGTGAGAGAACCTGCCAGGCCCACACCATCGCTCCAGACAAGCCCGTGATGCAAATTGGCAGCCAAAGCCCTGAGCAGTCAATAGGGATTAGGGTGAAGTCTCTCCTCTTGCCCACGGGCATTGATCCTGCCCCGAGTGTGGGGAGGGAGCAGAGCCTGCCCCAAAGGGGGTCCCAGCACCCCCAGGAGCCTCTCCCAGCCGGGCAGGCGCTGTTGGTGCCACTCTGTGGAAAGAGGGACCTTAAAAACCCCGGGCAGGGGAGCACAGAGGGCCCAGTGCTGTTCTTTAACTCAGGTTGAAGATTAAACTCCCATCTAAACCTGGCCTGCCCCAGGGCCTCTCCCAGCTGTGCCAGAGCTGGCAGAAACCCCCACCAGGATTTTCCTTTCCTCTCGCAGAGCTTTCCAAGGTGTCCCCACTCACACCCTGCTCTGCCTTTTTTCCCCCAGTGATGCCATCCCTGGGAGTTTTGCCTTCACACAAGGGGGGACAGGGTTTGTTCCTGCAGGAAGACGTGTGCCCATGCACTGCTGCCAGCACGGGAAGGGTTTGCAGGAGGGGAATTCACCTTCCTGAGGGACCAGGCCCATTCCAGGGGGTTCCATTCCCAGCCAGCCCATGGTGCACCTCAGGCTCACTAAAAACTGCTTGAATGCTTTAAAATAGCGAACGCATTGATAAAAATCAAAGTTTGTGCCTCGGCGTTTGTCTCAGAGAACGAAAGGTGGTTTTTGTGGGGTGCCTCACTTCCTGTGGGTGCTTTGCCTGCCTCTGATTTCAGCGTTTACCTCTTCCCACACTGCCAGCAAAAATACACCCAGCACAGGGACACCCTCCCTGCCCACCCTTGGTGCCCCCCAGAACGGGATCAGTCAGTGTTTGGTGTTTGGTGTTTGGGGAAGCCCAGCTGGGGTGTGACCCCAGCCCTGTTTGTTCAGCAGGGGGGTGAAGGGATTGGGTTGAATGATTTCTGTGGGGGACGCGGGGTGTCCTGGCAGGCCGTGATAGCGGATTTCCTCGTGCTGCAGAATTACCCCAGAAATGCAAATATCTCTATCAGCCAGGATCCAGAGCAGCAAACCCAGAGCCCCGAGTGACCCCCCAGCCCTCCTGCTCACAATCTCGACCTCTGGGGCATTTTCTTCTCCAAATAATTTATTAGATAGAGGCTGCACACGAAATAATCTGTCTTTGTTTTTTTTTTTTTCCCATTCGCCTTCTCATGCAAATGAATTCCCACGAACTTTTAGTTTCTTCGTTTCCCAATTATCATGCAAAACTCATCTCTCTGAACTGTATCTCCTCTTCTCCACTTTTTTTTTTTTTTTTTCCCCTTTCTCCCAGAGGAAATTCCCTGTGTTATGGCCAAGGGCAGGGCTGTTCCTGCAGGAGGCCAGGAGGCGTTCTCACCGCAGTGGGGTCTGTGGGGTGGGGAGCTGTCAGCCCCTGCTCGCTGAGAAAACAGGATTAAAAGACTTCCACAAATGTCTGCAAGGGCAGGGGGTCCACAGGAGCAGGGTCAGGTCCAGCCTAAAAGCCGGATTAAGCTCCAGAGCTGAGCTGGGTGATACATCCTGGCTTAAACCAGTGGGGACAGGGTACCTGGGGCTCTGGCAGAGCTGGGTTTAATCTACGGACTGAGGTCCTGGACACCCTGTGGTGTCCTTGCTCTTCCCCACTCAGCATCAGCCATGCAGCTGACCTGAAACTTGATTTTTCTCAGCCCAAAATTGCAGCCAGAGAGCCTCATCCCCTTCCTGGGGGTCTGTGTGTGCTGTGACTTGTGAGCATCACTGAAAGTTTGGGGGGGTGAAAATGGAAAATACCAAATTCCTGTTTCTTTGCTGGTTCACTGAAGCAATCCTTATTAGGATTTTTAGCTGGGTATTTATGAGGTATTCCTGTTGCTTGGGGCTGGAAGCTCCTGGTTTCCAAAGAAGCCCAGAATGGTTTGGGCTGGAAGGGATCCTCTCATTCCTGCCCCTGAGCAGGATTATTCCGTGCTGGAGCAGCAGCCGGGCTGCCCTCCCCGCCCTTCCCCTGGCCAAGTTTTCCCTGCTCACCCCCCCGGGAATGAACTACCTGGATAGGGCAGGGAAAGGTGGGAAAAGCTCCCGAGCAGCAGAGCTGTGCATGTAGAGCTAAACCTCGGGAGAGCCCCCGGCAGCAGGGTGGCCTTTGTTCCTCTCCCCGGCCCCGCAGAGCCTCCCCTCTCCCCGCCAGCCTTTGAATTTTTATGCCGGTGCCTTTCTTTGCATTGACCAGAGTTTATCACATATCTCTGGTTGGGATCCTGCCTAGCTTAGCATAAGACAAAAATGGGGAGGGGAGGGGAGGGGGGGGGGGAAATCGGCTGAATAATAGGACGGATTTGTAGCAGCTGAGGATTTGCATTCAAATGTTCGCCAGCCTCCTCTGAGCTCGAGTTTTATCATGTCTTTACAGCCAACAGCTTGTTTATGAATAAAAAATGTGGCATGAAACCAGAGGAGTGAGTTGTCTTTGTTTTGTCAAGTGCGCTGAGACAAAATGCTCGCTCCTCACAAGTCTTCACCGCGCACAAGTCTGGTGGGACGGGGGCAGCTGGCCACGGGCTGTTACCTGCGCGTTGCCATGGCCCGGGGGCGCCCGGGCACCCTCCATATGCATGAGCCCCTGTGCGGGACCCGCCGGGGGCACGGCAGCCCCTGCTTTGACAGGCAGCCACTTTATTAACTCATTAAGCTCATCTTGTTCCTTTAAACGCGGTATAATTACAAATAAAGCTGTCACACTTTGTTTGCAGTTATATAATTTAGCTAAGTGCCGCCGCGACCTGGGCTGCCGCCGGGAGGGGAGGGAGGGGAGGGGAGGGCCGC
>VXBN01015002.1:48688-92621 GCA_013397395.1 Sinosuthora webbiana
CACTTTCCGCTATCCCAGGGTGCTCCCAGCCCCGTCCAGCCTGTCCTGGGACACTTCCAGGGATCCGGGGGCAGCCACAGCTGCTCTGGGGAGAACTTCATCCTGCGGTGGTGCTGAGATTGAGGATTCCAGGAGATCGCTGGAAGGATCTGCCCCTCCTGGCTGCTCAGCATTTCCCCATCCTCTGCCGGCTGGAATGATTCTACTTAGAGCAGATTTGGTCGCTTTGGTTATAAGCAGGAGATTTTTCTTTTTTTGCCCCCCTGTGCCTCTAACAAACGCTCCGAGCGAGGCATTAACATTTCCAAAGGCACATTAGGGGCACTCAGCGATGATTTGAGTCACTCGGTTGCCCCGGCAGAGCTAACCCTGTGATTTGGCACAGGGTGCCCTGCGCGTGGATGAGGACAGGGAGGGAGGGGGGTGGGATGTGTTCTCTGGGCTGCCCTGCCCTGCTCTGTGTCCTGGAGAAGATGGGGATGAAGGAGGGCAATAACCACAGTGACCATTTCCTCTGTTGAGCTTTTCTGGAAGGTTTATGTGGTTTGTATCTGTAGCAAGAGGCCAAAGTGCATCTGAATTGGAGTTTTCCTCTTTTAATCTGCAAGCATGAAGTGGGTGAAGGCATTGCAGCTTGGCAGAGTCCTCCACATGAGGGGCTGTACTTCTCAGAGAGCCTCCTGCCTCCTTGGAGGGCTTGGATGGGCTCAGCTCGTGTTCTGCTTCATGCAGGGAGTTATTTGTGTGCCTTTCCTGCACTTTTCAAAGCTCCTGTTGCCCTGTGCAGTGCACTGTTGTTACAGAGCAGGATGAGCTTCCCAGGGCTCCTTCCAGACTGGAATTCAGTTGGATTTCAGACACCTCTTCCCTCTTTTTTTTTCTTTTTTTTCCCCACCACAGCTACAGTTGCCAAAGTGATTGACAGATTTGAGGATGAGACCACGGATGAGGTTTTGCCTGTTGGTAATATCAGGAAAAGAGCTTCAGCCTCTCTCCTGGAAGCTGATAAGAGGTACAGGGGGAAAGCCACGTCCCGGAAAGCTCTGCAGGAGGAGCTCTGGGGAGATGCTCTGTCTGAAGAAGGATCTGGTAAGAAATCTCATTTTTTTTCCCCCTTTTTGCTGGCAAACCTGTGACTGAGCATGGCAAACCTCAAGGCCCTGTTACAAGAAACAGCAACAATTAACTTGGACATCAAATAGCCCAAACCTGAGCTGTCGCTGATGAATTTTCCTGCTGAGTTAATAACTTTTTTTTCTCTCTCATTAATTAGCTGAAGAAGCGTTGGATGACTGGTACAGTGACCATGGAGGCTCAGAAGAGGACAGTGTGGGCACCAAGGCCAGGGAGAAGCCCAGCAGTGCTGGCAGTGAGCAGGAGGATGACTTGGAGGATGAGGAAGAGGCCAAGGCACCAAAGTTCAGCTTCCAGAACATCACAGACTTTGAGAAGTTTACAGAGGGGATGGACGATGCAGGGAGCAGTGAAGGGGAGGATGAGGATGAGGATGAGGATGAAGATGATGCTGACATGGAAGAAGGAAGTGAGGAGGAAATTGGGAGTGAAACCCACGATGATGGAAAGGAAACCAAAGACAGCGAAGATGATGGGGGAGTGCTGACCTTCTCCAGAGGACAGGAGTCTGCAGAGGTGGAGAAGGGCAAGGCTGTGAGGAACCAGCTAGGTTTGTGCATGTTTGCTGTGTGCTTTGTGGCAGAGTAAACAAAGCCAGCCGTGCTGGTGAGGTGCTGTCAGCACCCTGCTCGTGCCTGCTGCAGCAGCCCCACGTGTGTGCAGATGTTCTGCCACATCTGGTGTCACTGCTGCTCTAACAGCTCATGGTGTGAAGTGTGTTTATCCATTAGCTGAACTGAGCCAGGGCTGAATATCCTGGTGGGTTTGGGAGCTCCCTGCCCTGCTCCTGCTGTGGTCACTTTGTTTCTTTCCAAAGTGTAACTCCCAAAACGCCATTTCTTCATTCACTCATTGCATTCAAATCATTGCAGATTTTGTCCAGACACAGCTTGTGGCACCCATGCAGTGCTGCTCAGTGCATGCCTGAGCAGGAGTAATGCAGCCCAGAGAGGGCCTGAGCTCTCAGGTCCTGCACCAGGAAAAGATGCTTTGTCTTGCTAACTGATTCTTTTGTTTCTTTTTTATGTGAAGCCCTGTGGGACCAGCTGATGGAAGGGAGGATCAAGATGCAGAAGGTGCTCCTGACAGCCAACAGGCTGCCCCAGCCAGACACCTACCCCAGGTTCAGGAAGGAGGGGGGACAGGACTTTGACAACGCTGTGGAGAACTGTAAGAGCCTTTTCATCTTTCTCCTTTGCTCAGAGTCTTATAAACAATTGATTATTGCTCTTCAGTGCAGAGCTGGGATGCTTTGTCCAGTGGCACTTTGTACCAAAGCATGGAGCTGCTTCATCTGTTTACTCCTGAGATCACTGCTGATGACTCTGATCTGGTGAGGTCTGCAGGAGATTCTGCAGGGTGAAATCACAGCATGCAGCCTCCTGGGTTTTGGTGTGGCGTGGCTCTGTTCAGTTTTTATATTTGGACACCTGTTTTTTCTGGCCCTGAGGTGAATGCACAGGGAGAGAGATCAGTCCTGGGTCATCAGCCATGGCCCTGACCCTTGGCCCTGCAGCAGGTTCTGGCTGTGATCCTCTGTCCCTGCCCAGGACAGGGCAGTCAGCTCACCTGCAGGTCCAGGTGAGCTCCTTTGGCTTGGCTCTGCTGCTTTAAATGAAGTGATCAAGGACAGAAAGGCAAACTCCCACCAATGCTGTGCTGACCTTTCAGTGGAACACAGGTTATTAATGTCCTTAATGAGATGCATTACAGAGTGCCCCAGCTCCATGTTTCATTACAGGTCTAAGATGCAATATCATTAAAGACCTTTAACAGAAACAATGGTTGACATTTTGGTATTTCCCATAAGCAAAATACCCCCAAGAGCACGGAGTGCAATGTCCCCAGTGCTGCAGAGGCTGCTCCCTCAGCTGTGCACAGCTCTGAGGGGAACTCCACTGCTGGGAGCTGCTGAATGATCCCCTCCTCACCTCCTGCTCCTCATCTGGGCAGGGGAGTTCCCTCTGATGTTCCTCACAGCTTTGTGTCCTGTGGTTCATCAGGACATAAAGCTGGAGTGGCCTGGGGAATGTTAGCAGAGGAAATCTCAGGCTGGCAGGTGGGAAATGCTGAATTTAGGGACATTCTGTACAGCTTCAGCCTTGGGCAGGGTTTGGGATCATCATGGAACAGGCACTGTTCTGGCCTGGATGGTGCTCTCCTTTCAGGGAAGCCTCAGCACTTCTGTGCAAACCCACAGAGGAAATCTGGCACGTTTTCATCATCCTCATTGAGCAGCAGGGAATGGTTTGGTGCTCCAGTTGCACAGAAGGCTTGGTGCCAAAATCCCAGACTCTGGCTGAGCCCTGCAGGAAGTCAGGAGGTTCCCAGTGCTCTCAGAGTGATTCCAGTCATTTGTTCCAAATCTTTCCATTTCTCATGAGGTTTCTGCTCTATGCTCAGAGGAAGATTGAATTCTTGGGATTGGAAAATGGTCCTTTGTGTATTTTCCTCTTGGGTATCTCCTACTCAGGACAGCCCTGTTGTGGTGCTGGAGTTCCCTAAGGGCTGGAGTGTCATTGTGTTAAAGACTAGGCAGCAATTCTCCATCCATTTGCAGTTTTAAAGCCAAACCTGGGGGAAAATGGCAAGGTCATGCTCATTTTCCAGATTTTGAGATCAGAGGTTACAAAACCTAAAGTGTTTAATTTATTATTTTTGTAATCTTTTATGGTATTTTGTGTGTGTGTGTGTTACAACATGCTTTGGACAACCTTAGATTCCTGAGATCTCAGGTTCTGGTAGATGATTTACTGCAAAATTGCTTATAAATTGAAGTAGAAAATGTTTTGCAGACCTGGCAGCTTTCAGGCTTCACACCCATTTGTCACCCAGCATTTCCCTTTGTGTATAGAACAAGAATTAATTAGGCTGCACTGCAGGAAAAGTTTATGGCCATAATTTATATAGGATGAATTTCTGTTTAAAGAGACAGCATTGCTTTGTTTGTGCTGTCTTACTTTTTATTTCCCCCCCCCCCCCCCCTTTTTTTTTTTTAATCTTTAATTATATCCCAGATTTTTTTTTTTCTTTTCCTGTCACCCTTTTTTACATACAAATGGGAAACCAAAGCGTGGAGCTCGTGTTTATTCCTGGTTTTGCACCCACTGAGAAAGTCTGGAGGGTTTTTAGTGCTGAGATCAGAGGGGCTGAGCTCTGAGAGCAGCACAAATGTCCAGTGCTCAGTGCCCTGCACACACAAACCCTCCCAGCTCAGAATTCCAAGGTGCTGCTGCCTGCTCCTCCAGGACACATTTGTATTCCCCTGCACTGCATCTTCCACTCCTGTCCAGGCCTCGAGATGTTGCCTCTGTTTGGGGGTGGGGGGGGTCTCTTGCACGTTCAATTAATGTTTTTCATAATCAATGCGAGTCAGAATTTGCAATCTGCTCCTGATTTGCACATTAAAGAGACC
Organism: Sinosuthora webbiana; assembly: GCA_013397395.1. Taxonomy (NCBI): domain Eukaryota; kingdom Metazoa; phylum Chordata; class Aves; order Passeriformes; family Sylviidae; genus Sinosuthora; species Sinosuthora webbiana. The sequence goes on from VXBN01015002.1 coordinate 53,238, forward strand.
CATTAATTAAAAATTCCAATCCCTGGCACGTTCCCGCAGGATCCCTGCGTTATTTACATAGAAAAGGAGCGCAAGGTGCACGTTGCTGTGGCTGTGCCTGGGCACAGATTGCAGGCCTGCCACTCAGATTTCCCTGTGCTGGGAGGCTGGGAGGGGATCTCCTGAAATTGGGCTCCAAAAATCACCTCAAGGGCAAGGGAGAGCCAAAGCAGAGGTGGCATAAACGTTGGTGGAGCCACATCCCACGTGAGGAATTAAACAGTTCCAGGGTTTGGGGCTTGTTGTGTTAAATCTTGATAGAGTGACAAAAAAAAACCCCCACAAATAATTGAGGGACAAGGAGGTAACAAGGGCTTGAAGGAATTAAATCTCTTCATCCTCAAAGGTCCTGAGCTTCCCAGTACAGGCCTGTGGCTTTTTTTCTTTCTAATTCTAGTTAAAAATACTAAACTGGGAAACATTTCAGTGACCAATGCTTCCTGCTTTTCAAAAAGAGCTGGGAATGGCAGCTTTTGGATAGCAGGTAGTGTTATTTTCACTTCAGAGTTGGTGAGATGAGTTAAGGATGCACAGAAACCCAGGTGAGGAAGGTTTTTTTTGCCAGAAACTGATGGAAATTGCAGGACTTTAAAGGGAGAAGTGGCTGTGTTTTTTCCTTCTGCAAGAGTTCAGGAAATGTAAACTGCTCACTGCATTTTTGTGTTTGGTTTTTTTTTTTTTTTTGGCTTTGACTCCATCTGTCAGTGGATTAAGAGAAAATACCAGAATCCCAAATTTCTGTTCCTTGGCATAAGCTGCAGATAATTTCAAGGGATGGAGGAAATTGTGAGTTTGGTAAAAGAAGATCTGCAGGCTGTGTGGGGATGGGTTTGCTCAGTGGAGGAGCAAAAATGGGGACAACAAATATTAACTTATTTACCCTTTGCAGAGCTGTGGTGAAGTTCCACCAAGGCTTGTGATGAGTGATAAAATAAACCTGGGTAAAGTGAGTCAGATTTAAAGAAAAACCAAAACCACAGGGCTTTGTTGCTTTCTGGGAAATGAAGGTGTTGGATTTTTGTTCCCAAAACTTTGAGTGACCCAGAAATGGCTGTTTCTGGGGTGGAAATCCGTGGTGGGTGAGCTCCCATCTGGAATAATTCCCTGAGCTGGGGCCTGGCACAGCAGGTTGGGTACCTGGTGCCATGACAAATCCTTTTAGAGCTCTGTGAGTGCCTCACACGGAGTGTCTTCATTTTCTTTGGGTTGGTTCTGCAATATTTTGACATTTGAGAGAGAGGGGAAGATCCTGTTTAGCCTCTGGTCGGTGCATGAGCATGTTCTCAGTGTCTTTTCAATGAGGATTCTTGTTGGGCTCTCTTAATCCCAGTCTGTAAAATAATATTTTTACATCCTCCACGACGTCCAGGTAAGTCATGCTGGAGACTCTGGTTAAGCAGGGACTAATTTGGGCTAAAATCCAGTCTGCTGAAGGTGCCAGGGAAGCAGTTCCACTTCCTGGGAGAGAGGATGTGCCTGGCAGGGCTTTGCCCTGGACACACCTGGCTTAGGGAGCAGCTCTCTGATGAAACGGGATTTACTGGCACAGGCTTGGAATTTTTTTTCAGGGAAGCCTGCAGGACTCAGCAGCCAAGAACTCCCTGGTAATTTTGTTATCACCTCTGTTCCTGGCTGGCTTTTAGAGCTCCAGTGTATCCACACCTCCATCTGGAGATGTTAATGCATTAATACAGAGCAGGGTGAGTGTCACAGGGAGGGGGAGGAACCGAGGCACAGGGAGATTACACAGTTTCCAGAGGCATAGAGCAGTTACAGGATTAATTGGTGCTAGGCAAGATCATGGACTTAAATATATTCCTGCTTTGAAGATTTTACTGGGAGCCTGCACAAATGTGTGACAGCAGAACCGGGTTTCGAGCCTGAGTGTAAATTATTGTGATCAGATCTAGCCCACTTAAAACTGGTAGTTCATTTTAATTGAATTGTATTAGTCTGGACACTTTATGAATACAAAAAGCATCAGGCCTGTCAGCTCCTGCAGGGGCTGGATGTGATTTAAATGGATGTGGATGCAGGTGTCCCCAAATTTTCACCTCTCCTCTCTGATCTCATGGAGAATCTGTTCAGCTCCTTCTGGGGCTGAGCCAAAGCCTGTTGGCATTAATGAAGTCTCTTCTCTCAGCTGGAAGAAATGAAATTGTTGCTGTGTCAGTGTTGGATCGTGAAGTCCGTGATGCTTTGGGCACGTGCAGAATTTGGGCTGTGAGAGGTACCAGGGAGGTGTTCTGTGGTTTTGTGGCATCATTGTCTGGGGTTTGTTCAGGAATTCTGTGTGGGTGGTGGTGGAGAAGTGCAGGACATTGATTTAAAATGCAGTTTTGGGCTGTTTCCAGACAGAAAACTCCTGCCCTCCCTCACAGAGTGAGGCTTTTAGCTGGTGGTATTCAGTATTTATGAGCAGAATTGTCTCCTCCTCATGTGTGGTTGTGCTAAAATGATTTTACAGGTGGTCTCCATAGCCACGTGTGTTGTTCAGTGGTGATGTCTGAGGTTTGTTTGAAATCTGCCTTAAGTTTCAGTGCAGGAAGTGCTGGGACAGTCCCTGGTTGGTGATGACCCTGATCCAGCTGAACTCCAGCCCGTGGGGTTACACCACACTCAGACAGCTTTGCCTGCACCTGAGATTCTCAAGATTAACAGCTAATTAAACTGAATTTAGCTAAATATTTGTGCATGTTAGTGTGTGTGCTGCACAAACAGGATGCAGGGAAACAAAGGCTTTAAAAAGTGTCCAGACAAGCGTGTGCAAATGTCAGCTAACTGGGATTAACTGGCAATTGGGTACCTGGAGGTGGAAACTGGGGTCTTGTCGTGATAAATACAATTAATGGCCTGGTGTTATTATGTGGGGAGGTCAGCCTGGATGGGCTGATGTTCCCTTCTGGCCTTAATGTCCAGATAGAACTATGAAATTTCACGTTTCCTCTTCCTTTCTCCTCCTTGCCCATGTACTTGGGGACTCCAGAGGCAGCAATGTGTGCTGTCAGCTTCTTTGCATTTCCAGTAATGGAAAGCATCAGTTTTTATAAATCTCATTTTTTGCCCAGCCCCGTTCCCCTTTCCTGGTTTGGGCTGGTATCAAAAGATGGTGGTTGAGGCGAATCAGCAGAGCATGAACTCCATGGAAGTGTTTCTCTTTCTCTCCTCCTCAGCTTCCCCCCTCCCCCAGGCCCCTCTAATGAACCCTCAATACCCAGCCTTTATTCTGCTGTTGAATCCAGTTATTTTCTTTACTTTTAGCAGGCTCATCTGTGTCTGATCCTGTTGTCCTCCCTGTCAGATGCAGCAATATCGGAGTGAAAGGGCTAAAATTGAGGCTGTTCTGGGACTCTCTGGGAGTCAGCTGAAGCTCTGCTGTGGGAGGGGGGTGCAGCCCTGCCTCCTTTGTGCCCAGGGAATACAATTTTCCCCTCTGCAAAGGCTCTCGCATCATTTGCATTCCAATGGAACCAGCAAACAGGGCTTGGGTGCTGTCAGCAGCAAAATCGGCCCATTTGGTAAAATCCCCCAAACTCACTGTTTTGAGAAGCATTAAAGGAGTGTTGCTCCCATCATTTCCTAAATTTGGGCAGAAATTTCCCAGTGCTTTGTGCTGAATCTGTGAGAAATGGGAACGCAACCACACCACCTGTAAAAAAATCACTGTGAGCCTGTCACTGAGCCTGGGCTGGCTCTTGGAGCTCCCGTCCGAGCCTTATCAAACAGAAATAATTTCTTTTATTTCTGTGCCACGTCGATTTTGGGACCCCAGGACGCTCAGGGGGTGCCGGACCCGCGTTATCCCTTCCACTCAGGGAATTACATCCCAGCTCCTGTCCACAGCCCCACGTCTGGAGCCGTGACACCTGGAGGGAATTCCCCCTCCTTCCCCTGCCTGGGAGCGCGGTCCTGCCGCCGGGAATAGAGAGCAAAGCTCCAAAAGCAACACTGACAGGCTTCAGAATTACAACACACCGGAGCCGCGGCGTCATTCTTTGCGGGAGAAGTTAGAGGCCTAAAAAATGTTAAGGCTTATTGTTATTCCGAGTTGATAATCTCTGCCTTGCTTTAATAATTTTTCCTCATGCCTGGATAGCCCGCGAGTTGCACAATAATCACTCACACAGCTTTGTAATCAATGCCCAAAGTAATAGGATTCCGCTGGCCAACGGCAATTAATAAATTTGTGTCTTTTTTAAAACACTAGCAAGTCGGGCCTGAAATACGACTGACTGGCTTTTGCTCATTTGCATATTTATTGCAGTGGAAAAATTCTTGCCGAATGATTGATGTCGAGCCTGCCTCTTGAATTCCAAGCAGCACATTATTATGAAATGAAAAATGCCGGCCATACAGTTGATTAAAGTTGAAGACAGTGGAATCGGTGTTTTTTAAGATTGCGGGAGAATTAAAGGCATATTTTAATAGATGTTGACAAGGAGTGAACTAACAAAAGCAAAGCAAAGGATTTGCTTGAAAAGATTTAATCAAACGTGTTTGGTGGGGGATTAATTGCTGGGGATGACGAGTGCAAGTGGCTGGCTGCTGGATGTGAATGGGGAGCATTGTTCCCAGGCCGGCACTGTCGAGGGCCATTTTGACCTGGAGTTTAACTGCTGTCCCACAGCCCTTTGAAGGGAGGGAGGATTTCCCCCTCTCCGTGCCAGTGCTGGGATGAACCTGTGTGCCAGGTGGAGACACTTCTCACTGTGTGCAGAAACAGGAGGTTGGGCTCCTCTCCTCCTCCTGGTGGGGCCGTGGGAGCTCCGTGGGGATGGGAGGGCTCTCCGTGGAGGCAGGGGGATGCTCCCAGTGTTGGGCAGATCAGCTTTTGCTCTGCATGCCCTCATCCCAGTGCCAGCCCTGCTCCAGCTTTTCTGTGTGAGCTCTACCCCAGCCTGTGGAGGTGAGGGGAGAATGGAGAGCATTGCATGCCTGTGATGTTCCAGTGATGCCAGAGCCTCAGATTCAGCTGAGGGGGGAAAAAAAATCCTTAATTTCCAGTGCTGGCACGGGCTCTGGAGTGGAGCTGCGTGCTGGGAGGTGGTGGTTCCTGCTGGTATGTCCCAGGAAGGCTTTTTCCATGGATTCAGTGTCCCTGTGGCTGCTCCCATTGCTCCACACAGCTGCTTGGGAGGGTGAAATGAGAGCCTGTCCTTAGAGGTCACGGAGAGGAGTGCAGGGCTGGCTTTTCCTGCGTGGGAAGCTGTGGGAATGCTGGGCCTGGATGAGCACAGCAGCCCATCCCCGTGGGCAGTGCCTGGATTCCATGGCAGCTCTGGGGGCAGGTCCCCCCACTCCAGTTTGTCCACAGCCCCTGGCACTGAGAGAATTGATTCGGTGTGGTTTGGGAGCAGCAGGACAGGTTTCCTCTCTGCTGGCTCTGCTGACACTCTGATCCATGACAAGGGTATCCCTGGATGGAGCTAAATACTCCAGGGCTACTTGCAGCCTGGCTGGAGGGCTGGATAAAACCAGGACATATCAGGAGTATTGAGGGTAGGGCACACTTTGATTTACTGGTGCTGGCTCCCAGCAGTCTGGGTGGATTAATCTGCTGCCTGCTGGATCTGGAGCAACTTTTCCCCTCCTGGACACAAAATTCAGGGGTTTCTGTGGACTCTTCAAAGTGACTCTTCCAAGGTAGCGTCTCACCTCTGACACTGGGTCCACGTTTGTTGTGTTCTTGTTTTCATTACAGAAATCCTGCTGGGGGTAGGAGGGTCAGTCAGCGTGCAGCCTCCTCTCAAAATGAGCCAGTTTGCATCCCTGGAGCAGTTCTGGTTTGTGCTGAATTCATTCCCAAATGGGGCAGACTCTGCCCCAAAGCAGGCAGTGTGAGGGCAGGCAAGGGCTTCAGAAGGAAGAGGAGGAGGAAGAAAAGGAGGGAAGGAAACAGCCCCTTCTGGAATGAAATGTGGGATGGATAGGGCAGGGCTGGGTGGGAGGAGAGCAGAGGAGGGTGACACTTGGCTTCTGGAGCTGAGTTCACAGCACACTCAAGCAGCCAGCAGTAGAAGTGAGAACGCCACGCAGTGATGCTGCTAAATACACAAGAACTGAGAGCAGGGAAATTACCCAGCTCTAAGAGGCTCATGATGGAGCCACTGCCTGGAATAATTAGCCCTCCCACCTGCTTAGACACACGGTCATTGTCTTCCCTGCCCTCTCCAGCCCCTTCACTCCAAACAGAATTGCTCCCCATCCCCGGTTCTGCCGGGCTCTGGATCTGCCTGGGGCAGCTTGAGCCTGTCTTTATTTCCTTGCCTGCCCACCACAGCCCTGCTGTACCCCAGAAGGGCTGGAGTGCTACTCCAGTTGTAATTGCCAGGATCAAAGCTGCCTGGGGTGCATTAGCTCTGCTGCTGGAGGAGAGGCAGCGGGGAGGAAATAAACAGTTTGGGAAGCTCTGGGGACGTTGGGCTGTGTGGCAGGCAGTGGGAAGGATTTCGCTGGTGTAAGCTGTGCACTCGGGCTAGGGTGGGGGCACTTGGCTCCTGCAAGTGATGCTTTAGCTGCAGACACCTACAACAAATGGGTTTTTTTCAGGGCTTTTGTCTGTTTGTCTGGTGGAATTGTTTTGATGCTCGCACACACGTCTGATTTACAAGTGCAGCAAACCTAATCCGTTAATAGGTTTATATGGAGGAGTTGTCAGAGTGTGTCTATAATGAACAAGGGCGAGCCCAACAGCTGATGTGCAACAAAAATCTTAAAGCATCTTCTCCTTGACATTGCTGTTACTGAGGTCAGGCCATAATTTATCTGGAGGTGGTGACAACTGAGCAATATCACAGTGGGAACACGCAGGAGATTGAGACCTCTGAGTGTCTGGGCTGATTTCTGCCTCTGTCTGCCTGAGGAAGATTTGCTGTTCGCTCTACCCATGATCTCTGTGTCCCCCACTGGAAAGCAGAAATGAAGAAAAGAGTGGAGTGGGGAAAAGCTCTCCCTGTTCTTTTTGAGCCAGGTACAGAGGGAGGTCGGGGAGTTAAGCAGTGGCAGAGGAGGCACCAGGGGAAGCTCTGGGGAAGGTCCCAGCTCCTGCTCCCCACACAAACCCACGGGCTCTGTCAGCCAGAGTTCAGTTCAGGTTTTTGGGTAGGGGTGTGCCAAAGGATGGATGGACACAGGGACAGTTTGTGTGGGCCTGGGCAGACACTTGTTTTCTGTCAGAGAGTTCTGCAGGGAGGCTTGTTGGTTGCCACAAAAGAACTGTTTTTGAAGAGCAGATGCTGTGGCAGTGTGCAGTTAACCTGTCCCACAGTCAGCTGGAGCTGTGTGTCGTTGGAGAACCCACAGCCACTGGAACAGGCACTGCATGGACACAGGAAAACTGTCAGCTCCAAAAGCCTTTGGATGCACAGCATCACATCTGTGACTCAGGACTTCAAATTCAGGATTTGTGTGTGTGAACACCCTGGAGTGAAACTGCTCATCCCACTAAAAATCACATTCACACCGTGTATTGATCAATTTACACCCCTCCACCCCATCTTTTCTTGCCTTTCTCTCTTCCTGAGGCTCTCTGGGCCTGCAGTTCTGCTCTTCTGATCAGAATCTTCTCATTAAACTCGCCAGGTCACGGTTTAAAGTTTCCCCCGCAGATCAGATCTTGTCACTTGTGTCTCTTACTCTGCAGGTTGTAAAACCCTGGAGGCCTTGCTGAAAGTGCTGGTGGAACTTCAGGATGAGCTGCTTTATCAGTACCCAGGCACGAGGCACCTGGTGGATGGGAAGCAAGCAAAAACCGAGAGGTGAATGCAAAAAGGGATCAGATCTTTCTGAGCCCTTTGTCTCCAGCAAACAGGACAATGCCCAGCCCTCCTGACCACCCTCACCCCACTGCTGTGTCTGGGGTGCAGACACTCTGTAATTTGGATTCCTTCTGCCTCGTGGGAAGTCTGGTTTGTGATATTGGTGATGATGGAGCAGGGGCTAAACCACGGGGCTTTTAGCAGCAATATCAGTGTGGCGTGGGCTGGCCCTGGAGGGGCCATCAGGGACTCACACATCGCCTTAGGGAGGGGCAGGGTGTTCATCCTGAGTGGTTTTGTTCCAGTGAGGATGAAATCCCGAGCAGCAGCGATGAGGAGCCGCTGGAGAAGGCTCGGGAGAAGAGGAGGAGGCTCCCCAAACGGAAGCTGAAGTTTGAGGAGTACCCTGAGTTCATCGCCAAGCGCTACAAGGACTTCAGGACCTACAGGAACAGCACCCTGCAGAAGTGGCACGACAAGACAAAGCTGGCAACTGGCAAAATGGGGAAGGCAAGGCCTGGGTTTTGTGTGCTGACACGGCTCTCAGGGAGCAGGGGTCTGGGGAGCAAGTTCAGACTGAAAAAGGGGAAATTGAGGCGGGATACATGGGAGAAATTCTTGCCTATGAGTGTGGGGAGGCTCTGGCACAGGGGGCTCAGAGCAGCTGTGCCTGCCCCATCCCAGGAGGTGTCCAAGGCCAGGTGGGATGGGGCTTGGAGCACCCTGGGACAGTGTAAGGTGTCTCACGGTAGTTTCTGTGTTCCCTCAACCAGACATCCCATCACAGCCAATCTCCAGCAGCAAATAATCTCCAGGCAAATGTCACTCTGGCTGCTGCAGGAGCTGTTTGTGGTTCCTCCCAGAAGCAGGGCCCTCTGAGGCTCTCCTCCTCCTCCATGAAGTGTAGGCTTTAATACAATGGGTAATCATTTCACCCAGAGATCCGGGGTCTCCTCACATCTCTGAGTTGGTATTAATCATCGAGAAGTTAATCTGAACCAGAACAGCAAAGGCATTTTATTAAGCCAGGCGTCAACTCGCCTCAGGTTGGGAAGGGAGAGCGAGGGAGAAACAAATAAAAAATCCTCTCAGAAATCCCTGCAACGAGCCCAGACCCCCCCCCCCCAGCCCCCTCTCCTCCCCTTGGAACTGCTTATCCAGTGACATGGAAAGATAGAGGAACAGTGGTGCCTTGAGGAGAGGCTGTGTGTGTGTTATCTGACACTGCTTAATGCCGTGCAGGGCTTCGGAGCCTTCGAGCGCTCGGTGCTGGCGCAGATCGATCACGTCCTGCTGGACAGGGAGCGATTGCTGCGGCGCACCCAGACCCGCCGCTCCCTCTACACCGTGCTGGGCAAGCAGGAGCAGCAGCCTGCCCCAGCCCCTCAGCCCGGGCCTGACAACTCGGTAAGGAGGGGTTTGATTCTCTAACTCATCCCGGGAAACTCCGCAGAAGGAGCTGAGCCTTTAGCGGGTGTGGTTCTCCTTTGGGAGGTGGGTGGATGGAGCAGGAGGTGTGTGTTGATTCCTGCAGTGTAATGGCCAAGTAAAAGTATTTAAATTTAAACATTTAAACTCCCTCTACACCGTGCTGGGCGAGCAGGAGCAGCAGCCTGCCCCAGCCCCTCAGCCCGGGCCTGACAACTCGGTAAGGAGGGGTTTGATTCTCTAACTCATCCCGGGAAACTCCGCAGAAGGAGCAGCGAGCGCCTTTAGCGGGTGTGGTGCTCCTTTGGGAGGTGGGTGGATGAGGTGTCTGAGTTACAGTTCCTCCAGTGTAATGGCCCAAGTAAAAATATTTGAATTTAAACTCCTTCTACACCGTGCTGGGCAAGCAGGAGCAGCAGCCTGCCCCAGCCCCTCAGCCCGGGCCTGACAACTCGGTAAGGAGGGGTTTGATTCTCTAACTCATCCCGGGAAACTCCGCAGAAGGAGCAGCGAGCGCCTTTAGCGGGTGTGGTGCTCCTTTGGGAGGTGGGTGGATGAGGTGTCTGAGTTACAGTTCCTCCAGTGTAATGGCCCAAGTAAAAATATTTGAATTTAAACTCCTTCTACACCGTGCTGGGCAAGCAGGAGCAGCAGCCTGCCCCAGCCCCTCAGCCTGGGCCTGACAACTCAGTAAGGAAGGGGTTTAATTCTCTAACTCATCCTGGGAAACTGCAGAAGGAGCTTTCAGCAGGTGTGGTGCTTGTCTGGGAGATGGGTAGAGGACGAGGAGGTGTCTGAGTGTTGGTTCCTGCAGTGTAATGGCTGAGTAAGAGCATTTAAATCCCAGTTTTGTGATGTTTGCAGTATCTCCTGGCCCGGTTTCTGACAGGGGAAAGTGAGGTTTGAGCTGGGATTGTTGCCCTCCTGTGCTGATCACTGAATCTGATCTTTGAGGCAGCGGCAGCAAAACTTGGTGTTCACCCTGCAGCTCAGAGTCTTTAACCCAGGAAGTCCCTTTTAAAATCACACTGCATATAACCCACAGAATGTGTTGGTAGTAAGCCCGTTATTAATTTAGTGTTTAAGAATGAATAAATACTCAATTCTGAGAGATCAGGTAGAATTACTGGACTCGCAAGATGTATTTTTGCCATTACATTAAAAATATCTGTAGTATTTTGCCAGAAAGACTTTGCACAGCCCTATTTATTTCCCAGTAAAGGCATCATAAATCTAGTTTGGCATTGGCAGCGTTTCTGCCTTGCCTTTAAATGTATTCCTGGTCCTTTAAAGCTGGTTATGTTGGGAGTTTTCTCCCCATTCCTTCATATCATCGAGTGTGTTTACAAGCTGCTGCATGTGATGACTCTGGAGTCAGGGGCAGAATTGTGCATGTGTGAGCTCTCATATTTCCTTGGTGCTTCCAGGAAGTCCTCCCTGCCTCAGATTCCAACAGGCACCTGAAGGACATCGACGAGGAGATATTTGATGATGATGACTTTTATCACCAGGTGGGTGATGGTAAATGTGTGCTGGAATTACAGCTCCAGTTGGGTTTCAATACTGAGAAAGAAAATGCAGTTGGTTCTGTGCTCCATATTTCTCTATCTGTAAAACTCCCTGTTCTAACACCCAAAATCTCTGCAAGTCCCTCAGGGGACTCTGCTCTCAGGTTTTGTTCTGGGATTGTGTGAGTTTGTGGAGTTGCCCTGTGGGTGTGAACTTGCTGCTGGTGCTTGAGTGTCAGGGCTGCAGGAGCTGTGCCTGTTGTTCTCCCTGGGAAAAGGCTCTGAATTCTCTGCAGGTGGCTGTTCTCTGTGGGCAGAGCCCCCTTAGGAAAAACAATCCCAGAAAATCCTCAGGAGCACTGAAAGTTGCTCTTGTCTCAGCCTAAATCATCTCATTTACCTGCTGAATGGGAGAGCTCCTGGGCTGCTCTGGCACTTCTCTTGGAATTGGGCCAGCTTGGATCCAGGCCAGTTATTCCTTTTATTTGCAAAATTCTTAGAAGGAAGGAACCTGCAGCCAGTGCAGGGAAACACTGTGTTTGTAATTTATTGCATAAAGACAATGCCAGCTGTGTGAAAAACTGGAATTGTCACATATTGAGGAATCTGTCACTGTAAGTGTGTGAAAACCTCTGCCTGCTTGGATGATCCACACAAAGCCTGAACTTCAGGACTAAAAAAATACTATATCACTGGAAAGACAGATTTTTTTGATTTGAATAGTTATTAGAGTGGCCCAGTAAAGTGCTAGGGGAGTAGGAGAGAGCTGTTGCCATGTGAGGATGCCAAATGGTGATGGGAGAGGGCCTGTCCTGTTGGCAGAAGGGATTGAAGGGGCCACATCTGTTGAGATAATGCTGAGGTGGAATTTGGGGTCCAAGTGGCCCAGAAGCTCAGCTTTGGGGACAGATTGGACCCTAAGAACACAGAAGGAATGAAGTTGGCATAACAAACTCATGGAGTGGAGGAGCAGCTGAGGTTGACAGACCAAAGGCCTGTGCAGAGAAGGTGCTCCTTGGCCGGGAAATGTTAAATTTTTAAAAAGAAAACAGCAATGGACGAGTGTCCCCATCTTTCCCTCTGATAACTGTAACTGTGCTAAATCGTGATTTCAGAAATATGAGCAGGCCCAGCTTAGCTTCTCCCCTCACTGGTTAATTGGGGTGCTGGGGTTAATCTAAATTAAAACTTAAACTAATAGAGGTCACCGAGGGAAGAGAATCACCTGAGTAAAACAAATGGCTCTGCCAGGCACAACTGTATCTTGGCCATTTCCCAGGAGGGAAGTGGCAGCAAATTGGAGCAGTTTGAGGCCCGGGCAGAGGTGAAGGATGGGTGGCAGGGGCTCCCTGCAGAAGGCAGCGCTCCAGATTGCATTCCCTGCTGCTCCAGCTGCAGGAGCAGGGCCAGCCAGCAGCATCTGGCAGCACAGCCAGGCATGGGTGCCACTTTGGGAACCCCACGGGCTGGAAATATGGTGCAGAGCCCGGTGCAGGCTTTAATCACCTCCCGGTCCTTGGCAGCGGCTCCGGCAGCTTCTCCCGGCCTCGTACATCACACACAGACATCTGCCGAGCCGCCGGGCAGCTGCACATCCATTTTCCTCTCTTGCTGGGGTTTGTTTTGATCTCTCTCCCTCCTGCTCTGCCTCCCTCCCACCCTTCCCCTCTGCTCCATCCCCCAAAATGTGTCCTGGCAGGGGAGGATCCGAGCAGGTCCCCGGTGTTCGTGGGGATGGCTCCGCTGCCTGTCCCGTGCTCAGTGGGGTTTGGAGGTTGGAGCTGCAGCCAGAGCAGGGGATGAGGCTGAGGAAAATGGCTCTGCTTGTGTTTTCTGTCACCTCCCCAATTAAATTGGATTCATAAAGTGCTTTCCTTTATTTGTCAGGGCGCTGAGCTTGGAGCTGAGCGTTGCATTGAGAGCAGGGAGAGCGCAGCACAATGGAGCTGCCAAGGGCCTGAATGGCTCTGCTTTCCCTGGGTCAGAACTGAGCAGTGCTTTTGTGTGTGTGTGTGTGATTGTGTGTGTGTGATGGCGTGTGTGGGCATGGAAATAAAACCCAGGGAGGGAAGTGCTTCTCCAGGAGTGATCAGCACCGAGCTGAGGGTGCTCCCAACCTCTGACCCCTGTGCATGAGGCTGATTGCAGCGTGCATTTCAGCACCTGCCTCTCCCTTCCCATTTAAATCTACATCCAGGCTTTCCTTGGGATCCTTTTCATTCTTCTGAAATGGCATTTTGTGGTTATTAATTTGTTTTGATTGCTGCTTGAAAGGTAAACGTTGGGATAAAGAGCAGCGCTGGAAAGCAGCTTCCTCTATGTGTCAGTGTGAAATTAGGCAAGTAAAAATGAACCAGATTTGATGAATGTGCACAAGTTAATGATAACAGAATAAGTGGTTATACTGTTTTATTATAGATTATAATAAAAAAGCTCTTTAATTAATCTGTTTTTCTTACTGGAAAAAAAACCAAACAATTTTCTTGTCCAGGTCTTAATATTCAGTGGAATTCAGCAGGTGGGTCTGGTGGAATTTTGTGATGATTCAGGATTTAACTCCTCTTCTGCCTGTTCATCCCCCTTTGCCTTTTCTCCCATTCTTCACTTGTTTCATAAGCAGTTACAGTTTTTATTGTGATGACCCATGGAAAGCTGAGCTGGAATGATGCAGTGAAATATTTTTATTTTGGGTGGGAATAGTTAAAGTGTTTCAGAAGGCTCCTCATTAGGGGCAGCAGTGAGAGGCTGGAGCCCATTTCCTTTTCCTTTAAATTCTCCCTCATACACGGTTTTTAGGGAAGAAAAAGGCTTTTTTATTTTTAGGAGTCATATTTACGCAGAATTCATTACAGCTGATATTGCAGCATAAGGACTTAAAATTCCAGCCTGCTACCAGGGAGCTGCTGCTCTGACATGCTACAGTGGAGATTTTATTGTTAGGTTGAAATACTCCTCTGGTAAAGGAGAGAGTGGAAATTGGTTTATTTCCAACAGGAATTAGGTTAGTGTTCATATGCTAAGTGTTCCACTGGTAGCAGCTCTTCCCAGAACAAATGTTCATCACTGCTGGCAGCAGGTATGCCTAAGGAGAATTGGGAATATCCATAATCCCTTTTTTCCCCTCTGCTCTCCTGCTCCCTGCTCCTCTGGTTTTTGGTGCTGGTGTGAATTTTGTGACACACAGTCCTGGCTGTGGGCACCAGGGAGGAGCCCAGAGTGGAGGGGGAACATCCAAGGAAACACCAAAACCTTCCAAGAGGGATTCTCATCCCCCCCCCAGCTGGGATTTACCCCATCCTTAAACCCCCCTGTGTGACTCCTTGGAAAACTTCCCTCATGGGGTGGATGTCCCCAGCAGTTTCCTGGGCCCCCAGGAATCTCATAATGCCATAAACAAGGAATTACCAACCCAGAGAACTATTAAAAGTCAATGATGGTGAGGAATAGAGAGAAGCCTGGCTTTGTGACAAGCTGGTTTACCTTAATTAAACCGGTGAGTGATTAATATGGACAGCTGATCTTGTGGCTTTAATTAGATGCATTTAGAGTTTTGTGTGAATAAGAGATGTCTCGAACCATCCCACAGGTTAATGGCAATACAATACTCTTATCACAGGCATGTATCTTTCAAATGGCTGGGTAGATGGTTAATAACACATTTTAAAGCTTGATTTGGAGCTTCTCTTAATGGGTTATTCGAAAATAGGCAAATCTGTGCGTCCTACACGGACCTGAATTTGAATAAAATGGGTTTTAAAAAGAGACCATCCAGTGATTTCAGGTTGCATTTTAGTAAATACAAAAAAATCAGGTTTTTACAAAGCATTTCAAGGGGGGTTAAAATAATATTTGAGCTGCAAACTTCTATTTTCTCTGCTGTTGGTAGGGATGTTGTTACACGGCTACCGAGTAGGACCTTGGAAGGGGATCTATAGATGGACTTTTTAATTTGATTTGCTCTGTAAGGTCTAAGACAAGTGAGCCTTTTGTCACGAGGCTGATTTCAGCTCTCCTTAGCTCTTTGTCTCAACTGGAAATTCTTAGGGGTCTGCAAATCAGAAAGGTCAGCGAGTGGAGGATTAGAAACACTGATAGATAGTGCATGAAAATGAGACCTAACCTCTAAAATGAAAATTGACCTCTCAAATGAGAAATGAGTCTCTGTTACCCTTGAGCAGCACCCTGATGGCATTTGCAAGTCCCTCTGGCTCTGTCCAGTGGACTTGGTGTGCATCTCTCCAGCTGGCACTGAGGGGAGCTCTTTTAGGGGAATTCTGTAGGAAGGGATCTTAGCTTTGGTGTCAGGACGGGTTTTGGGCTGTGCAGGAGCTCTCCTGGCAAACATCAGCACCTCCTGCCAAGGAAAACTCAGCTGGCATTGCCAGCTTCCCTCTGCTCCCATGCTTTGTCCTCCTGGTCCCATCTTTTGGCAGCAGCAGCTGGGATGGGGAGGTGAGCTGTGGGATGGGGCCGTGCTCCCCTGCAGTTGTGTTTGCTGCCCTGGGGGGCTGAGCTGAGGTTCTGCAAGTCCAGGGAAGAGGTGAAAGCAAAACAGGATCTGTTTCAAATCAAAGCCTTTTGATGCTGGAACTGCCTGACTCTGTCTTCACACATCAGGGCTTAACGCTGATGGTGATTTACTCACACTTCCTAGTTAATAATTAGACATTGGGAGACACCATATATCACTCCTAATGGAATATATGGGGTCTGATGAGAGTTTTCTGTTTTGACTAATAAATTTTAAGCAGGATCGCCAGGCTTAATGAAATATTACCGTTTGGGAAGTGGTTTAAGTCTTGTGCTGGGAAAACAGTGTTGCTTTATTCAGTAAATGAATTTATCATTCACTCTGTATCCCGAGCCCTGGCTGGCTCTGGAGCACGGGCTGGATGCAAGACTCTGAACCAGAAAGCAGAAAACTAATCAAATCCTTAAAGACCAAAGGCAGCCAGGCAGGCCTGGGCTGACTTTTTCAGTGGTAGCCTCTGGCTACATCCACTTTTATTTTAGTAACCATTGTTAGCATGATTTATAACCTGGCCTCGGAGACGTTCGCTATTTAGATGTAACAAGATGCTTCACAGCTTTTATTTCCTTTTCCTAATTTCCCTCTTGCTACTGCTTTGGGGTTTTTTTTGTTTTTTTTTAACTTCTTTGCCTCGCTGTGCTCTCCCAGGCAGTGTCCCCAGTCCCACAGCTGACCCTGCACTGGAAGAACATTTGGAGCACTGGAAGGTCTTGTCAGCCCCAAGGTCGAGGGAGTTGGTTCAGGGTTAGGAGCCTGCCCCAAAAGTGCATCTTGGAATCGTGGAATGATTTGGGTTGGAAGGAGCCTTAAAGCTCATCTTGTTTCACCCCATCACAGTCAGGGACACCTGCCACCATCCCAGGGTGCTCCAAGCCCCGTCCAGCCTGGCCTTGGACACTTCAGGGATCCAGGGGTAGCCACAGCTGCCCTGGGCACCCTGTGCTGGGGCCTCCCCACCCTCCCAGCCAGGAATTCCTTCCCAATGTCCCATCCAACCCCCTGTCATTGTTGTCACCACTGTGGGCACAACTACAAGATCCTGGGACCCTCCTTGTTGTTTCAGTCTGGATTTGTGGGCCAGCAGGAGGAGCCAAGCCCTGCAGGGAACGTCCTGCTGCTGCTTCCCCGGGAGCACAGGGGGGTGTGTGTGTGTGACATCTGTGCCTCAGCAGCTCCTCTGTGAGCACCAGGGCAGGCAGCAAACACCCCTCACTGCTGGAGCAGGAGCAAACCACTCTCACCTCTCTGCACCACTTGTGGCTGCTGCTCCAAGCCTCCCTCCCACCTTGCTTTTGACAGAATATTGACTGGAAAGCGAGAGCCCATTTCTGCTTAGCCTTAAGGGCAGCTGTTTGCAGAGTGGCAGTGTTACACAGGTTTACTGTGTCGTATGTCTGTGTAACACTGGATTTGGATCTTGTATTTAGCTGCCAGAAGTGACTGTGATGAAGTGGCAGAGATAAACTGATAGATTGTGTGCCAGAAAGATGTTGGGAATCAATCAGATAAACAGGGCAGAGAAGTAGCTTGCTGTTTTCTGGTGATAATAAACCGGTGGCCTGGCTCCTGGAATTTTAAAATGTAATTGCTGAAGTAATAATCTTCAAAAATAAGCAAGTAGGGGAAAAAAAAAAAGTAGTGGCAGGTTTTTAATTATGTTTGAATCACTCTTTTTTTTCTGGTAATGTGATGTATGCCTGGAAGGAGAGGGAAGTGCAGGGTGGAGGAAAAGCGTCCTGCATCCTTTCTTCCCTGGAATTGCCTGGATTCTGGTTCCAGGTGGGTCTGTTTCAGGCAGTAACTTCACTGGCTGGTGAAATGTAGGTGTCCATAAAGCAGTTTGCTCCCCTCAGTTTTGGAGGGTTTATTTCTGCTCCTTGTGGTGCTGTCTTGGCCAGTACCCAAGGCACAGCACGCACGGTTTGCAGCGAGTGGCGATAAACACACAGCCCCAGTCAAGGATCCAAAAAGGCTGTTCACAGCATCCTCTGGCTGCAGGAAGCAAAGAGGACAAACCCCAGCCCTCAGGACACAAAAGGAAATAGAAAAGGCTGCCTGAGCACTCCTGCTGTAGCTATAAAAAGGGTTTTGCTGTGCTGTTCTCCGAGCGAGCGTCGCTGCCCAACTTCTCTTTGGGAATTGTTTCGGTTCCCCCTGCCCTTCCCCAGGAGGGTGGGGCAGCCCTGTGGGGCTGAGCTGCTGCCCCTCTGCCCCTGTTGCACCTCTGGGAGCTGCCTACACAACAACTGTGCTTATTCCAGATGGGATTTTTTTTGTCTTTCCTGCAGCTCCTGCGAGAGCTGATCGAGAGGAAAACCACTTCCCTGGACCCCAACGACCAGGTGGCCATGGGCAGGTGAGTGACAGTGGCTGTGACATCCCTGCCCTCAGCCCAGCAGAGGGACCTGTGCCCTTCCAGTGCAGCCCATTGCAGAGGGCAAAACACTGAGTCCATCTGGGAGAAGGCATCGTGACATTGGTCAGGGAGATCATAAGACTCCTGAGTTGTGGATCACCCAGTGTGACTTTTGAGCTGTTTGTGTGTGATCCTTTCAGATATTTCCCCATTGGAAAGGTTTGGTCCAGGTGTTTCTGTCTCTCAGTGGTTCCTGCAGCACTAAGTGCCACCAAAGCTGGCTGCCCACTGCTGAAATTTGGCTTTATCTCTTTATTAACTCAGCTTTGGTGTTGTCTTAGGAGAATAAACCTTCTGACCTCAGTTAAAGCAATTCCTGTGTATCCCTTTCCTGTAAGGAAAGCTTCTGTGCAATCAAATCAAAATCAGGGAATGCTCCCTGCATGCAGAAATGAAATATAATCCCATGCAGGGAATTATTTCTCTGTTTAATTCCAGAGTTAGGAAGTAAAGAATCTTCCAAATGCCACTTGATGAGCAGTGTACCTTGAAACAGCCACGGGCTGTAATTCAGAAAAGTGGAAAAGCTGGAGTTGGGCTCTTCCCTGAAACAATTTTGGAGGGGTTGTCTATAGGGAGGGGAAGAAAAGGCATCAGGAAATTTTGGTGATGGTGAGACAACTTTTCTCCTTGTAAAATATCGCCCAGATTTTAGTGCAACGTGTCAGATTTATTTTGTGTACGTCTGAAATATTATGGAAAGCCATTCAGTGTGATTTAACACGATATAGACAAAATTACATTTAAGTGGTGATTGCATTGTACATTTATCTGACTTTACAATAAAATAGATTACAGTAATTAAGATTATATTAAGATTGCAGTAATTGGATTTTGTTAGATTTTTTCCCCTGATGTCGAGTTTTCATTGTATAAATCAGGTGAGATGACGCTCGTTTCGGTTTTTAAAAAAAAATATTTATAACCAGGAGAAGTTTTTCCCTGCTGGAAACTTCTTTGACTTGAGGAAGTTGTGGTTGAGAAGTGGAGCTTTTAATCCAGTTGGGGATCAGAGGGTCTTTTCCTGGGAGTGTTCAGTGGCCCTGAAGTTGTGTTCCTGTTGTTCTGCATCCCCCAGGCAGTGGTTGGCCATCCAGAAGTTACGGAGCAAAATAAAGAAGAAAGTGGACAGAAAAGCCAGCAAAGGAAGGAGAATCCGGTGGGTGACACCTTCTGCAGGCACACACAAGTCCTGATTTTTACAAAAAAAACCAAAATCTGACAGCTCTGGGTGTGTTTTACCCCAGTTTGCTCTGGGGGTGTTGGGTGGTTTGTGGCTTTGAGGGCGTTTCTGGCTCTGGGGCAGCCAGTGGGGAAAGCTGATGTTCCTGGAGCCTGCAGTAAGAGCTTGGTGGGTGCATTGCCCCAGTCAGGGTCTGAGGAAACACCAGAGGAAGGTGCTCACATGTCCCTGAGCCATTTGGGGCTGGAATTTCCAGAGAGAGCCAGGAAACCCCTCTCGTGCAATTTATATTTCCTGACTGAGA
Source organism: Sinosuthora webbiana (assembly GCA_013397395.1). Classification (NCBI taxonomy): domain Eukaryota; kingdom Metazoa; phylum Chordata; class Aves; order Passeriformes; family Sylviidae; genus Sinosuthora; species Sinosuthora webbiana. The sequence goes on from VXBN01015002.1 coordinate 72,404, forward strand.
CGTGGGCAGCACCTCCAGGGGAAGCTGTGCAGAAATACCTCAGGTAAATCTCTGTTTCTCACCGAGTGCCAGTTCCATTTGGGTGTCAAATCTCTCCTTGCTGGTAACTCACATCACATCCTCCTTCATGTCCGAATCATTTCCCTCCTGGGTCACTCATTGGGGTTGGACTCTGTGGAAGAATCATCCACGTGGGAAGGGGAGCAGCCTCCAGGGCAGGAGGTGTTTCCCCTTTTGCAGAGCAGCTGAGTCTCCCTGAGATCAGCATGATTTGTGGTGGAGGAGGGGAGGATGCTGAAAAGCTGCTGTGCTTCCTGAAAAATCCACCACATTAACCATCCTTTGTGAGTAAACTATAAATCCTGAGTTTAGATGGCATCTGATAGAAAGTCAGTGGAGTCAGTCTGGGTCTGGCCTGGCATAGCAATTTTTAAGATAGATGTCATAAGATAATTTATTGAAAGAGGGAAGAGCTACTTTGTTGGCCTGAAAAGCCTGTAATTATTGACTATCAATATTCTTTTCTGTCAGCATCACACATAATTGGATATATTCAGGATTCAGTCAAAACTCCTGACAACATCACACGAGTGAGGCAGCCTCGTAAACCTCCAGGAGTAATGGGGAAATGTCTCGTGGTGTGCAGTCTGTGCCTTCAGCAGCCCTGGGAGAGCAGCTCTCCCCCCCTGTCAGTTACATCTTTGGGGCCTCTTTTTGCCTCTTTAAATAAAAGTTGTACTGACCCTGCAGGGGAAAAAAAATAACAACAAAAGAAAATCTCATTGTGGTTGGGATTAGGATGAAGTGAAGCTCCTGCATTTTTCAGAATAGGGCAGTAGAGCCCACGTGGGTGTTTCTAAATAGTTGGTGCTTCCACTGAGAGATTTGGTGTCACCCCAGGCAGGTCCCTCACCCTCTGTTCTTCCTTCTCTTTCTCTAAAATTGGAATAGCAGTGCTTGAATTTGCCTGCATGACTTTGAGATCCTGGAGAGCCAAGTATTTAATACCAAGTTTCATCTGTCTCCTTGACTCTCCCTTTTCAGCAAGGCCTCAGTATTACAGCCTGTTTGGATGCAATGTCTGTTGTAGGGGCTGAGGATCTGCAGTTGCTTCCAGAAGCAGTCAAGTCTTCCACTTGACACGAGGGAAATTTGGCCCTTAAGAGGGGAAATAAACTTAACAAAGGGACGTTTGCACACCTCTTTCACATGTCAGCGTTTTCTGATCTGTGCTGTGTGCTGTGTCCCCACTAAATGAAATATTTCACATCTGCTGGGCTGGTGTTTTCAGAGCCCTGGTTTCAAAAGGAATCAGATGTGGGCAAACAGCTGCTGCCTGAGTGGCCACAGGCCTCTGTCCCCATGGACAGAGCCCAGGCTGTGCCCTGCTGTTTGTGGCTGCTCCTGACTCCATCCCTGCAGCCTCTCACCAGGGCAGCTCCTTCCACAGCCAGGGACAAAGGCAGCAGAGTGCAGAGAAGCCCTGGTGTGAGGCTGTGCCTGGAGAGCCTTCTGAGATGGGCTGTGAGCTCAGCCTCCCCCAGGGAGTGTTCCTGCACAGGCAAACAAAAGGGAGTGCAGAGGTGACGGAGTGGAAAGGTGATTCTGGGCAAATGCTAGTGAATCCTTTTGCCTGCTATTTGTCAAGCTCTAAAAATAGCAGCAGCCTGGAGGAGGCAGCTGGGGCAGGCAGGCAGTGCACACAGACACCTGGGTTTGGAATCCCCTGCCCTTGGACACAGGGTTTAAAGCCTCCTCATTCAGAGGTTCTCAGTACCCTGTTAAATTTTATCTCAGGTCTTTGAATATAAATCGTGAAATCCCTGCAGGCTCTGCCCAGGGTGGCAGATGGGAAAGGGATCCTCTCTCTGGAGGTGCAGGGCAGCTCCAGCAATGTTCTGGTGATGAGAACATGCCCCATCCCACCTCTGCACAGGCCTTTTCCTGTCTCCTTCTGCCCTTGTTCTTATTTTTACATGCTCCATTTACTCAGGGTAAGATTTCCCAGCTCTGGAAATGGCTCCAGAGTGGGGTTTTGCTGTCCTTCAGGGCCCTGCAGAGCACAGAGCAGGGCTGGAGGGGCAGCAGGTGGATGCTGGAGCTGCTGATGGAGCTGCAGTGGGCACGGGTCTGAGCAGGTGATGGGGATGGAGGGGCTGTTTGTCTGTCTGGGGCTCACAGTTCATGGCTGCTGCTGTCCTGTTCTGAGAAGGGAGGGGGAATTGGCAGCTCCAGCTGGTCTCTCCTTAGGGATGAGCTTTCCCTGTGGGATCTGGGCTGCTCCTGCTCGGGCCAGCAGCGTTTCCTCCCCACGAGCAGTTGCTGATGTGCTGCCTGCTGCTCTCCTCAGGTACCACGTCCACAGCAAGCTGGTGAGCTTCATGGCACCTATTGACCACTGCACAATGAATGATGATGCCAGGTGAGTGAGAGATTAATTATGTTTCTCAAATGGCTCCATGACAGCGTGGTATTGACCTGTTCTTCAGCCTGTCACCCTCTCCATTCCTTCTTATCAGTTCCCCATTTGTCACTGGCGGCGTAGCCTGGGTGTCTTGGTCACATCTGTCCCGGCAGCCTGGCTGAGCCTTCACTCTGTAATTACTGTGACACCAAACAAGGAGTTGTCATAAATCTCAGCACCTTTCCCTTTGATTCCTGCTGTGGAGGCTCCTCCCATTTGGAATTTTCCCTGTTCTGTGGAATTAGTTTGGAAGTACACAGCTAAAGCTACCTGGTGTCTTCAGGCAGAATCAGAACTTAGAAGGAGCTGCTCTTCCAACAGAAATGGCAACTTCTGTGTTCTGGTTGATGTGCACTTTCTGAGCTCAGTTAATACCTGGAAGAGTTCTCTCAAGAGTCACTCGAGGCTTTTATGTTGCTTGTGTTTATCTCTATTTAAAGGGTAAAGAGTTTTATTGGGAGACTGTAATGTTTTAATGTGGTAATTAGTAAAGGGAACAGCAGTGAAGTTTTGTGCAGGCAGCTCCCCCACACATCCACCCCTATTTCTTCAGGAGAACACTTTAAACCCAGGTCTCCAAAAGCTGAGCTCTTTGTGGGAAGGAGGTGGAATAATTTTTTCCAGTGAATGGATGGAAAAAGCTTGAGAAACATCTTTCCCCTGGGTTGTGGAACATGTTTGTGCTTTGTCAGGGAGAGATGTCATTTGTTTGTGAAATGGAAACCAAATACCTGCTGCTCTTTTGCTGCTGCCTTTTGGGGGATTGCAGGGGCTTATGGATGAGAAGTTTTGTGTCCACGGGACCTGTGCTGTTCCATCAGAGCATCTTTCTCAGAGTTGCTTTACTCTGGTTTTTTTCTCTCTTTAATTTTTTTTTTTTCAAATGAGAGCAAAGCCCAGCTTCTTAGATTTTTCAGTATTGTTTGGATCCTCTCACCACAAAAAGAAATGTGGTGAGGCTCCAAGCCATGTAGTCCTAATGTTCAGCTTCAGTTTCCCTCTGCTGTAATTTAGGACCAATTTCTTGTCGTGTTCCAGGTGGGAACAGGTTCTTGCTTCCTCTTTGCAGCAGCCCTTGCACCTTCGAGTGGGAATTCTTGTGAAGAGCTGGGAGTTCCTTTTTGTCTTCCTCCCCAGTTCCCACCAGTTGTGTTTGCATCCATCCACAGAGCACATCCCAAACCCTGCAGTGGGTGTCTGAAAATCAGCCTTTTTGTAGGTGTTTTGCTTCAGCTCTCCCCAAATGAAGAGATCTGCTGCTCTCAGTGATTTGTTTGGAAATCAGAGCCATCTCTGGGGGTCAGCTCTGCTTAAAATGCCCCTGCCCTTGCTTAAAATGCCCCTGCCCTTGGCACAAGCCACAAAACCTCTGTCCAGCCCTCAGCTGGACCACACAGGGCAAGAAGAATTCAACACCTGCAGGTGAATTAAACAGAACAGGCCGGTTCTGTTCTGTTCCTGTGTGCTGGAGAGGGAAGCAGCAATGATAGCAGCTTCCCTTTGGGGCAGAAGAAGGTAATTTTATTGTTTGCAAGTGTGGGTTACTGGATTGAAAATGCACGTGTGCACTTCACAGAGATGTGACTGCCCTCTGAGCCAGTTTGGGGTTTTTTTTTTCTTAAAAAGCATGACCCCAAAATTTATCCAGCTCTGAACAACAGGCCACTGTGCTGTAGTGAAAGAGATTTCCCAGTGCCAGCGAGCTGTGTGTAAAATGGGTGTAGAAAGAGCTGGCAGAGCTTTCCCTCTGAGTTCTACCAGTGGCCACAGGGGCAGGAGGACACCAGGAAAATGCCACTAAATAACTGAAAACGTGTCTGCAGGTGTGGGTGGGCTTGGGGGTGCTGCAGGGTGCAGGCAGTGACTGAGTGGTGCTGTGGTTCTGGTTCTTCTTTTGCTGTGCAAACAGAAAGGAAAGAAATCCCTGAGCACTGCCAGGAGAAGGGGATCCCTCCGGATTTCACAGCCTGACCTGGGAAAGGAAAGCACACAAGTCCAATCAGTGCCTTTGTCAACATCCTTGCCACACTTTGTGCCTCCCTCCTGCTGCTGGTTGGGATGACAGCGTTGCTGGGGGCCATCAGTCTTTTCCCCTTGCCCATTTTCCAGGCACCCCAAGCATGGGCAGGGCTCTTTAACCTCGTGCTCACATATTTTATGTTGTGATGTGTGGGGCACTGGTGGCCTCCAGCCCTCCTCCTTTTTAACCCCTCTCTGGCAGTATTTTAAACCATGCACTGGGAAGTGATTTTTATGGTTACCTTGGGCTCTGTGTTTATAGACTTGAGCACATTTATTGTCCTCCTGGGCCAAGGTTTTTCTAATCGGGCCAAGGTCGTTGCTGTGTAAATGCTCTGCCCTGGGACAAGGAGCCCAAAGCTGGGACTGTGCTCTGGGGGTTGTGCAGAGGAGACAGGAGCTGTCTGGGCAGGACAAGGTTGGTTGTGCCTTGTCCTGGGTTTCAGGGTGGCATCGTGGGGTTTCCTCCTTCTTGGACTTCCCTGGAGATGGGTTTTTCCCATCGTGGCATCCTCATGCAGCAGGGCTGGGGGCAGGCCAGTCTTTGCCTTGGGAGATGGGGCACAGGGAGGTGGTAGCCCCTGTCTCCACAGGCTTTGGGGTCCAGAGATCCCTGGGGCAAGAGCCTCAGGGAATTCCTGGAGATGTCACACAGCACTGGGCTGGGGCTGATGTTAAACCCAGACCTTCTGGGGCATCTTGCCTCCTCTTTTAGGAGGTCAGACGTGTGTGTCCTTGCAGAGAGCTCCTGTCCAGGTAGATGTATTTATTTATGGGCAGGCTGAGTCTCAGGATTGCCCCTGGAGACCTGCAGGCCCTGGGCAGGTGAGGTGTTCCCAGTCCTGGGCTGGATCCAGTTCCCATCCCAGGTGAAGTCTGTGTTCCTGGAGGAGCATTTGGGGTCTATCCTGTCTGTCTGTCTGTCAGCTGTGACACACAAACCCTCAGGTCTGTGCCCTGTCCCCGTGTGAGGGGAACAGAGGCTGGACACAGACACTGACACAGCCAGGGCTGGTGTCACACCCCTGCAAAGGCCTGGTGGACATCCTGATTTCACCTCTGGAGGACAGTAACCTGCAGGGAGAGACATCCTCTAAGGACACAGAGGTTTGGCCCAAACACCTTTATCTCCCAAGACAACTCAGGTTACTGTGACAGGTGAGACAAGACTGTGCAAATATGCAACAGTGATCTAATCAGCTGGAACAACAGCAATATTTTAACTGGCGCTACCTTTTAACAGCATCATTAAGGGCTCTCATTACTCTTTTATTAGAGGCTCACTCTATTTCTTATCAGATTACAGAATGAACATAACTCATGGCACTGATTTGATCTCTTGTTAAAGAGGATTACAGCTTTGCATTAGCTGGGATTGACATGGTTTATAATTTGCTGTTGATACCCGGGCTGGCGGTGTCACACGTGTGACCCCCTCCCCACACCCCCCCCAGGGGAAGGGCACCCATACATCATCATTAAACGTGGCACCCAGGCCTCTGCAGGGGCCTCAGGGAGCCTTTCCTGCAGGAAAGTCAGGCAGGACACCAGGGACACGCTGGGAATTCCAGGTGGGGATTTACAGCTGGGGGAAGGAGGGGGAGCAGATCCCGTTTTCTGTAGGTTGGTGTCTCAGCAAATGGATCCTGGCTAGGGAGGAGGAATTTGCATCCTTTGTGAGCTGAATCAGAGGGAAGGAGATGGCTCTGGTGGGACTGTGCCAGGCCATGCAGTGCCACCACGCCTTAAATCCCACATCCAAGGGCAGGAGATGAACCCCCTGGCTCCAGGACCCAGTGCAGGAGCGGAGTGGTGCCCTGCTGGGAGGCTGAATTAACACCCAGATTATCCAGCTGCCACTGAGGTTTGGATTAGAGCCTTTCCCTTGGATCCTGTGCGTTTTCCCAATCAGCATTCTCCCCTCAGTGCAGTTGCTTTGTCACAGAGTGTCTCGCTGCAAGCAGAGGGGGGTACGTAGCAGGAAATCCTGGTATTAAAAGATTAATTTACTTATATGACATAAGAGTTTAATAAAAAAAGAAATTAAAAAATAAAAAAAAGGTTGGTGAGATACCAGCCTTTAACTTGGCTGACTTTGTGCTCGGGGTATTAAAACACCACGAGAGCAGATTAATGGAGGAATTTGGGCTCGGCGATTGTCAATCCAGGGTGTTCACCACCACAGAATTCCTGGGAGGAAGCAAAAGCCCTTCCTGCTGGAAGAACTGGGCCAGCAGCTCCTGTGCTGCACAGCCCAAACCCCACTGACCCTGCTGCTGGGAGGAAAACGCCTCCAAGTTTGTCCAGGCACAGCCTGGAAGAGAGGATCCTGCTTTGCCTTTGCTTTAGGGAACAAAGGGAGCAGCAGGAGCGTGGAGGGCAGTCTGGAACCAAAGGAAAAACGTTATCCTGGGAAACTAAACCTGCCTGGAATGATCCTGAGGCACCACAGCTTTGGTACCGTGGAATCCCAGACTCCCAGCCTGGCTTGGTTGGGTTCATTAAAGCCCATCCACCTTCCACTGTCCCAGGTTGGGACCTGGCCTTGAAATTTCTTCTCTTAGTGCCTGATTTTTGTTTTATTTAAACACCCCCCCAGCCCGTGGCTGGCTGAGCCCCTGGAGGTTCACCCCAGGGCTGTTGGAAGGGCACCAGGGGCTCTGTGGCTTCAGCTGCCAGCCTGAAGTGTGACCCGGCTGGTGGCTCCGGGCTGGAATCATCGTGTCCCCACAGCTGATGTTTGACATCCCTGCCAAGAAGACAGAGGCGCCTCTGGTATGGAAATTTCCCTCTTAAAAGGGGGGGGGAAAAAAAAATAACCTGTTAAGGGCTGCGAGATGATTTGTCGTTTTCCCTTTGCGAGACGATTTGTCTTCTCCTGCATCAAATCCGTTATAAAACAGGCAAGCTGTGAAGGAGGGAAATCGTCCTCGGAATATGAGGAGCACAAAGGATGGTTCCCTGTGCACAGGGCACTCCCCAGCAGCCTCCCAGAGCCTGCCCTGCTCAAACAGCCATCCCAAACCAGCCTGGGGAGGGAGGGAGGCAGCATTTGATGGATTTCCCGGGGGAATGGGAGCTGCTGGAGCAGCCTGGAGGTGTCTGCACCTCCCTGTGCTTTGCTCCTCTGCATCTTCTGTGCCTTGTGCTGCAAAAATTCCTGTGAAAATGGGGCTGGGACCAAAATCAGGGTGACCAGCCCCCCCTGTGCTCCATATCTGTGCCCTGGGCTCAGGGCTGGGCGCTGCTGGAAAGGGAATGTTGGAGTTGGTGGCAACCCAGGGCTGGTTATGGGGACACTGCCTTGGGCTCTGTCTCTGTGCTGTCCCCCTCTCCTCACCCCATCCCCACATCCAGCCCCTCCAGATGTGCTCTGTGCCTTTGTTTGGGGCCAGAACCAGCGTTCTGGAATATTTATAAACCCCTTGCCTGCTCTCAGGGGACAGGCCAGAGGTCACATGTCACCTCCTGTAATTTAAGGCCGTGGGGCTAAAAGGGTCTGCAGGGGCACAAAGGACCCGATCCTGACCTGCCTGGGGGGGAGGGAATTGCAGGAGCCCTTTGTGAGCCCCCTCCAGGAGCTGGGTGGGCTCTGGCCAGGGATTTATGGCTGGAATTTCAGGAGGAGGGTGAGTGCCACCTCCTGGGGCTGCAGCAGCCCCTTGAACCCCGTCCCAGTGATCCCAGCTGGGAATGCTGGAGCAGGGAGTGTGTGCTGGGAGGTGTGGGAATGCTGGATCATCACCTCCTGGCTTTAGGGATTGACTGGGGATTGGGTAGAAACGGGGAATAAATGGTTTCAGCCTGTTTTCCCTTCCTGGTGTGGAGCAGCAGCACCTGGGATTTGGAATGGGGTAAAATCCACTGGGCACTGAGCACACCCAGCTCGCCTGGAATTCCTCTTCCTTTCATTTCATTTTTTTAAGGAGAAATATTCGTTTTTATGGAGAAATGTAAGGCTTCAGCTTTGTTTTGTCTTCCTGGTACCTGCCCTGCTCGCTGGGCACTTTAATCTGAATTTCACACCCACTGGACAAAACATTCCACAGAATATTCCAGGCTGGAGGAGACCCAGATGGATCATCAAGTCCAATTCTTCAGAGCATGATCCATCCGTGGATTGAACCCCCAAATTTGGTGTGACCAGCACCCTGCCCTGACCAGCTGAGCCAGTCTGGTACAGGCAGAAAGTTTTCCAAGGAAATCATCAGCCAGCTGCAGTTTCCATCAGGGGCTGTGTTTTCCACGGGTGTTCACGCTCCATCTTCTTCCCCAGTTTTTGTGAATTAAAAATCCGTAGTTCCCAGTGGAGGATGGCAGCAGGAATGGGGGGATGTACTCATTTCAGTACTGCTCGTGGCATATTCTAAATTATCTTCTCTTTTTTTTGGGGTAGAAGAAGAGAAGAAGTAAAAGGTACTTGGGAAAAGGCAGAGAAATCGCTTGGAGGGGATTTTTACTGAAGAGCACAGCAGTGACTGGAGCACTATTGCTGTTCTAATAAAAAACCCACCCCCTAGAAACTGGATTTCCCCCCTTAATATTGATCTTCTAGTGGTTTACAGAACTAAATTTAAAAATAAAAAAAGGGAAATAACACGACTGTAATTACACAGCCCAGCCCAGCACTGGCTGCTCCCCTCCCACGTGCTTTGGTTCCCCCTTGGAGCGTTTGGTGCTGCTGCAGGGGAGCAGAGGACATTCCTGGGGATCTGCTGGAGAGTTTTTTGTCATTTTCTGTTCTGATGCTCCACAGAGATTCCTGAAATGTGCTGCAGCTGTTAATGTTCACCCAGGGCACTCCTTTCTCTCCACTGTGCCCGTCAAATGTCTGGAGTAGCAGCAACACCTGGAATTTGGAGGGGGAAGAACCACCCTCACTGGCTGTAGCTGCTTTTATTTAATTGTTAAAAGTCATATTGTTGACCTGGAAGCAGCAAGTGTCCAGGTGGGGAGGTGCCACGTGCCACCCCCTGCCTCTGGAGGAGAGATGCATAAATAATTAAGCCCAGGTACTTACACACACATGTTTTATGGCAAATGGCCCTGTGCTTCCTGATCATTTTTTTTTTTTTTCCCCCAGAAACAGGTTTTATGATAATACAGTAAAAATATTAAATTAGAAAATGCCTCACTAAGGGTGATAAAACCTTACTACAGTGGAAAGAGGTAATTATCCCCTCTACAGCCTAAATGACAGTTTAAAAGAAATAAAAATGTTAGTGCTCATTACTTGCTTTTGTGGCTCGCAATAAAGGGTGAGTTAAATTTTAATTCAGGGGAAGACCCCTGGATGGACCTGCTGTGGCTGTACCTGAGGTGGAAGGGCTGTTAATTACCTGCCCAGGTTGTTCCTCAGCACACCCTCCCTGTGCTAAAGTCACCTTTCCCCCAGCTCCAGGTAGCACTGGCTGTTTCAACCCACTGGCCTCAAGTCTGATCTTTAATGTCTGGGGGTGGAGGGGAGAGAATTTTTATATTTTTTTAACCAAAAAAAAAAAAAAAAAATCCGAAGTTCATTATGCATAGCCTAAAGGGGGCTGAAAGTATTAAAATCTGCACTTACCCTGGTGAATTGAAACACAGACAAGGTTAAACCTGGAGGATTGATGAGTTTTACTCTCTGCATGGTTAAATCCTGCTGAGGGGAGAGGCTGGGAAAAGAAAGGGGAGCCTGGCTGATGAGGAGAGGGGGGGGAAATAAGGGTTGGGTTATTTTATATTTTCTTTTCAGGAAGAAAATATTTTATATTTTCTTTTCATTTTCTTTCGAGGGTGCTGGGGTTACCCGATTGCTCTCTGCCAGGGTGTCTGTGCCTGCTGTGTCCTTATCCAGACAAATCCATTGGGATTTCACTCCATCCCATTCCTTTTGCCATTCCTGGGAGGACGAGGGAATCCCCCTGACCCCAAAACCTGGAGTTTCCATGTCACACAGCCCGTCAGTGCCAGCAAACATTGCTCTGCCAGCAAAGACAAATTCTTCCTTTGAAATCTCCCCGGGCCCTTGCTTGCTTGAAAAATGGCTGTTTATTTAAAATCTGTGGGATTGGAGCGAATTCAGCATCGATCCCTGAACTCCTGCACCCACAGGACAGCCTCAGACCCACAAAAACCAAGACAAAAACCTGAATAATTCCCCTCCTGGCTGGGGGAAAGGCAGAGCAGCACTTTTGGGGTTCAGCTGCTCACGAGGCAGACACACCTTTGCTCTCTCCTAATTCAAATTCCCGTGGGGTTCCCCAAAATGTGCAAAATGTTGGTTTTGAGCTCCCTCACATTCCTGGGGATGGAAAAAATGAATGAATGTGGAAGGGAGAAGAGCCTAGAGAGCCTGGAGAGGGGAGCAAGGCCCCTCTGCATCTTCCCAAATGCCTTTAGGGTGGTTTCTGAGGAGGGTTTGGGGCTGTTCCCTGCGGGCAGGACAAACCCCTGTCCGTCCATCCTGCACTGCTGGCACGGAGACTTCCTTCCCTTCCTTCCCTTCCTTCCTTCCTTCCTTCCTTCCTTCCTTCCTTCCTTGGGGAGGTTTTTCTGCCATCACTGTTGAAGATGGAATTCTCCTTGGGAAGCTGACAGGGAACCCTCCCATGGAGGTGTCTGCAAGGAGGGGCAGGGCCCAAACCCAAATATTGCTGGGCTTGGAATGGAAAATCCCATAAATCCCATTTCAGTGTATACCCAACACTCCCCCCCATGTGTGCAGCCTTTAGGAACTGCAGTCAGGGAAAATCCAGCTTTTCCCCTGCTTTTCCCTCCCTCCATGCCCAGAAATGCCTGGTTTATAAGGATCCCTCCTTTCCCCCAGCTCCTGTTCTCTTGGTTCCAAAATTAAAGATAAATAACACCAGCCCACTTTTCTTTTTTCTTCTTTTTTTTCCTTTTCTTTAAGGGAAATTTGCTCCTGTACTCAGAATTGCTGCACATGGGATATTAATTGGAACCTTGTTGCTGGGTCATTTTCATTGTTTTTCAAGTACTGCCCAAGAAAACGTATGAAAACCAAATTGCAGCCCCACGTTGGCTGTGTGTGATTGAATCCTCCTCACGGCCCCGGACATCCTATTAAAATATTCAATCTTGTTTTTCTCACATGAAGAGCCCTGTCTGTAAAAGGGCAAACTTAGAGAAACCCTCATTCTCTGGAGATCCAATATCCAGCCACACCGGAATATTTCCATATTTCTGTCCTGCCTGGAATTGGGCTCACACAAGCTCCCTCCCCCTGTATTTATTAATAAAGATTCTCCAATGTGTTTTTAATTACATGAGGCCTTTCCTGTCGAAGGAGGGGAGGGTTTTGCTTCCATTCTGACCTTGAGAAGTAACTTTTCCCTCTCCACCTTTTCCCCCCCCCAGGACGGAGCTTTACCGGTCGCTGTTTGGGAAAGTCACGAACGGAGAAGAAGAGGAGCAGAATTAGGATCTGGGCTTGAACTCCTGGTGCTCTCCCAGCTCATTCTGCCCCCAGCTGCTGCCTCAGGCTGCCCAGGAGCTGAGCCAGCTCTCTCCAGCCTCTGGTTTGTCCCTAAAATCCTCCCTGAAGGAGCATCAAACCCCGTTAAATCAGAGGCTGAACATCTCCCCTGTCCAGCCTGAAATGTTTCCTCCCAAAGACAATCCGTTTTTAACTATTCCTTTTAAATTCCTGACCTTCATTTTGCAGCCTGGGCACAGTGTGTGAGGGGGGGGAGACAATCCAGCCCCTCCTGCAGCTGGGCCCCCCACGGTTGGGTTAAAACCTTGGAGATTTGGGGGCTGGGGGGGGTTCAGTGCCCTGTGCTGGTGCCTGGCTGCATATTGGGAGTGTGTGACTTCATTTTTCACCAGTCAAGAGGATTTAAATGTCATTTCCATAATTAACACGGCCTTAAAACAGAGGGAAGGTGCTCCTGTGCAGGCTGCAGAGCTCCCAGTTGACATTCTGCTTGTTGGAACACACACAGGGACATTTTGCTGACCCTGACACGGGGATGTGCCAGGGTTTTGGTGCTGTGGGAAGATCCTGGGGACTTCTCCAGCCCAGCCCTGCTCCTGCACGCTCAGTTCTTGCCAGAGTGTCCCCAGCAGGGCTGTGACATCCCGGGCAGGATGCCAGCACAGCACAGAGGTGACTCCTCTGAGGGCTCTGGGGGGTTTGCAGTAAATCCCCATAAAGGGAATTCGGGAGCTGCCCTGATCAGTCAGAAATGGGGCATCTCTGGTGTCACTGATCCTGTACTGGCCGTGGTTTGTCCCACGGAGTTTCCCGGCCCTGGCTGGGGTTTGGGCACTCCAGTTAAAGGGGTTTGTGAGCTGCTGGTCCCGGGGTGGTCCCTGCAGGATCCCCAGCAGGTCCCTCCCTGCCCTGTGGGAACACCTCGGGTTTGCTGCAGAAAGCAAAGCCAGGCCCGGGTGAGGATGGACTCTGGGTGGAGCGGAGCTTCCAGGGGTGAATAAATCTCTGCTCCCACAGAGGAGCTGAGCTGCAGCTCCCAGGGATCGATTTCCCTGCCCTGCCCTCCCTCCCTGCCAAGCTCTGTGGTCCGGGCAGAAAAGCACCCGGATTTCAGGCCCCATTTATGGGATTTTAATTCCCCCACGTCCAGCAGAGCCCATCGCAGGCAAAGCCCCCCAGGGAATCGGGACACGGGCACAGGGAAAGGCTGATTCTTGTCACCTGTGCCAGGTGAGCACAGCCTTGGTTCAGCTCAGCCCCAGCACGGAGGAGCCTCCCCATCTCCTGGGATAACATTTCCCGTGGGAAATTCCTGGCAGTGCCACGTCCTGTCCCCACCAGCCCCGTGTCCCCAACACCAGGCAGGGCCCCCGGGCCGCAGGGAGCTGAGGTTGTGTCACCAAGAGCGCGAAACCCGCTGGGTTTAACCCCGCGGGCAGTGAACCCCTCTGTTCCCGTGGTTTTGGGGCTGTCCCTGCCCTGTCCCTGCCCCAGTCGGTGCCACCCTCCCCTGCCACCACTCCCGTGTCCTCTGCAGCCGCCGCTCCGCCGCTCTCGGTGGGTTTTTGTTCTATTATTTTTTTCCCTGTTCCCGTTCTGGCTGTAATGTTAAAAGGGTAATACGAAGCACTTTAAATGTGATAACTTCTCGCCGGGTATTGTTGGAGGAGATAAGAGCCCGAGCCGCGCTAAGCAGCGCCTTTGAATTCACTTATCAGTGTTTGAGCAGCCGCTTTCCCCGTCCCCATCCCCGCCACCACCTGGGCCGGGGGACACGGGGACAGCCCGGCCCGGGGGACGCGGCCCTGACCTTGCTGGGGAGGAAGGAAAAGGGCAGGGAAAGGAGCCTGATGTGGAGGTGCTGCGGGAAAAGTGCCCGAGGAGCAGCCCGGACCGCCCGGAGAGGCTCTGCCGTGGTGGTGGCACCTCCCAGAGCCCGGGGACAGCGGGGACAGGCGGTTCTGTGCCCCAGGGTGATGATGTCCAGCCCGGGCACAGCTCCCCGAGCCTTCACGGACACCCAGAAACAACCAGGGTGATTTCCACCAAGTTTTCCTACCGCTGCCAATTAACAGCAAGTGACATCTTCCCTCTTCCTTGCCCCCCCCCCACAACTATATAGAATATTAATTCTTTATTAATTCATGATACAGCTGCTAATTAGTACCTCCACAAACGAGCATTACACCTCAGCAAAACACTCAGAGGTGTGTTTGGGGACCGGGGTGTGCAGAGGGAGGGACAGAGGGTTGTGTTAATCCTCTCCCCCCCCCAACCCCGCCACGGCGAAGAATTTCAACTTTCAGACAAACAACTTCATTTACAAGTGTGTCTCTAATTAGCTGCAGAATTAGTAAAGCAGAGTTTTCCCCCCATAGATCGGCCAGAGCCCCGGGGGAGGCTCTGGAATGGAGAGAATCGCATTTCCAATTATTTTGTTGAATTGCTAATTTAGTTATTGTGCCTGGCGTAATTGTGATGGGTATTGGGTGTGCAATTCAATTTGTTTTAAATATTTGTGGGAAGGCTGATCAGTAATGGAGCTGACCTATTTCATGGCCCAAATTGAGAGAAGAGACTAAAACAAAAAAACAGCCACAAAGCCCCAGTTTGTCTCAGTTTTTATTTTGATGTCTCTCATCCCTCTTAAGACTGTTGATGCAACAAAAGGTTTACATTAAAAGATGATGGCACTTTGATCTCGGGCTTTGGAGAGCTTACAGCTCGGGTACGTCTTTTCTTGGCCTTTTAATATGGAGATATTTTAGGCTAAAGGGTTTTAAATGTGATGCTGGAGTTCAGTGGGGTCTGTCCCCTCACCACCCCCCAGATTTTAACTATCATGATTCTGGTTTGAGGAACATGAAAAATCAACTGTGGTGGTTCATGTGGGCAAATTTCAGTCTCACCTTTCACGTGGAGAGCTCCAGAGGGTGTTTGTGGATCAGCTCCAGGGACATCCTTTAGCCAGAGTCCTGCTGGGCCCTTCCCTGCAGGCTCCTGCTGACCAGGGCACAGGATGAGGCTGGAAAAGGTCTCCAGGATCACCCAGTTCCAACCATCCCTGCCAATATAACAGCTCTGGGAGGAGGGTCCCCAGGTTCAGCAGCAATCACTGGGGTTTGGGGTTTTGTCCCTGTCTGTCCCATTCTCTGTGATGGTAAAGATGACAATAAATGATGGAGGATGGGAATGGGGAGTGGGCACCCTCAGGCTTGGGGACAGTGGGGACCTGGGATGGGGCAGAGCTCTGGGACGAGCTGGGACCTCAGGTGAGGGCACAGCCGACCTGGAGGGGTTCCACAGAACCCTCTCCTGGCCTCAAGCAAAGCCCAGCTCCCCCAGGACACCCAGGACAGGGGGGACAGATTGCACTCGCAGCGGCAGAGCTGTAATTCATTCTTTTTATTAAAAGAAATTGAGGTAAGTGAAATTCTTCAGCACCAGCGAGAACCGTTCGTACCCAGGGGGTTTCCCTCACCCTGCCCCACCCGGGGACCCCCCCACACCTGGGGACAGCTCAGGTGCTGCTGCCACAGGGCTCCAGCAGCCCCAGACCCCCAGGGCCAGTGCCAGACCCCCACGTCACCCAACAGGTGTTTTTTTTGGAGCTGCTTTACCCCCAAATTCAGCGGTGCTGTAACACTGAACTGGGGGGGCTGCTCTGCACGAGGCTGTGGCAGAGTGGGCAGTGGACACTTCCCAGTGCACCTGCAGATGTCCTGGGAACGGGACTCAGGTGACACCAGCACGGGGGGGAATCCTGGTGGCAGGGGAGGAGCCCCACAAGTCCCGGTCCTGCCTGGCTGACACATTCTCTGTCTGTGTGTCCTGCTGCAGCCCACCCTTGGCCTAAGCAAAAGCATCTTTGGGGCTTGTTCAGGGGGCTCTAGTGGGGGAAAAAAAAAAAAAAATCTCTTAAATCAAATTCGGGTTCTTAACTATTAAGAAAAAAGCAAGTCCTGCAGGTGGCAGGGGAGCAGCGACCCCGGGCTGGCACCTCCAGTCACTGGCACCACAGGCAGAAGAGCTGCATTGCACTTCAGGAGGAAACAAGGAGAGGTGAGAGGCACTGGCAGCATCATTGATTCATTCTCTCTAAGAACAGCCCTTCTGCTGTACCCAACTCCTGACAGACAGCCCTTCCTGCTGTGCCCAAGGAGGGGCTGTGAAATCTGAAATCCTTCCAGGACCATCACTGGTGAGCCCGGGCCCAGCTCCGCAGCAGGAGCTGCGTGTGAGGGGCGGGCTGTGCTTCCCTCCAGCCCTGCAGCTTCTCTGAGCTTTTGTTACATAAAAAACGAGTAGAAAGAAGTTGGGGAGGGACCTGGGCAGCTGCCACCCCTTCCTGCACTTACCTGCCACCCAAATCTTCCTGACCTTTGGAATGAGACACCAAACCCGACATCTTTTTCACAGTCCCAGGTAGGAAGTGGCCCCTCCCCAGCCAAGCACAGGCAGCTCTGGGGCAGGGCAGGATGATGAAGAAAAAGCTCTCCTCAGATCCTCAGCCTGAGATTTCCTCCTGCACTTCCAACCCCGCTGGGGGGTTTGGCTCTGTCCTTTCTCCTCCCTCACCTCAGCTGCCTGGATCTGCCTCCACCCCAGGAAAGGGGTGAGCACTTACACCGAGGATACACAGTGGGGCTGCCCCACCCGTCCTCCCTGAAAACATCAGGGAAGGGAAGAGCAGAAATGCTGAGCAGCTGCACTTTGGTCTCTTGTACCTCCTCCCAGAAGGGCCCTTCACACAATTCACAGCCTGTCCTAAAGGAATTGGGCACAAAGGCAAAGCGAGGGGGAGGTTCAGCCCCCCAAATCCTGCCCCCCCCAAAAACCTTCACAGCCCTGGGAGCCTCCTGGGGGCACGGGGACAGCCCTGGCCACAGCAGCTAAAGGTTTTCCTCTACCTACGAGACAAGACAGACGTGGGGCACACAAATCAAATCACCACTGACAGAGGGTGACACACGAATCACCAGTGACAGAGCCAGGGCGAGGGGACAGGGGGACATTGGCACTTGTCAGCACGGAGCTGCTGCTGCCGGGCACGGGGGAGGAGAGGAGAGGTGGGCAGGGTGTCCCTGCAGGGGCAGGGTGTCCCTGGGAAGGACAGGGGTGTCCCTGGGAAGGACAGGGGTGTCCCTGCAGGGCCCTGCCACGCCAAGGCCTCGCGGTACCGGAGCACCCAGCCCCGCTCCGTTCAATAAATAAGGGACAGGAGGACAGCGGGGACTCAGTTCCGCAGGCGCTTGTGTTTGTTTATACATTTTCCTCGCGTCCCTGGCCAAAGGACAAGGCTTCCTCCGGTCAGTCTGATTTGAAAAAAATAAAACTGTCACTGCAGCAGCGTTCCCTGAGCCTCCCCGTGGCGGGCCGGCGGTGCAGACAAAGGGCAATTCCCGGCTCCCGGCTCCGGGCTCCTCCTGGCGGCGCCGGGCGGGGAATCGAGGCTCTTACGTGGAAGAAGACGAGTCCATTGTGGAGAGGATCCGCACGACCTCGGCTCGCTGCGTGGGGGAGATGTGCTGGGTCATGTGCACGATGGAATCCATGGCAACCTCGGGATTGGCCTGCACCAGGCTGCGGAGAGGACAGAGGTGAGGGAGGCAGCTCCCCCACAGCTCCCAGCGGGAATTCCAGGGGGCTGGAATGTGGGGCTGCGAGGGGGACACGGCCCTGGGTGGGCTGGGAGCTTCCTCAGGACACTTGGCTGGGATCCTGAGCGTGTGGCCCCGGGTGGGAGAGGGCAGGAGCTCCACAGCCATCCCTGATCCCAGCCACGTCCCCTCCCTGCTCTCACCTCCGGATCTGCTTGAGCACGTAATCCCTGGAGATGTATTTGATGTTCTCCTCCACCACGGAGCGGACGCCCTCCTCCTCCGTCAGCTGCTTCTCCAGCCACTCCACCAGGTCCTTGTTGCTGTCCCACAGGTAGGCCTGCCAAAATCCCACGGCTCAGCCTGGACCCGGCCCTGCCCACTCCCCACGTGTGCCCCACATGTGCCCCCCGGCTCTGGAGTGGCGGCTGTGGGTGACACATGTGGCTGGGGATCCCCACAAACACACCCAACCACCAGCACAAGCCCCAGGGTTAATTATTTCTTTTGCATCCTGCCATAAACGTGACGGAAGGGGACCAAGGAGGCGCTTGGTCAGTGCTGCAGAGAAGGAGCTGTCCCAGATAAATCCATTTCCCTGGTTATCAGCTCCCCCAGTTCTGGTGGAACGTGGCTGAGCTGAGATGCAGCTGCTCTGGGAATTCTCCCCTAAACCATCAGGGGACCTGTGAGACCCCATCACCTGCAGCCTGTCCCTGTGTCCCCAGCAGTCCTGGGGCAGGGCAGAGCAGCTCGGGGGGTCTGGAGCCCTCAGCCACAAACCCCCTTTTCACCTTTCACGAGATCATTTCACCTGATATTTGCTAGATAGTTGGCTGTGTAATAACTCAGGAGTGTGTGAGCCCCTAACAGCCTTCTCTCCTCTCCTCTCCTCTCATTTTCTTTACAAATCATTTAAGAATCACTTTGTTAATGGTTTCCGGAAAAGCAAGTACTGCCATTAGCACTCATTCATATTTATGTCATTTTATTTGGGTAATTAAACACAAAGCTCCTCATTTAAAGGTGCACTATCCTTCTCTGTTATCACTAACCGAGTCAAAGGCAGAATGACAATGAGCTGGGGGCGGTGACACCGTGGTGGCACCTCCCTGAGCACCCCCTGCTGCTGCCAGCACCTGCCACACCTTTGGGACACAGAACCAGGGAGCCACAGAGTGCTTAGGGTTGGGAAAACCTCTGGGATCATCGAGTCCAACCATTCCCCCAGCACTGCCAAGGCCGTGTCCCCTGACCGTGTCCCCAGGTGCCACATCCACACAGCTTTTAAATCCCTGCAGGGATGGGGACTCAGCACTGCCCTGGGCAGCTGTGCCAGGCCTGGGCTGCCCTTTCCAGGGAGGAATTGCCTTTTCCAGGGAGGAATTTCCCTTTCCAGGGAGGAATTGTCCTATCCATGGAGGAATTGCCCTTTCCAGGGAGGAATTTCCCCAGTACCCCACCTGGCCCTCCCCTGGCCCAGCCTGAGCCGTTCCCTCTCCTGCTGTCCCTGTCCCTGGCTGTCCCCTCCTGTCAGGGGTTTGTGCAGAGGGGACACTCCCCATTGTCCCAGGCTGCTCCCAGCCCCATCCTGGCCTTGGACACTTCCAGGGATCCAGGGACACCCTCTGCCAGGGCCTCCCCACCCTGCCAGGGAGGGATTTTGGGTTTTGAGCCCAGCCCAACTCCTGACACACTTCAGAAACCCCAGGATTATTTGATTCCCCTTCACACCCGGATTGTCTCAGCCCGGTGATGTCACTTCAAGATTTTGCTTATTTCATTGTTTTTTTCCTCCTCCTGGTGATTTGAAACTCGGCGGGTTTCGCTCCCTGCCTGTGCCCTGCCAGGCAGCAACGCTCCCTGCATACAAAGGAAGGTTCCAGGGAAGGGGAGAAAAACCCAGCCCGGGAAGCTCCAGACCTGTGCAAAGCTCCATTTACCCAAGAATCCCAAAGCTTTTAGTTTAGGAGAATATTTAATACTCTTATTAATCATTTTTAATCCGTTTGCTTTTAATTAAGAAACAGCATGATGCTTCCCTATCAACATATGCCAGGGAGCAGATTAATTGTGGCTTAAGATAACTCTCCTTGATTGGTGTAATGTATTAGCTAACGAGCTGCCTGCTTTTGGAGAGCTCAGGCTCTACCTTGGAAAGGCTGCTGCCCTCCAGAGAACGTTCCCCCCTTCCCTGGAACCCCTGGGTGTTGGGGACTTGAAAAACGGGATGAAAAAAAAAATTAGAATTAAAAAAAAAAAAAAAAAAAAAAAACAAAAAAAACCCCCAAACAATGGAATAAAATAGAATTTTTTAAAAATAAAGTAAAATAAATAAAATGAAGTTAAATGTAATAAATGAATGAATGTGAAATAAATTAAGTAATATAAAGTAAAATAAAATGAAACAAATCATTGAGAGAAATAAAATTGAATAAAGTAACATAATAACAAAGTCAAAGGGAAGAAATAAATACATAAAATTAAGCAAAATAAAATCAGAGGCAATAAAAATAGAATGAAATAGAATAGAATAAAATAGAATAGAATAAAATAAAATAGAGTGGAATAAAAATAAAATAAATAAATTGAGAAACAAAATAAAATAGAGTAAAATAGAATAGAATCTAATAAAATAAAATAGAATAGAATAAAATAGAATAGAATAAAAAATAAAATAAATAAAATAAAATAAAA
>VXBN01015002.1:97622-118427 GCA_013397395.1 Sinosuthora webbiana
GGAAGCCTGGGTTTTATTTCTTAAGGAAAAAAAAAAAATAAATTGAAAAAAAAAAAAAGAAGTCTCCTTCCACAAATCTTATTCTGGCAAGGAGAGGGGAGTTAAAATATGGGATTCCTTTGCTCTTAGAGGTACTTGACAGTTAATGAAACTGTTAAAGTTTAAATCATAGGAACATTATAGACCTCCAGGTATGGATTGGCTGCTGATCAATAGGGAAACAAAAGGAGCAGCGCTCTGAGACAGCCCCACTCCTGTGAGGAGAGAGCCTGGCACACTGCTGGGGCACCACCAGGAACACGTGGGACCTTCCCAGCCTGCCAGGGAGCACAGGGCACCCTCCAAGGCAGCTCCAAAGTGCCACAAAATGTCACCTTTCTCTTGCACTGCAGCTCCACTGTGGCTCTGGTGAGTGCCAGGATGGGAAGGGGCTGGAAAACATCTCAGTTCTGTTCCCAGCACCTCCAGAGCCCACCCAGGACAGAGAACACCCCAACACCTCTTGGTTCTACACTCTTTTCTCTTTTTTAATCAGTAGCAAAACTGTCTTAACCAAGTTGAAAAGATGCCCTGGGGAAGCTTTGGGGTCCCACCTCATTTCCACACCTGCAACAAGAGCCTCCCACCCGAATCTCACCTTCTCTTCTCCTGCCCTGAGCAAAACATTTGCCAGACATACATTTTTTCCCTCCTGCGAGGGTGGGCAGGCCCTGGCACAGGTTCCAGAGAAGCTGTGGCTGCCCCTGGATCCCTGGAAGTCTCCAGGGCCAGGTTTGGGGGGGCTTGGAGCACCCTGGGATAATGGAAGGTGTCCTTGATGAGCTTTAGGGCTCCTTCCAATCCCAACCACCCTGGGATTCCGTGAAATTCAGCAAAGGCAGCAGAAATGCCAAAGGTGTCCAGGCAACTCCCCCCAGCCCAGCTGGAGGGAGCTGCTCCAGAGGGGAGAGGGAAGGTCACAGGGAGGCACTCACGTCCCTGGAGAGACAGGCATTTTTGGATTGTCTCTTGTTTCTTTAAATGAGACGGGCTGTAATTGCTTCACTAAATATTCAGCAGGATTTATGTCAGAAAGGTGCAGCATGAACAGCCAGTGAAGGTCACACAGGCTCGTGGCACAGGCTGCAAATATCCCTGTGCAGAATCCCTGTGATTCCCACCCTGGCCCTTCCCACTCTGTGCTCCTGAGGTCTCATTGCCCGGCAGGTGAAGTGTGGCCAGGGATGTAATTCCAAAAAATTTTCCTACCCCCAACCTCCTCCTGGGAGGATATCCCGGGTGCCAAGAGCCAGGGAGGAGCTGAGACTTGCTCTTGGAGCCTTTGTGATTGTGAATTAACACCAATTTAAATGCAGCAGCACCTGCACAAGGAAGCAGCTACTGAAACCAGCGTCATCCACGAAACAAAGTTACAAGCTGTGTTTATCCAACAGCCCCTGAGAGATGGGATCCAAGGAGCAGTGATTTCTCCCAGGTTTTCCTGAAAAACTGGCAGAGGGCGTCAGATCTGGTCCTGCACCCCAAAGGGTTTATTTTCAGAGAGGAACTGCTGTGCTGAAGTGGAGCTGAGTGATGAATATTTGAATGTTCACTGGTTATTAAGAAATTTAAAGACAATTTTGGGGTGCTCCTCAGCCAAGGAAGGCGTGAACCAAGCCCCAGCAGCACAGAGTGACTGCCCTAGGAAATGAAATAAATGAAATAAATAAAATTAGAGGTGCACACAGGAACACCTCACAGCGAGGAGAACATGCCACTATCACAACACACACCAGGTGATGAGTGGCTGCTGCCTTTTTCCTACAAGAAACATGGAAATGCAACAGCCAGTCTTGCTGTCCCTGGAGCCATTCTGCCATTCCTCTCCCTCAAATCCCACCCCATTTCTGACCCATTTCCCTGCACTTCTGACACAAGGCACAGGATCTCTATGATGAGGCTTATTTCCACTCCACCCCTACGTGGTTTAGTCAAATTGTAATAAATAAATAAAACTGAATCTCTGTATTTTAAACTCTGGCCCAAGGCTTGTGGGCTGCACCGCTCCTATCCAGAAATCTGGGATTTCTGGGTGATCCCTGCACACCCATTCCACGTGGGAACGTGCTCTGGGGCAGGACAAGGGCCACCCCTCTCTCTCTCCCCCTGCCCTCTCTGCCGGGAACAGCCCAACTCTTGAGTGACACTTTAATAAACCGCGGGGGCTAATCAACATTTCAGCCAATGGCGCCGGAGAATTGATAATGAACAGATTTATGTCAAATGATTCGATATCTGCCGGCCTCCCCTGCTCTCCCACTCCCCAGCTGCCAAATCCAACCCCGGCGTGGGCTCGGGGGAGAGCATCCCCCTGGTGCCTCTCCCCGGAGCTCCGGGGAGGGATGACAGCCACTCAGGGGTTAAAGAGAGGCAGTGAACCCCCAGCTAATGAGTAAGAATTCAGCAGGCAGTGTAAGATAAATGGAGCTTTCTCTGCTTCTGCTGGAGTCAGCATGAACTGCGGCCCTGCGGCTTGTTTGTGGCAAATGGAGTGCGCGAAATATCAAAGGGCAGTGATCCAGAAGAAGACCGACTTTGACAAATTTTAAATTGGCCAGAAAGAAAACCAGGAAGGAAAAAAAAAAAATAAAAATTACGCAATTCAGTGTGTCCTGCAATCTTGGTTTTTCCCCCTGCTCTGGTGCTGGAATCAGTGCCAAAACAACAGCAATGATCGCTGGGAGCAATTACGATCCATCTCAGGGAGATGCTTATCAGCGACTGAAGCTTTTAGAGCTCTGCCCGTGTACAGTTGTAAGTGACTTGCTCTTGGTGTTGCAGTCATTTTAATTAAAGTGTATGGAGTTTGCTGGGAGTAATTACCCTGTAGAGGAAGAGGAGGGGAAAAAACCCTGACCAGGCTCCTGGGTTTTGAGGCTGTTGGCAGGAAACTCTATCCCATCTTTCCCCTTGTGGGTTTTTTTCCAGTGTTCAAGGGTGTCCTGCACCCACAGAGGTGAGCGAAGGTGATGCTCTGCTCCCCTCCCTCCAGGATTTCCACACTCCAGCCTTTGTGCACAGCATTCCTGGTGGCTCCAATGCCGGGGATGGATCCATCCCCACGCCACGGGCTCTGCCTGCAGCAGGGCTTGGTTTGCTGCTGGCACAGCCAGGGCTGTGTGGGGAGGGGAAGGGGAACACTCCCAGCAGCAGCAGCAGCGCTGCCCTGCAGGGCCATTCATCTGAGCTGAGTGCTCAGCACATTCCCCTCCCTGGGCACACATCTGATTTCTCCTGCCCTGGAGATTCCTGCTCCCCCTGTCTGACAGACACCCATGGGAGGGGGAGCTGGGGGTCCTGCCTGCCTGAGGAACTCCACTCAACACCTCCAGAGAGCTGTTTTTGGGATTCTGAGCTGGGTCCCCATGATTTGGGGTTGTCGCTGCCCCTTTGCTCCTCAAGGGACACTGTCAAGTCTGACAGAGGCCATAAGTGGTTTTCTGAAAACAACCTCCTTACTACAACTGCAGACTTCAAAACTGGGGTTTAAGTCACAGAGTAATAGAATGGTTTGAGTTGAGAAGGACTTCAAAGATCATTTCATTCCACTCCCTGCCATGGGCAGGGAGACCTTCCACTACCCCAGGGCATCCCCTCACCCTTCACCCGTTCTTATTCTCTTCCTGAGGCGTATCAGGAGGGTTGTTTTGTATATAAATTGTTGCCCTGCCATAAATTAAAAAAAAAAAAAAGCCAAATAATAAAATGTAACTGCAGCAATAGCCAGGATTTATCAGTCATTTGCAGAACACTTTTCCTGCTGAAGGATCCCAAAAGGCTTTATAAATTCAAGCCATACCCACATGGCACGCTTCTCCCTCCACTGAAATGTAGTCAATTTTGGAGGTAAAAGGAGGCTCTGTAAGATTATACTCTTATAGTAAGAGCCAGTAAAGAACTATTTAAAGAGCCTATTCCCCCGAGAGAGAACATATCTGATATTAAGTGCATTTTGCTGAACACTCTGTATTTTGGGACGTTGAGTGTGCAGCAGGCACGGGGATCACTCGGAGTGGTGATAACACAACCCTGGCCGTGCCAGCACTGAGCTCTGCACAGCCCCCCCGGTTACAGAGACATGGACAACATCCCTCATTCCCTTGAAACTGAAGAGCACACGGACATCATCACTGCAAGCTGCCCCAGACACTCAGAGACAGTCCAGCAGCCCAAAATGTCTTGGGTCAGACCCTTCCTCACGTGAAACGATGCCCGCTGAAGGTTTGGCCCACAAACCTTTAGTGAGCTGAGGTGGAAATCAGACCCAGGCATGTGCAGAGAGGGTCTGTTGTGAGATCCAGTCAATAAAATGGGATAGGAAAGAGAAATCAGCTCAAAAAGCCACATATTACACACCCTGGGTAAGCTGAGCATGCACGAGTATCACCTCACACGTACACACATGCAGTGGTCTCATCTGATTTTCTTCCCAAGCCAGACAACAGTAAATAAAGATGGAAACAACCCTGATCCAATGCCCCAGTGGCCCCCAGAGGGGTGGCCCAGGTGCCAGTGGCCCCAGGGAGGGTGTCCCACGTACCGAGGCGCTCGGCCAGGCTGATGTACACCGGGTCCACCCTGCGCATCGTCTTCACCAGGTCCTTCCTGCGGAACCGGATCTCCACCGTCCCCTCGGGCTCCAGGATCCCTCCTCTGCAAAAGGAAAAGGCACTTTGTGCACCTGACCTGCAGGTCATCAGGACACAAAACTGGTTCAAGAACGGTTCAGGGTTAGCTGGAAAGCGTGTGAGAGGAGAGCGGGGAGGGAGACAAAACCAAGGGAGAATTTTTAGCTCCGGTTTACCCAGGCGGACAAGGTTCCACCCGGGGAGCATCCAGCCCCGTGGAAACAAACTGCCCCAGGCCACAGGGAGCAGCCCAGGCAGCCCCCAGGCTGGCAGAGGGCTGTGTACCTGCTCTCTCTGTCAGCATACATCTCCATGTGGCGGGGGTTGATGGTGGGGTCGATGACCACCCAGGAGCCGCCGCGCAGCTCGCCCTGCGGCGGGACGTAGATCAGCACGGGCTGCCGGTACTCCCGCAGCCCGTCCACGATGAAGGCACCAAACTTGAGAATCTGGTCATACATGTCTGGGGAAGGACACACAGCTGGTCAGACGGGGCTGGGGACAAGGCCACAGAGCTGGTTAGACAGGGCTGGAACAAGGACACAGGTCAGACGTGGCTGGGGAAGGACACAAAGCTGGGACAAGGACACAGAGCTGGTCAGACATGGCTGGGACAAGGACACAGGTCAGACACGGCTGGGGAAGGACACAGAGCTGGTCAAACAGGGCTGGGGAAGGATACAAAGATGGTCAGACATGGCTGGGGACAAGGACACACAGCCTGGAGTCACAGCTCATCAGTGCCCCAACCTTGGACACTTCCAGGGCTGGGGCATCCTCAGGTTCCCAGAGAAGCCAGCACCTTCACAGGTGGGATTTTCTTCCTGATATCCCGTCTCAATCCACCCTCCTCCAGGTTAAGGCCACTCCCCCTGTCCTATCACTCCACACCCTTGGGAAAAGTCCCTCTCCAGCCTGCAGGACGCTCCCACACCAGTCCAGCCACGGGACCTCCTCTTTGGAAATCCACTCTGGAGGCTTTCCACGAAATCTCATCTATGCCAGGGCTGCAGGTCCTCAGTTCACACCAGCTGCTCTCCAGCAGGTGCCCTGGGGATGATCCATCCCTGACCTCCCAGCCCACAAGCATTCCCACAGTTTGGGAACTCAGGCTGGGAACGTCTGCACTGCCCAATTTCAGACTCACCACCCTGGACCTCTCCCACAACTCAAGTAATGGGAATAAAATGCACCTAAGGGCAGCAGAGCTTTTCCAGAGCTCCATAAAAACGTGTGTGGGGAGGGATGGGGGACAGCACTCCGCTCTTCCTCCATTAAAATTTGTTTAAGGCATTTTGCTCAAAATTAATAAGAACAACTCCACTGTGTAAAGACAGTACATTGAAAATATCAGCCCCAAAGGTGATTTAAATAAAAGGGAAGAAGAGAAGGCAGAAGAATTTCTATGAGATGATGTAGTTTCTAATGGATACAGTTTGTAATGGAAACGGGCACTCTTGAATATATATATATATAGTTACATATAATTATATCTAGAAGTATTAAATCAAAATACAAGGAATGAAAAATAGTTATTAGGCTCATCCTAGCCCACCTCTTTGTTCACACAGGACCACAGTGCTTCTGAAAGCTCCCATTTAGAAACCCCAAACAATAAATCTACTGCTTCTTTAGGGGCATTTCCACGGCCAAGGAGATGAGATTCCCCTCAGAGCTCAGCCAAACTTCCCCTCCCTCCCCATTAATTTGATGTCACCTCCCCTTGTCCCACCCTACACGACGTCTGCACCCCTTCAGGCTCACCACAAACAGCAGCAGGATTCTCAGTGGGGTTTGTCTTTAGACACCACAGGCACCCATCCCTCCTCTCTATTCCAACCCCCTCCCACCATTGGGGTTTTTTTTTTTGCTTGGACCCTCCCAGGTTGCCTCATTTTTTTTTCTGGTCATTAAAATATCAGTGCAGAGAAACTTGGGGAGCTGCATTGATGTACCTCCCACCTGCTGCAACAGGAACGGTCTGAAAACACTGAGACACTTTTATTCATCTAAAATTCCTCTGTCCCTCGAGAAAAGCCTCATTTCTGGGGAAGAGGGAGACTCCAGCCAAGGTCCCTTTGTCATTTAACCCTCATTTTAGTGTCAAGCATTAACACGAGCATAATTAAGCAATTAACTCTTTGGGAAACACACACTCTTGTATTTTAAATATACATATATACACAAACAAATAGATATAAATATATATTAGTACCACTGAGAGGATCTCTCCATTTCATTTCCAAGGTCATTGCCCAAACACCCAAGAAATGGAATTTAATGTTATTTAAGAGGTATCAAATGCTGACAAAAGGAAGAACAATTTATTCCCTCTAATTGGGAATAAACATAAATCCCAGCAGAGACAGTGAGGACTGAGAACCAAACAAAACTCCAACCTTCCCCTTCGTCCTGAGCAAAGGAAGAGACTCAAAAGGGGTGACAAATTTATTACTAATTATACAATTATTTTATTATGTAGTGCTAGTAATAAACCACTTGAAGCACTTTCAGCTAATTCTCGTGTTAAGAAAATAATTGCTCGATTCAAATTATTTTAACCGAATTAATTCTTTACTAGACATTTTTTACTAGTGCTACATAATAAAATGATTGTGTAATTAGCAATACATTTTTCACTCCTGCCACGGGTGTATATTTTACTCAGGTGAAGTGCAGGGAAGAGCAGCACTAATTGTTTGCACAGGGCAGAGGGAGGAGGAGGAGGAGCAGAGGAATTGGGGGAGCTCGGTGCTTTCTCACAGCTCCAAACCTCCCTCGGGTTTCCCAGGAAAGAGTTTGGTTTCCCAGGTGCCAGCAGGGGGGTCAGGGAAGCATTTCTGTGCCCCTGGATCTTTTGGGATCAGCCTTCCAGGAGGATGAGCCTCACCCCTCCATGGTCCTGCAGCGTCCTGGGATGTCCCAGCAGCCCTGGGATCCTGATTAAATAACTGATCAAACCCCAATATCTGTTGTTAAACCAAACCAAGTGCTGGCTTCCTTTGCACACTCAACACTTCACAGCAAGGCCAGTGGAGCTGCTGCTGCCCCTGGGGCTGGAGACACCCTTGGTGCCCCCAGATCTGCTGAGGAGCATCCTCCTCCCTGACTGCCACCACCCCAGGGTCCCCACGGTGCTCCAGGCCAAAATTCCTGTTATTCAGTTAAACCTCAGCCCAATCTGAGCAGCCTGGCCTGGTGAGAGGTGTCCCTGTCCATGGCAAGGGGTTGGAATGAGGAGATCTTTAGGTCCCTCCCAACCTGAACCAGGCTGGGGTTCCACGAGCAGCCACCTGCAAGGCAGAGATGTCCCCAGGAGAGCAGAGCTGCGTGTGCAGGAGGGTGGGCACAGAGCTCTGTGCCCTTCTCTGCTGTCCCACCCCACAGGGACACCACACAGCCTGCTGGAGGCGTCCCCATCTTCCCCCTGTGTGTAAATCCTGGCTCTCAGAGCCCTCCCTGCCCTTCTGGAGAGCTGGAACAGACCCCACCAGCCTGGCTGGAACATCACATGGCACCTGAAGACAACCCAGCCCAAGACACCCCATCATCCCACACAACCCCCAGAACCAGCCACCCCCAGCTCCAAACCTCTTCACTCCACTCCATTATTTTATTTTTTTTTGTTATTTATAATCTGTCCCAGGCAAAAAGGGAGAAGGGAAGCACGAGAGCAGAGGGATTTGCATGTGCTCAAACCCTCCCTGCCGAGCCCAGGACCCTGGTGCTAATTTCCAGGGAATTTCACGCTTGGATGTGTCCCCGTCGTGGGTCACCGCCGGTTCGCCCAAACAAACCCCCGCCAAATGGCTCCTCCACTGGAATATTCCAGCCAGTTTTTCATAATTTAATTTCACATTATGCTCAGGAGCCTTCTGGCCACGGAGAGAGCTCGTTGGGGGGAACCACCAGCAGCACCAGCACCACGAGCTGCCTTTATTTGGGGCGTTATTTATTTATTTTCCAGCAGGAATTGGACCTCCCAGGCCCACTGGGAAAGAGGGGGTTGAATTTTTTTCCCCCCTCTTTTTTTTTTTTTCCTTTCCTTCCTTCCCCCCCCTTCGCTAATGTCAATTTTCAGCATAGCAAGAGCTGTCTCTAATCTTTTCCTACTCATTACACACAATTTTGGAGTCATTTTACCCACAGTGCAGTCGGCTCCTGGCGGTGTGTTTGTGTGCACTGAGGGGTGGCATAATTGTTTATTTTCCCTCCCCGCATAATCCCCAGCCAGAGCTGAAACCAAAACTGCAAACAACTCCCCGAGGGACACCCAGAGTGTCAGGAGACACCAGCAGCAAGCAGGAGGCTGGAAAATGCAAGGAGCAAACTGCAATGGCTCTGTCCTTCCCTCCTCCTCCTCCTCCTCCTCATCCTGCCAGCTGGAATAACTCAGGATATGCAAGATAAATATTAACATCCTCCTGGCTGCCTGTTCCACCCAACTCCAAAGCTAAAACTCTGTTTCTGAGGAACCCAGCAAGGCCAGATCTGACATTTTAAATGATATTTAAGGAGTAAATAATGTAAATAGTCCAAGCTACAATTACACCAACACCTTCCCAGTGAGTTGTGTGGTTGGGAAAGCGACTCGTGTAGGGGGAGCAGTGGCAGCACAGGGAGCAGAATCCACCCCCAAAGGCAGTGGGTGTTTTCCAGAGGGATGAATTTTGCCCTCTTTTGCCACCTCTCCCACCCTGGCATCTCAAAGGCTTTGCCCCGTGCCCAGATGAGGAGCCAGCAGAGCCCAGCAGCCTCCGAGAACTTCCAGCACCTCAGTGCCCCTGGAACTTCTCTCACACAGCCAAGAGCCCCTGATCTCATCTTTTACTTCAGATTTCACAGCCTCAATCTCCCGTCCTTGGCTCTTCACAACATTTCAAGCAGCACTCCGTGGTGCCCCGAGCAGCCAAGGCTGAGCCAAAACCACCCCCAGGACAGCCCCAAAGTGCTGCTCACCTTTCATTCCCCCAGAGAAGCCTCTCCAGTTTGCAAAGACCATCAGGGGCAGCCCTTCCCTGTTGAAGTCCTTGATTGCCTGGGCTGTTTTGAAGGCAGAGTCGGGGAACCACACCTGCCCAGCCTGCTGGATTATCTGGTGGGAAGGAAAAAACCCACTGTCAGGCCTTGAAGCATGTTAATGTAAGAGTTAAAACATAGAAGAAATCATCAGGAGCTGTGATGTGGGATAGACAATGGGGAATGTGGCAAGTGAAGTGTGTGGGATCTGCTTGGCCATGGGAAAATTGGGACAATCCTTTTGTCACCAACTTCAGCAGCAGAATTCCCATTAATTCAGCCAAGAAAATAAGAGTATGGACAGCCTGACACATTGTGATGCTGTAAGGAGGGGAAGGAGAAGAGAAAAGAAAAGGACACGGAGAGGAGAAAGCCCTGGAGAGATGGGGCAGGGCCAGGGCTGTGAAATCAGGCAGGGGAAGAGCAAAATGTCAGAGCAGGAAGGGCATGGAGCACCCCAGTGAGAGCAGGAGAGCAGGGAGGTTAAACAGAAGGCCCTAATCCCTGAGTGCTGAGGGAAGCAGGAGTGCTGCAGGAACGGTGACACAGCAGTGCAGGCACTGCCAGCTCCCCAGGATTTGGAGACAGGAAGGAATGCCACAAGGGCTCCCTGCACAGGGACAGAGGACAGACAGGGCCAGGAGCCCACAGCCCACCCACCTTGGCCTCCGAGTCCAGGTTTGCGGGATCAGCGGGAATGCTGAGCTCCACCGACCTCGTTTCCACGGCAACCACTCCGACAGGTATCCCTCCCAGCCTGCAAACAGGTGAGACACACCAAATCCCACTCCTGCTCTTCCACAGCCCAGCACCCAGCACAGACACACAACAGGAGCAGCGCTGTGGCCTTCTGCGGCGCCAGGCTGCAGAGTCCCAGAGGGCTCACAGCTCCCAGAGCAAAATCTGCTCCAAAAACGAGCACATTGCCCCATCTAAAAAAATTAAACAGAATAAACCAAACCCGGATTTTGAACCGGTAAATCAGTGTATGCACCACCCTGCACCTGCCACCACCCAGGATTTTGGTACTGATGGTCTCGACCGTGGAAAACCAGAGAATCCCAGAACGGGCTGGGAGGGACTTTAAACATTTTCTGTGTTTTGCCCAGATCTGCAGCTGCAGGGTGAGTGCCAGGTGGGCAGGGTGAGTGCCAGGCGGGCAGGGTGAGTGCCAGGTGGGCAGGGTCAGTGCCAGGTGGGCAGGGTGAGTGCCAGGTGGGCAGGGTCAGGGCCAGAGGGATGGGCAGGAGGGCAGGCACCAGGGAGGATTCCCAGCTCTGCCTCCCAAGGGATCCACGCACAAAAGCCATCCCACTGCCAGGACAGTCCCAGCAGAGCCCTCCCTCCCTCCCCAGCCACCCCAAGCTGATGACACACGAAGAGGCAGGCAAGAGCCAGGGCCCATGTGCACTGAGGGGCTGGAAATATTCCCATTGCCCATGATTAAGGGTCTGCTGGAACCCCGTAATTGCAGGAGCCGTCTTAAATCGGTAACTTATAACTTCTGTATTAGGGCCCATGTGACCTAATAAAGAACATCTTTATCCAAGTATTACAGTTATTTATTGAACTTGAAAACAGCTCAAAACAACTTCTGTTTTCCATAATACTTCATATAAATTTTATCAGGCTAGCACATGAAGATGCTACATCTTGTTTTATAGTGTGTCCCTGGACAAGTTGCCATGGAATAATAAAAGACAATTTACAGCCAACAGCACACATATTCCAAACATACATACAAGAGATGAGTTTTGGCAGCACTTACAGTAACAATCCCAGAAGAATACATTCGTATTTGGTTTTTTTGTTTTTTTTTTCTTTTCAAAGTGCCACTGCTTTTGAAAGGAGTCTGTTTCATTTGTGTTATATATCCCTGCTGTGTGAGAGTCCAAAGCCACTCGGAATTTGTCAGAAGAAAGGAACTGCAAGTGAAGCTGAGCATGGACAGAGAGCTTCTGGCTTTGCCAAATCATTGATTTCCAGCCCTGGCACACTGCTTTAGCCTGGAAGCCTTTAAATTATAGAATTACAGAGCCATGGAATGGGTTGGAAGGGACCTTAAAGGTCATCTCATCCCTTTCTTTCCAACTCTTTCTATTAAATAGATATATGTACACACAGAGAGAGAGAAAGAAATAATCACAGGGATGTTGTGCTCTAGAGAAATGCAAAGCATAACCCAAACTGGATTTCCACAGTTGTCTAAAACACCTCAGAACTTACCTTGCTCTCCCCACCACGACTGTCTGTGCCCAGGGCTGCATGATCTCCATGAACGAGCCATGGTCGAAGAACCCACTCAGCCACTGCCCTTTCTGATCTAAAGGGAAGGGGAAAAAAGGAAAAAAATCAAATGAGGAAGGAGGGAAGGAAGAATGAAAACAGAACATCAAAGCAGCAACTCGAACTTGCTGAAAAATGCCAACTGGAGAACATGGCGCTGTCTTCTTATTTATTTAATTTTAAATAGATGGCAATACAGGGGAACATTAGACAGCTGAGCATTTGTCTGCCTTCAGCCATCATGTCTTATTTCATTTCCTAGTCTGCATAAAGACAGCAATTTATCA
The DNA here is from genome assembly GCA_013397395.1 of Sinosuthora webbiana. Classification (NCBI taxonomy): domain Eukaryota; kingdom Metazoa; phylum Chordata; class Aves; order Passeriformes; family Sylviidae; genus Sinosuthora; species Sinosuthora webbiana. Next base: position 109,882 of record VXBN01015002.1, read on the forward strand.
GCAAAAGCATCATTTATTGTTAAACGATGGGGTTCGGAGAGCAGGGGGACTTCCCGTGCTTTTAAATAAATAACTCTGCTTTTTTCAAGACTACAAACATTTGTCAAAAGGCAGTAAAGTCATTAAAGACGGTTTCCAACACATCCATTTCTATTTTTAAAACTTATCTCATATTCTTCTCTTGATCCTGCCTAATCTTTCCTTGAAAGAAGGAACGCTGAAGAAACGCAGGAACTAAGTATGAAAATGTCAACGATATTTTAGTGTCAGTCACAGGAATCACAGCTCTCTGGGGACACCTGCTCTGCACTGGGGTTTTGGGAGGCCCTGCATAAAAACAACCCCCAAAAAAATCCCCCCAAAACCCCAAATCCCTCCCAGCTTCACCCCTCGGCACAGAGCTCCCGAGGAACCCTTTCCTCTGAACAAGCACCTCTGCCTCTGCAAACCCAAGCCCAAAACCAATTAAAAAGTGGAGATCCGAGCACGCTAACCTCTGCTGACTTAAACAGGATGGAGAGTGTTTTATCAAGCCCAAACTTGTAATTACTGTGTTCTACATTCCCTGCCTCTGTGGCCCCACTGTAAAATGTGACCATCCATTTCAGAATTATCTCTTTATCGCGAGCCCGAAGCTGATCGTTTAGATTCCGGCCTCGTGTCGGGCGTCAGTTTGAAGAATATCACGGCAATATCTCCTCTAATAAATGGCTTTAACTTTTCACCTAGGAGATATCTGCTTTAACTTATCACAGGGAATCATCTGCTTTCCTTAACGCTTCCACTAAATTAAAATCTGAAGTCACTCGATTTGGAGGCCGGCGTTGGCGGCGCCCGGGACAGCTGGATGAATTGCTTGAGAGATGATGAAAAAATATTATCCAAAAGCAGAAAACTTAGTTTATCACCAATCTCATTTTAGCCCCCCAAACTCATTAATAACAGCAGGAGTAATGGTCACCCGGGTTTGCAGCTCGTACCTACACGAGGCTGCACAACCCCAGTGGTGCCAACACAGCAACTGCCCCAAGATCTGCAGGAATATTGTGATTCCTTTTAACATACAAAATCCTCTGGGGATGGACTTTCCCTTAAATCATTAAAAAAAAAATCCATAAAAGTAACGATTCTAAGTAAATACATCATCTGTAAAAATATGGTGTCCTTGAGCACTCAGGATTTACATGCTGTTTATAAATAATATTATAGATTAGTATTATTAGATGTAAATATTTAAATATCATATCCATATTGATTAGAGGTAATCATTTTACAGAATCTGAAACATATCTGGGTTGCACACATCTGACAAACAGCCTTGAAACAAGCTGCATGTCCTGGCCATACTTGGGTTGGGGCGTCCAGCCAGCATCCAGCGAGGGTCGTAGGGGGTCTTGGTGGGAACAAACTCAATGGGTCTGTCTATGGGATCCTTGGCCTTCAGGATGGGCACAGGGCTGTGTATGTTCTGAGGGAAAAAGGGAAACACAGCAGGAAGTGAGAGCCCCCTCTCCCCAAACCCCGCAGACAAAGCCCAGGGCGGCACCCCGGAGCCCTGCAGGCCCAGGAGTTACCTTTGGCATGTAGGAAAGCCACTGCAGGATGGTGTAGACTCCCTCAAAGTCGTCACAGACAGTGCCGTGTGTCACCCCGTTGTTGTGCATGATCTGGATCCCTCCCAGCTGGTTGTTGGAGGTGTAAACCTCCCGCCCAAGCACCTGGGGGAAACAAAAAGGGGAAAGCCATCAGTGCTGGGATGTGACCAGGAGGTGCTGGCCAAGGAGCTACACACAAAACTCGCCCCTGCAGCTCCTCAGCATCACCTGGAAAGGAAAAGGATGGAGCAAAAAACGCTCCCAGCACAGCCTGCCAAGCCCTGTGTGCAGGTAAGAGCTGCTGAACAGGGAGCCCTAACAGGGGGCAGGGGTGGGTGGGATGTTGGGAAGGAATTGTTCCCTGGGATAGGGGGAGAGGCCCTGGCACAGGGTGCCCAGAGAAGCTGTGGCTGCCCCTGGATCCCTGGAGTGTTCCAGGTTGGACAGGGCTTGGAGCAGCCTGGGACACTGGAAGGTGTCCCTGCCCATGGCAGGGGCATGGAATTGGATCTTTAAGGTTCCTCCCAGCCCAAACCATTCTGGATTCTACAACCCCCAAGGGGGATGATACCAGTGGGGAAACTGAGGCAGTTTCCCCATTTGCCTTTACCTAGCAGCAATGTGACCAAAGCTCCCCAGAGCTGAGCCCAGCCCAGCTCACTAACCCCAAACTGCTCCAAGAAAACTGTAGGGTGGACATGTTTAAATGGATAACTGGGGAAAAAACCCCAAAAAATCGAACAGACAAAGGCCCAGCAGCTCCTGGGAGAGGCTGGACAGAAGCAGGCTGGGGCTCCTCATTCTCTTGCACAGCTCCATCTCTAATCTGAGCCTGGGCAGCACAGCTCTTTTCTCATTCTCCTGCTGTCTCTTCCCATTTGCCCTCTCCCTGACTGATACACTGATCTCTCGGTCACTTGCCTTTCTGCTCCACTGACTCCATATTACTAATAACACCTCTGCCACGGCCAGTTTACCTCATGAAGGCAGGAGCACATCATTACAAAATAAACTCATAACTTTGACATTCCAGCAAATACACGCCGTTTGTTATTTTTATGGGTTGAGTCTTTCTAACGGACAGAGGACGTTACACACCTGCTTCATTTGGATCTTAAAAAACCCCCCCTCAAACACACACAGGCGGCCTGGCCTCCCCCCAGACAACCCAGCACAGCTCATTCTGGGGACAGAGGGGCTGGCAGATGCCAGCCAAGGTTTATGTACAGAAGAAGGCGAGGCGCAGATGTCACAAAAGTGACTCCCAAATACAGAATCCAGCGCGTGTTTTAGCACAGGGATGTCCCTGGGTCTCCCTTCCCAGCTCCGACACCTTCCTCCTCCTCCTCCTCCTCCTCCTCTAACAAAATCAGTGCCAAGCAAAGCCACGGCACAGGAGACAGCAGCACAGATTTAGCTTCAAGGATAAGAAAAGCCCAGGCCTCCAGATGCCAGGCACAAGCCTAGCTAAACGCTTCCCACAGAGGAAAATAAAAATAAAGAGGATTTAAACTCCCCCTCTCCGAACTAATGCAAACGCGTGTTCATGCAAAATGGGCCTCTGCTCCTGCTTATCTGGAGACTCTGCAGACAGCTCAGGTTTAGCACTGCTGACAGGCAATGAAACAGCCTAATATACCACTGCTCTCGCCCTTAAATCCCTTTTTGGGGATCAAGATAAACGCACAGCTCCTCCTCCTGAGTGCTCCAGCCCTTCCAGCAGAGCCTGGAGCAGGTGGGAGATCCCAGAGCAGGATGGAGCCAGGGGCAGGGGCTGCCCAGCTGCAGGGTTAAGCTGCTCTGAGGAGAGCTTGATCCGGGATTTGGATGAGCTGGACGTGCACAGGTGAGCACCTGTGCAGGTGAGGGGGGGACACTCCTCACCCTCAGCACAGCCTGAGCTGCTCCAGCCCCAGGCTAGCACTGGGCACTCAGGGGGTTCAGGAGGATCATGGAATCCTACAATGGTCTGGGTGGGAAGGGGCCTTAAACTCTTTTCCATGAAGGAATTCTTCCTCACGTCCAACCTGAGCCTCCCCTGGCAGAGCTTGAGGCCGTTTCCTCTTGTCCTGTCATCTGTCACCTTGAAGAAGACTCCCAAAACATTCCAAAACACTCGGAATGCATTCAAAAAGCTCATTAGGAAACCGCATTTCTCGTTATTTCAGAGGATCTTGTGGCAAACGCAGAGCAGAGCCAGGATTCTGACAGCCTCTGAAGGATGGTCCTCAACAGGTTCACGGGCCCATCACGTGCATGTTAATAATTTTCCAGCACTCCAACCCCATGCTGAGCAGCTGCTTTCCCCTCTCAGAACCCGAGCTGCTGGAGAGTTGGGACTTTCCCTGCAGAAGCTGGGCCGGCTTGGCTCATCTGTTTCACCCAGGATGAAAGATCTGCAAACACGACAGCTGGGAGGGCTTGAATGGGGATCATTATGTAACATAAGTGCCGTTATTATTCCAGGCATATCGTGTGTTCATATCAAATATAACTGCCAGATTTTTATCCAAATAATTTCAATAATTGCAATTCCCCATCCCACAATTTACATTGTCTGCCAGAAACACGAAGCAGGAGAGGCATATGCGCGTCCTATAAATAGCCCATTTCTCATAAACGGGCAGAAATGATGGGAATGAATGTCTCATCAGGAAAAAAATGTAGCAACAACAATGCAGGAACTCCAAACCTGACTGCTATTATGTGCAGCCAAGCCTCGACAGGGCTCAGGGCTCATTTCCAGCTCTTCCCCCACATGGATCGTGTGTTAGAGGGGGAAAAGCAGCAAGAGGGAAGAGAGCCCAGCTGAGCCCGGCCCCTGTGCCTGGCAGTGGGAGCACAGACAGCTCCTCTCTGCCCTTCCTGCATCCCTAATCCCTGAATCCGTGCAGTTCCTGCACTTCTAATTTACGAGCCTTCGGTGGGGGACCCTCCTGACTTGGGAACAGATTGGCTCGGTCTAATGCTTGGAGATTATTAAAGGCAGAGCTATACTCCACTATCAAGTCTACAGATCTTTTATTTAGAAGATATGGTGCTCTAAATGCACAAAGAGCTCCCTGTCACCTTCACATTAAAGCCCCTAGTGCCTGGTAAATGGAATTATATAGCTGTCATCTCCTTTCCCCAAAGTTTTAAGAGTACAATGGGCTCATTTTTTCCCACTCCATCCCAGCTTCAGAACTAAGAGACCTACTTTGTATTGATTTAGAGTCTCGGAAATAAATAAACCTGCTTCTCCAATGTGATTCACAAGAAATTCATGATACACTATTGCATGATATATTTCAAGCTGCAGCTCCGGCTCTTTTTTCCCTTTGGTGAGTGATGGGGGAGGTGGGAGCTGGGGGGGGGAAGTGGGGAGCTGACAGCCTGATGGTTATTGGGGATGGCTCCTGACTGCAAATCCACGGGCAGGTCCTGCTGGTGGAGCCTTTCCCTGCTTCCATTTGGTGAGATCAGAGGCGGAAGGGACAAAAAAAGGAACTGCACTTCACCTGGCAGGGAGCAGGGCAAGGTGCAGCCAGGTGCACGTGGGATCTCCTGCCTGGGGATCCCAAAACTCCTCACAGACACAGAGGGAGCAGGGCTCCACAGCTGCTCACACACACAGGAGATCCTGTCTGTCTGCAGCATCACACGTCTTTGGTGGGAAGGTTTTTCCACCTTGCGGTTATCGAGGAGGATTTTGGAAAATTTCTGGGCTGCAGCAGAAAAATGCCGAGAGCTGAACCGCAAACTTGAGATCAGACAGGCTCCAAACGACCTCTGAAATATTTGTTGTACGTATTAAAAATAAAAATTAATTTGGGAAGAAAAGTCAGCTGGGGAAAAAAAAAAAAAAAAACCCGAACACGTTTTCACTCAACCCAAAAAAATTCCTGAGGAGAAGCTCATCCAAACTGATACTTTTTTCCTGAAGAGCTCCAGTTTCAGTGAAGTGGCATTTCCAAATGAAAAATGTCTTGTCAAAACCCTCGTGCCCCTCTCTCCTCTCCCTGCGCGTGTTTTGCTCAAGGTCACTCCCTCAGCCAGTGGTAAATCAAAAGGACTCAATACACTTCTCAAACTAAAATTACAGCCCCTATTCTACATGGTGCCAACACCCATAAATCCCCCCCTGTCTCAGCCAGGGGTTCCCTCATCTAGATATGAACCCCATAAACAATATTAATGGTTGTCTGCAACTTAAAGATCTTGGTCATTTCCTTTGTCACCCCCTGGACCCCTGTCAGAGAACCTGGTTACTCAGAGACCCCCGGGGCACAGGCTGCAGTGCAGGGACCTCTTCACCAGGACAGTGAAACTCTGCTCACTTTCCAGTGTGAGTTTAGGTTTAGCCACCAGAAATGCTGCAATTCTCCAGTGCTGTTCCTACAGTTCCCATCACGTGCCCAGAATCCCAGGGGATTTCTCAGGGAAAGACCCCAGGCTGGTCACCCCAATGTCCTCCTGGGGGGGCAGCCCAAGAGGGATGGTCAGAATATTTCTGGGATATGTTTGGGAAGTTCCTGTGGAACATTAGGGAGCAGAGTTAATGCTCCAGTGAGAACATGCCCTGCAGGACGCCCAGGAGCTGGGACACACTCCTGGGGAAGAGATTTGGACAGGCAGAATGTGGGCCACGATGTTAAACTGCTGTTTAGCAGAGCTGAACACACACAGAGCCCCCACACCCACACAGATAAAACTGAGCAAGATCTGTATTAAAAATGATAGAAGGAGGGAGAATAATAAAAAAAAAAAAAAAGTCAACAGAAATCTATTAGACTTCCTTCCCTAAGCAAACACCAAGGGACTGATAATGGCATGCCTGGAACGTAAATTGTCTCTAATGGGAACGATACACAAATATCACCACTTAAAGAAAAGCAATTAAAAGGAAAATGCAGCAGTGGAGGGTGCTGGTTGTTTATCTGCACTGAGGCCAGGCATCCATCCTGCCTGCATCCAGTGCTCCACATGGCAAGGAGCCCTGTGTCCCCAGCAGTGCCACCAGCCACAGCCCCCAAAGCCTCTCACTGGCAGGGAAAGGAAGGAACGAGCCTGGCTTTGCTGGGTGTGAGCCACGGGGACCCACACCAGGGACACCTCCAGCAGCACCTGGTCCTGCTTCCCAGGACTGGGACAACCTTGGGCAGCTCCAACCTCCACACAAGGAGCCAACACTGGGTGTTTGGTGAGAGTTGATTCCTGGTTGACACCTCCCAGCCCTCCTGGCTCAGCATTCCCCAGCACCCATAGAGATCTTCCCAACGGTCCTGCCGTGCCACTACAGACAGATTCATATCATGCATTAATAATTATAATGCTCCTTTGAATGACAGGGCTAGCACTTGCTGTTCCAACTCACATGACTGCTCTCACACGATTGCTTTGATCAAATCCCAAGGCTGGAGTCATCTTGAGCAGATACTGAGCTATCCCTGCCTTGAATCTCCAAAAAAAAAAAAGAGCTTTCCACAGAACAAACCCCAAACAGCGTCAGGCTCGCAGGGCTTTTATTTATTTTTGCAGATTGTGAAATTGAAGGGTAAATATTACTGTTGGCAATCACTCCCCAGCCTGTGTGAGCCTCCTGTTCCTCCCTGAGCTCCTCCAGGGAGCCTCAGAGTTGCCCAGACCTCTCTCACACGGGCACAGCCCCCTGAGCAGCCCTGACCTATTGTCTCATCCTTCATTTTATGTCAATCCCAGAGCATCCAAAAAGTTCTGCAGCACAATTCAGGTCTGAATCAAAAACACAGAGATATTCTCTTCTGGCCTCATGCAAAGGAATCCAACAAGACCAAACAACACTTTTTTTTTTTTTTTTTACCCATTCTGGTCAAAAGTATCACCCCAGGGTGATATTTTTATATATCAGGCAGGGAAATCATCTTCCCTGCAGACTCCTGGCACGTGGGATTTGTCCAGCTCATCCTTGGTACTCTTGGATGCTCTGAGCAAAGCGTGGTGAGCACGGGGCCTGAGGATTCAGGCAAGTCAAAATCAGAGAGTTTGGGGGAAAATAAAGCTAAAACAGGAGGGAAACAAACCAGTGCTGGTCAGAATTCTCCAGAAGGGATGGCAGCTTTGGGGCAGCTCTTCATCACCATCAAAAAAAAAACCAAACTGTTGGAAAGCCTGGTTGGACATCTACATAAACTGATGGGAATGCTGCTTGGAGCAGTTCCTGGAAGTCTGAGCTGAAGCTGGCTTCCCTCAGGAAAAGCCTAGACCACGTATCTGCAGGGAGAAGGGGACTGAAAGCCACTATTTGTTTCCATTAACACAACAGCCTCCAAGACGGGATTTCTTTTAAACACAAAAGACAAGGAGGAGCGAACTGATTAAAAATAGGTCAGCAGCAGACTCTGGAACATCCTTGGGAGGGCTGAAACAGAACACAGCCCTGGGAGCTCGAAGCAGGGAAGCAAGGCAGGAATTGGGAATGCCAGGCTCTTTGGTCTTACTTCCATTAAAAAAGAAAACCCGTGGAAATGAAGGTGTTGGTGCAGGGCACGGCACGTCACGTCTGAAATCACCCCGTGCTCAGCTTATGACGAGGGAAGGGAGTGAAGGAGGATGAGGAGGATGAGGAGGAAGGTTTGGGGGTGGAAAAAGGGGGAGAGGCAGGGGAAGTTTAAAAAAAAAAATAAATAAAATAAAAAAAAATAAAAATCTCTGCCTCAGCAAAAGTTTTCATTAAAATTTTAGACAAATGATCTCTGTGTCCTTCTCCCATGCTGCCTGGGGCTCCATGCTATTTCTATGCAAATAACAACCTCGTGGTTTATATCTTATTATTTCCACCGGAGCTGCGGCGACATGACCCGAGACGTGTGTGAGGTAGAGACAGCGACAGAGAGAGAGGGAGAGAAAGAGAGGGAAGGGAGGGAGGGAGATGGAGTGGCTGCTCGCTGAAGTGTGAAAAAATATTGTCAGGAGTGAGCAGCAAGAACAAAA
>VXBN01015002.1:118447-134396 GCA_013397395.1 Sinosuthora webbiana
AAAAGAAAAAAAAGAAAAAAAAAAAAAGAAAAAAATTGCAGGGATAACGTGTTTATTTCAGCCCCTCTCCCCATGTGAACCAGCATCTTTTAAAATTCATTGGGCATCAGGCGATCATGCACAATCCATCTGCTTTCACTTTATCATTTGCATTTCATGCCTCCTGGCTTTTGATGTGCTGATACTTTGATGCAGTCAGGAGACGCGCATTATCATTATTTCAATTTGCAGGGGGGTCAGCGGGCTCGGCACACGCTCACCGAGAGCAAGGAAATGGCATTTCCACCTCTCCACCCCCTGCTGAAATGCACTGGGGAGACAAAAGGGGGCCAGCTGAAACACGGCCCCGTGGTGTCCCCTGTGCTGGCACTGTCCCCAAAGGGGAGCATCACACCTTAGCCTGGCTCCTGCCTGGGCCTGGCGGCGCCCAGGACAGACAAAGACAGCTCCAGCAGGACAGAGAAATCCTGCCCTGGGGTGTTCCCTGGCAGGGAACGGGGCTGGAGAAAACCCTGCACAGCCCTGCCAGGGAATGGGGCTGGAGAAAACCCTGCACAGCCCTGGGGTGTGCCCTGCCAGGGAATGGGGCTGGAGAAAACCCTGCACAGCCCTGCCAGGGAATGGGGCTGGAGAACGCCTTTAACCCTGTTGTCTCCCTCTGGCAGCACGTGAGGAGCCCAGCCCAGGAGCCACCAGGAGCTGCAGCTCCAGATGACACTGACCTTGAGCTCACCATGTGAGTTAGAGGTCACCCTCTGGCTCTGGCAGCTGGACCTTTCCCTCTACACCTCAACCCTCAGGCTGGTTTGACATAATGATAATGAACAAGACCAGCAACGGCTCTGGCTGCACACAACGTTTGTCACCATTCCCCTCTGCTCCCTTTGCAAAATTAGAAAGAATCCAGCATTTCACAGGGGAAAAAAAAAAAAAAACAACAAAATAAAATTAAACAACTTCCCAGAAAAGCCTGCCTGCTCTCTGAAAGCCCAATTGTCTCCACTGCTGCAGAAACAGTTTTGTGCTGCACGTTCTGCTGGCGGAGAGGAGACATTTTGAGGATGTGTTTGCAGACACGGGAAGTGTCAGCCCTGTCCTGCATCCTCTGGGAACACACGTGTGGAAAGGTCAGCAATGGAAGAATTGTCCCAGATCTCTGGCACCTACCTGGGAAAAGCTAAAGGTGGCAGTTTCCATGGATTTATTTATCTTTGTTTCAGCCACCATCTCTCCTGAAGCCCCTGCCAAGCCCTGACTCCCCAGCTCCTCCAAGGGAACGAGCAGCACCAAGACTGACTCCAAACAGAGCAAACCCAACAGGTTTCCCTTCCTGGAGTCTCATTCCTGGCCAGGAGCAGGAACACATCACACCCCACACCCCAACGGCCTCTGCACTCCTGCAATCTCTCAAAAAACTCAAGCTGAACCCCAGGGAAAAGTGTCTGACAGGTTTCAGGGAGCACAGGGTGAGTCTGAAGTCACTGCAGACTCCATGGCAGGAGGATGCCAATGAAGCAGCACTCCCTGATTGTCTCAGATCCTCCAGAGGATCAGCCTGACTGACCTCAGACATTCCAGGCTCACCCTGGACACCAGCTCCTGACTTCAAACACACTTGTGGGACACAATTCCACCTGGATCCCTGCAAGAAGCCCCGAGCAGGACTGCAGGGCCTGGAAACTGAGGATCATGTGAAGCAGCAGACACATCACACACCCCCAGGAGTGGGTGGGGGCTCCCACTGTTCCAGGGCAGGTAAACATTGCTGGGTCCTGCTGGGAAAGCTGCACAGGATGCAACAGGTTCTTCCCTCACCTTCAGGCAGGCAGAGGTTCAGAGCTAACACCAACACACAAACATCCCAACAGAGCAGGGAGGAGGGAAAGGGACACACAGGATTATTCAACCCACTGAAATCCTCAGGGTGGGATAAATCCCCCCCCAGAAACCAGCTCCTTCTGCCTGTGCCTGCTGACAGACGTCAGGTGCTTCATTCAGGCCACACCCTGAACTTTTAAGTGCCTAAAATTCAGTGAGATGAATGAAAACAGCCACTGACTCCACGGGCAGGGAGTGCAGTTGAACCTGGGGAGAGGGGGAGAGCTGAACAGCCCGGCCCTGCCATCTGGGACACTCTGCAGGGCCCCGAGCCCCAGCCAGTGACAGCTGGAACCAGGCAACCCACTGCACTCCAGCAAGCACTAAACTGACTCCATTTCTTTTTAAAGGCTGCATCTTCAAATGCCTCTTCTCCTCCCATTGATGCAGGTGTGTGTGATGTGTGTAAGAGATCTAACTGAGGGTGCTGCAGCCTGGAGTTGATAGGATCAATGCTTCATTTTCCGCAGAGCCCCCTTTATTCAGGGGAATAATTCAACAAGAGCCTGTTTTCCTTTATCTCCCATTGTCAGGCAGGCACTCCTGGAAACACAGCTTGCCACGGAGCACAGCCACCCCAGGTGCTGAGAGTGCCTGAGAACAAAGCTGCTCGATGTGGAAGGGCACTCACAGCACACAGCCCCAACTCCAGGGAAACAAAGCCCTCGGGGACAGGGATGGGAGCAGAGTGGGCTGGGAGCCGTGTCTGCACCAGGCAAGGAGCTGGAGGCTGTGGGATTAATGGGTTTGGGGCAGCAAGGGAGAAAATCTGCCTCTGGAGTGGGGGAAAAAAAAAAAAAAATAGAGCCACTTTAGTAGTGAAGCTGTAAGTTTTCTTTGTAAGAGCCCCAGTTATTCCTCCTGTCCCTACAGCCGAGATTTCCAGCAGGAAATCTCGTTCCCAGCCTGGGAAATCAGCAGCCAAGCTCCCCAGGTTCAGTGTTTCCCCAGAACTAACACAATGCTGGGGGTGACTGGAGGTGATTCTGGAAGTTGTGGATTCTGGGATTGTTTTGGAAGAGCCCTGTGTCCCCTCACAGCACTCGGTGGGTGGGAGAAGACACTGCCTGGGCTCCTCCACTCCTGGGGTTTAACCCGTGCCCACAACTGAAAAGCTGCTTCTCCTCCTTCCAAGACAAACCCAAACCATTCCAGGGCTCCATGGCAAAGCCCAGCTCCACTCAGGAGAGCTCTGGGGGCTGAAATGCAAGGTTTTACCTTGTTGAGGGCCCCGCAGCCAGTGAGGATGATGTGGGAGTTCTCCACCTGGATGGTTCTCTGGCCCAGCCGGACGAGGTAGGCCCCGATCCCAATCGCCCGACACGTGACCTGGGAAAAAAGGGGGAAAAAAAATAAAAAATAAATAAAAGCAATGGCATTGATTTCTGCCTCTCCACACAGCCCCAGCCTATTGATTCAAACATTGAGATAAAACTCAAAGGGGTGTTTGCACTACGAGGCCATCAAATCTACTCTCGCTGGAAAATTCCAGAAGCCGTTACTTCGTAAAACAGCAGGATCTGAACGTAAATGGATTTTATTTAAAAAAAAAAAGAACAGAGAACCATCAACTTTCAGACTGAGCAAACAGGAGGCCAAATGCCTGAAGTGTTTTAAACTGAGTGTGGAGGGGACCCAGGCCTGCACTGGTGCCAGGAGCGTTGCTCAAAGCCCACAGGAGCCACGAGGCTGATCCCGGCTGGATTTGGTCTGGGATATCACCACAGGATTTTTAGCTGAAACAGACAATGCATTTGAAGAATAGAAAGCAGAGGGGGATTACCAAGCTGATGGTGATAACGCTGTCATAGGCTAAAGATGATTCTCCAGCAATCATGCCACATCCTCTGAGGTTCTCTACTCCAAGCCCGTCCTCCTTCCCGATAATATCCGTTATCTTGTACCTGAGGGAGATACAGACAGCCCCTGAGTCACAAGGTCCAGTGATTTGCTGAATCAGTTTGCCACAAAGAAAATGAGAAGTGACTAAATATCATTAAGGCTCCAAGGAGAAATGTGCAGGAAGGCCGGGCAGGAGCTGTGCAGGGCTCACCCTGCAGCGCCATGGAATGTTCCCACAGGTGCAGCACTGCAAGGGGAAGTGCCAGGAGAGAGAAAGGCCTGGGAAAAGTGTCCTGTCACTCCCACAGGACGTGAGGAGCAGGCTGATTAATAAAGGAAGGGAATGCAGACAAAGGGGAAAAGGAAAAGAACAAGGATTATGAGGCTCTCACCTTTTCTTCACTTCCTTCTTCCATGTCTCCAGCCCCTGACCCTAAGGAATGCCCCAGCTGAGGACAAGGACACGCCAGGCACCACCCAAGGATGAACAGGAAGCTTTTCATTCCTACCTGGACTCTCCATTCTCCTCCACATGTTCACAGTGAACAGAGTTCAGGGCGCTGACTTTCTTATAGTCTTGAGGAGTCAGGTACAAGTATTTGTATCCCTGCAGGGAGAAACAGTTCATTCATCCCAATCCCACCTGCACTCCCCTCCTGATCCCCTGTAACCCCTTCTGAACAGAAACTTTCATGGGACAGAATTTAATTCCACAGAGTGATAACAACATTCTCTCAACACTGGAGATGCCGATGAGGCCAGTGAAGGCTGGGAATGGTGCAATATTTAGCACTAACTCCTTCTAGCTGCTGCCTGGGAGATTGTCAAATCCTGTCATGGAAAGGCCTGGGTGAGAAAGGACCAGCTTGCTCCCAGCTTCATCCAGCTCAGCCTTGGACATTTCTGGTGTTCCAGATCCAACACCAAGACAGAGCTTGGAGGTGACAACTCTGAGAAACGCCGACCCCTCACCTCTGCTGGAAGAGGCGGTGCCAAGACAAGACTCCTGTGGGCTGCTGCAGGCTTCCCCCCTCTGCCCCCTGCACACCCTCACCTTGTAGGGGTTGTCTGGGTCCTCCCAGGCCACGTGGAACATGTGCCGGATCTCCTCGGCCAGCCCGATCCTGGCCCCGCTGTTGGCAGCCACGAAGATCCGGGGGATGCCCTGAGCCCGGGCCAGCTCCGATGCCCTGAGGAACAGCAGGTCCTCCTGGGGCCCAAAGGAGCCGATCTTGTAGGTGATGTCGTTGCTGATGACGATGATGTCCCGGCCCTCCGGGTACTCGGGCGTCTTCAGCGTCATCCTCCAGGCCACCATGCCGATCTGCAGCCCAAGAGCAAGAGAAACGGCACAAAATAAAACCCTGTGTCTGCCAGGTGTGAAGGAAGGGGGTCCCACTGGTGGCCTTGGGAAGGCTGAGCTGGGACAGAGGCTGGGCAGAGCTGGAGAATAAAGTAGGGATTTATTGAAAGGTCTTTAGGATACACCTCGGGCGGGACAAGAGCCTGAGCAAGGCTACACCCAAGGTAGAACCAAAATAGGCACAAAACGGACCCAAAATGGTCACAAAATGGACCCAAAATGGACCACTGGTCACGAGGTCTTACACTTTTATAAGTTTTGGTCCATTTGCATATTGGGGTTTAATTGTCCAATTACAGCTTCAGGTGGTGAGGTCTCATCCTGCTTGTTTCTCCCTTCGTGCCCACCACTGTTTGTGCTGTTGGGCCTGAAAGGTGTCCTTGGTCTTCAGCAGGAAAAGGATTTGTTTTGCCTACCTATTCTGTGAACAGAGCTCACTAGCATTTAATGTCAGGCTCAGAACTACACCCCCAGGCAGCACAGAATCTGAAATACATGAAAGCTAAAACTTAAGGCATCAACACAGGGAGCATTTCTCTTATTTGAAGAAACGGTCCCTTGGATTCTCTTGGACTTGGCATATTTTCCTGGGGAATCTGGATAACAGCAGCTCTGACGGGCTCTGCCAGTGCACAGCACAGTTGTGATCCACCCCACATTCCCTGGAGCACGTTCTGCACTGCTCTCATCCCACCAGGACACTCACACTGGTTTTCCCTCTCCCCGTTCAGGGGTTTATCCCAGGTCCAACACGTTCTGTCCGTGTCCCTCACAGGGAGCTGTGTATTCCCCGTGCTCCCAGGGTGAGGTGGGATGTGCTGCTGCACAGGATTCCTTACCACCTGCTCAGCCTTCCCAGGTATCACCCCACACCCTGATCACCCTGGGAATGAGCAGGAACACATCACATCCCACACCCCAACAGCCTCTGCATTCCTGCAAGGGGACCCTTTGCAGTGTCCCTCATTTTAACCATCTTTTTATTTCACTGCTGTCTCAAATTTCCCCCCCTGTCCTTCCCTTTCATTTCTTCCTCTCTTCCCCTTCCCCAATTTTACAGCGGCTCCATCCCAAAACCTGCCCGGCTAAGCGACGCTTTTCTGCCGCCTGTTTTTTTGTCTCTGCCCCAAAAAAATCAGGGGATGATCTCTCCTGGAGGATGAGCAGTGCCTCCCCTGCCTGCCCCATCCCTCAGGCAGCGCTCGGGGGAGCCGGCCAGCTCGGAATGCCATTAACAGATGGGAACAGCAGCGTCCCTTGAAAGCCACATGCATCACCCAGTCCCCGCTCGCCCAAGGATCATAAGCTCTGAGTACACATTCCTCAAGCCGATTGCACATCCTCTGCAATCAGCAGGGCTGGAGACTCTCATTGTGGAGCCTCGGAATTCTGAGCATGATGAACCAAAGCGGGAGGGGGAGAGGCGGCAGACGGATCTGTGCCATTTAATCCACATCCAAATGGCACAATACACAGCCCAGATCCAATCAGCATGGGCAATAAGATATGCCATAATAGGCTCATTAAAAAAAATAAAGAGGCAGAGGAATTAATCAAAGGGTCATTGGAAGTAAAGCAGGCAGCAATCCAAAAATATTACAGCCAGCTACTGGCAGATCCTTCCTTACACCTCCCCTTCCAAGAGCTGAGATTGCAAGTTAACAGAGTGTTTCGGTTCACCTTCTCCTTGGATTCCTCCACTCCTCCTCTGACAAGTCAAAAGGGAATAATCTGTTTGCCTCTGAGTATTTGCAGACTTACTGTTCCACCCCAGCATCCAGCTGCAGGGTTTGGAACAGAGACATGCTGCAGCAGCTTCAAAGAAGGGAGCAAAAATCCCTAAAAGTTGTTTCCTTACAGCCACACTGATCCCATCAGGCAGGGCCCAGGGACCAGGGATGGACCAGGGAGTTCCCAGGGCTGGTCCCACAGCCCATCCCACCCACCAGGATGTAGGAGATTTTCCTCACTTTCAGCAGCTTGATGATTTTTGACAGCACAGGAAACAGGCCAATTTAAGGCATTTCTTATTTAGAAAATTCAGATTGTAACAGAAGTGTTGGAATAGTTTCCCTACCCAGAACTGTGTGTCCTCTACACCAGTAAAGCCCCTTTTGCCAGTGCTCACCAGCAGAACTGAAAACAATCCAGCCAGGGCACAAACTCCTAAAAGCAGTTTACACTTGAGAAATACAGAGCAGCCCTACACAGTTTAGGAAAATAAAAATTCCAAGTGCACCACTATTAACTTGGGTGTCTTTTGGCTCCCCAATTCATTGCGTGTTTTGTGCCATTTATCCAGCCATAAAAGCCACGGGGATCTGCACAACTAAGGATTTTTTTTTTTGCTGTGAATTTGCTAGATTCGGTTGAGATTTATGGGCAGTGGAGAATGGCTTTCTATTCCAGAAAAAAAAAAAAAAAAAAGAAGGAATAATGAGATTTTTAAGTTAACGGCAGCACTCCAAAAACTGGAGAGTTCCCAGGTTAATTAACCACGCTGAGCTAATCACCTAAGAGCCCTGGCAGGCAATAGTGGGTGATGGTGAGCAGCCCTGGCTTTGGAACAGGCTCTTTTGAAGAGGCAGCCCAGTTTGGAAGTGCTGCTCCTGCCACGGCTCCACTCCCAGCACACCCAGGAGTGAAGAAGAGGCGGAGGGGAAAAAAAAAAATAAAAGCAGGAACCGTCTTATTTAACTGTTTTTATGTTGGCAAAATGATTTGTGCCACGGTATTTCCATAAGAAGTGGGACCATTATTCTCCTGTAGGAACACATTTGGTTTGAAAAGTATCAGTGGGCAGCACGTGAAAATCAAAGGGGATGAATTATTCACAAGCCCCGATCAGAAGTGATCATTATTTCTGATGCTCCCAACTGTGATTAGGATTCAGCGCTCAGCTGTCATTTGCTCCCTGAACGGCCCCAGCCCCAGCAGAATTGCACGACTCACGGAGATGACACCCAAGTTTCAGATGTGTAATTTTTACACACACCTTCTCCCTCTCCATCTTGGCCTTAATGGAAGCATTAAGAGCCAGTAAAACGGGCGCGCTAACGAACGGCGCTTCCCCGGCGCTCGTAAACGCCGCTCGTTTGACACCCAGTGTCAACACTAATCATGGCCTAAAATTAACACCAAAATTGACTTCAACATTAATTGCACTATCGATGGGAACAGTAATACACACGCTGATGCAGTTCCAAATTGACTGCCGGTGGCAGCCGGAGCTGTTGACAACAGGCACCGAGGGGAACGGGGAAGGAGCCGATCCCAGGCTCCCTCCGGGAAGCTCCGAGCAGAGGGGAGCCAGTGGCAGCTGGTTCTGGGGAGAGGGCGCTTTTCAGGCTCTGTCTGGCAGGTTCTGTAATTCCTGGAGAAGCACAGAATATCCTGAGCTGGAAGGGATCATCCAGTCCAACTCACGGCCCTGCACAGACGCCCCGACAATCCCACCCTGTCCCCGAGAGCGTTGTCCGAACACTCCTGGAGCTCTGGCAGCCTTGACCATCCCCTGGGGAGCCTGTTCAGTGCTCCACCACCCTCTGGGGGAAGAACCTTTTCCTGATACTGAAACCTTCCCCTTCCCAGCTCCAGCTGTTCCCTCAGGTGCTGTCACTGGGCACCAGACAGAAGAGATCAGGGTTGGTTTATTCTTCCTCCCTCACAGGGACAGTGCTGAGCCTGGGGACTGGAGGCCAGGCTTCATTTGATCTATTTACATCCAAATTTGGAAAGGTGAATTTGGGTATTTACTTGGTGCAGACGCAGCAGTTTTGGCATTTCATCATTTGAATCTGTTGCCTGGAATTTCAGATCTAGAAGAGCGACTCCCTGCTCTTACACTGTGCAGAGCTTTCCAACTTTTACCCGGAGCATGAACCAGCTCCCAGGAAAAGGGCAGAGTGCATGTGGTTTGCCAGAGGCATTCCAGCTCCGTGCCTCGACAAGGGTGGAGTGCCAAAACCCAGGATTCCCTCTTGGCTCTGGAAAAGGTGTCCCTCAGCAATCCAAGCGTGGTGGTGGCAGCCCAGCCAAGCACGCTGGCACGAGCCGATGGGAGGGAACAGCTCCAGGGTGAGACCAAGTGCTCAGGGAGAGGTGTCACAGAATCCCAGAACCACCCAGGTTGGAAAAGAACCTCCAAGATCATCGACTCCAACCTGTGACCCATCCCCACCTTGTCACCCAGACCAGAGTGCCACATCCAGTCATCCTTGGGCACCTCCAGGGATGGGGACTCCAAACCTCCCTGGGCAGCCCCTTCCAGTGCCTGACCACCCTTTCCACGGAGAAATTCCTCCTGAAGTTACAGATGTGTAAAGACACATTACAGAGAGCAACAGACAACCCTCATCAGGAGCTTTCCTGTGGGCAAGAACCTTCCTGTCCACAGCATCCACGTGACCCACACACCCCCCGTTCAAACATCTATATTAAAACAGAGAATAAAACCGTGCCACCTCTTCCATCTCTTGCTCCTGGAAGGCTTGGATCTGGGGATTTTAAAACCCTCCAAGAAACCTGCGGCTCTCGCTGCTGTTTTAATTCCCTGTGCCTGCCATAAAATGCAGGAACAGGAGGTGACAAAGCAGAACATGCAGCTCAGACGATTAAGCCGCGCTTGTATAAAATGCATTCGCTACACCTTTCCGCCTCTGGCAATCCGGAGAGCCACCGGAGCAGCATTCCAGGAGCCCTCTGCCATCCTGGATTTCCCCTGGCCAAACCTTCCCAGCCACCCAGGAAAAGGTGCTGCAGCCAAAGCCGGCGACTGCGGGTTGTTTCTGATCCTCGTGCTAACTGAGGAGGAAAAACTGTGACATCTAGTGCCAGTGGGGAAAATGACACGTTCTCCACGGGCAGCGGGATGAAGGGGGATGTGGGGTGTTGCTGCAGGCCCTCCTTACATCACTTTCTCCTTGTCCTTGAAGATTAGTCGGCTCTTATCAGCAGCTGGAGCTTTTCCTGGTGCCAGAGGATCAGGGGAAATTGTAGTCAAAACACATAAAGTGCTGGGGAAAAGCATCCCAACGCCCGGCTCAGGGCTGACAAGGAATATATTGAGTTCTGCAAGGGGCTGAGGGAATTACCTTTTCACACTGAGATTTCTGCTAATATGCTAATCTTGGGAACAAAGCCCCGGGCTCTGAAGGGGGTGTCACTGTGCTCCAGGTCTCGTCTCCAGCAGGGTGATTTAAACAGTGGTGGATACACTCCTGAACTGCTCTGTGCTCACCCAGCTCCTCAGTCTTTCAGAGGTTTCCCCATCTTAGCACAGCCCACGGCAGGGGTGGAACAGGATGAGCTTTAAGGTCCTTCCAACCCAAACCAGTCTGGGATTCTGTGACAAGGTGGTGAAAGAGGATGGTCAGAGGCTGGGAAAAGGTGCATTAGTGATGGTGCTGTGCCCCAAGGGCAGGCCAGGGCCAGCAGCACGAGGACTGGGAGCAGCCAGAGCAGCCTAGGAATAAAGAGCAACTCGTATTTTCACAGTCCATTAATTCCTTGGCTTCTTTGTTGAGACCACAGCAAAGAGCTAATTACTGCAGTGGCCTGGTGGGCGAGGGGAGTGGTCGCGAGCTACACAGAGAAAAACCTCTTGGATTGGGAAAAGTCTTGAGGTATCAAGATTTTCCTGAAATCTCAGACAGATTTTTGCCCAAAATGCTGTTTTCAAACTCTGTGAGGACAGGGAGAGCCCCAGCCTGGAGCTCCTGCCCTGCCCCGTGTCAGAGCAGGGATTGCAGCTCTGGCTGAACACGCTGCTCACAAATCTCCTGGATTTTTATGTTGGCTTCTCAATTCCTCCCATCAGCTCAAACACTCGAGCACTCAGCTCAGCTGAATGCTGTAAGAGCCAGAGTGTCTTGACCCCTTTTCACAGGGAGGAAATGTAACTGTCAGGAAGGCCAAGCCCTGGCTCTGAGACACGGATCCCCCAGTGCTGGGGCTCCCACTGGAAGTGTGGGAATGGCTCTGAGCCTCTGATCCAAAACCAGGAGAACCTAAATGTACCCAACAACAACAACAACCACATTTACCATGGACAGCAATTCCCACCAGGTATCTCCTCTTTACTGAAAAACACCACAGGCAATCTCTCCAACGGCTCTGAATTCAGAGAATCAGCACCTTTGGCTGGCAAGAAAGGAAAATAATGATAAAACCCTCACATTTACCTGAGAAGTTCCTATTTCACCTGCCAGTCAGCTCACTGGAAGCAGCTCTGGATCTCTGGGGAATTGGAGGGACCTCAGAGCCCATCCAGTGCCACCCCTGCCATGGCAGGGACACCTTCCACTGTCCCAGGGTGCTCCAAACCCATCCAGCCTGGCCTGGGACACTGCCAGGGATGGGGAGCCCACAACCTCTACAACCCCTCTGGGCAAGAAGACATTTGATAGATCACATCAGCTCGGATTAATTTACACTCCACACACCACAACAGCCACGTAATTTCCTTACAGACTGAGCACGACCGAGTCTACCAAGGGTTAAAAAAAAATCCCCTAATTTTTTTTTTTTTTTTTTTGGTGGTCTTTGGGTACAGAATCTCTTATAATAAGACTATTTGTATTCATACTGGCAGAGTAAACACTACATGTTCATGCCCAGGCAGCTCTGTGCTTGTAATTTCAGCAAGAACAGAGCGACGTCCCTGAGGGACTTTGCTGTTTCCCCAGCCACCATCCACTCAAACGCTGAATGAGAGCAGGGAAAGAGAGAAAGATGATGGCACAAGGCTCCCCAGCAGCCTCAGCATGCGCTGGGAATGCAGGGAATAGCTCACTCCAGCTTTAATTAGACCAGTTCAAACATTGCTCCTCAAGTCCAGCAGAAGACAAGGCCGCAGCGAGCCCACCGTCACCATCGGCGGCGGTTTGCAAAAATCCCATTCCAAACCTTCCCCTGGCAAGACCCGTGCAGAAATGGTGAGGAAAAGCCCTTTTTCCTTGCATCACTACCCCGATGGGTTTGAACAGAGCCTTTGCAGACCTTAAGCTGTGTATTTAGGAAAATATGGTTCAACGACACCAAGGGAAAATAAATGATACCGTCACTTAGAACTGTTCAAATTCAAGTTTCTTTGGAACGTTCACTCACTGATTGCCACAAAAATAACCACCACATCTTCTAGTGGCTCTCTTGACTCTGCAGTCATTCCAAAGCTGCAATTTTTGCCTTCCTAATGGGAAGACACCCCAGCAAAACCCCACCACGACAGCAAAGCCTCCTCCTGCTCGAGCTCCAGGAGTGACTCTGCTATCCCCAGCATCAGCTCGTTGTAAGCCTTGAGTAAGTCCTGCTCTAGAGGGGGAGGTTCCCCACACCTTGATACAAACTGTGTGGGGAGGATGGAAATGGAAGCATAAAACAGATTGTTCTGTGGTTGGGGTTATTTTTTTTTTTTTTTTTTTTAGCAAATGAAAATATTTCTCTTTAGTCTTGTAAAACACATTTTGCCCAAACACAGACCCCAGTTACCTGGAACGGCTGAACGAGCATTTTTTAATTACGAAGGAAGCCCAGCGTAGGCACAGGTTTGAAATGGAATCATCACTTACCGTGGAAGTTAAAACACCCATTGTAGGGAAGGCATTAATTTTTAATGAAACAAAAAAAAAAAAAAAAAAAATCTCATTTTCAAGAGCGAGATTCCATCTGTGAAAGGCCGAGAGAACAGATTTTTGTGCCCGGCTGGTAAATTTTCATTTCGACTGTCCAAGCCAGCCCCAAAGCACAGCGCCCTGTGGGGCAGGGGAGGGAGAAGCAGCACGAAGGGAAGGGACACTTGCCTCGTTTCCTCCTGGCAGCCTGTTCATGTGCACCAGCTGGCCCTGGTCATCCAGCACCAGCTCCGTGTAGGTCAGGATGTCCGAGGGCAGCGGCGCCGGCGGCAGGAATGCGTGGTCGTTCATGGAATTCCACAGCTTGATCAAGGACTGAGGGTGGGGAGAGAAACTCTGGTCAAGAACGTCACCTCCTGACGTATTTTTGGATCTGTATTCAATATTATATATTTTTATATGTATTTGTTGATATTCAATCCACCCCAGTGTGGTGCTCCCAACAGAATTCGGGATTATTCCCAATTCAGTATTCCCAACAGGACACCCTAAAATATCCCTCCTCCCAGTGCCTATCCCTCCTGACAGTATCCCAGGGATATCACCTGCTTTGGGATGTGAATCAAGAAAGTGAAATTTGAATGAGGTGGCTCAGGATAGGACCCAGCAAACCATAAACACCACNTTGAATCATGAAAGGGTTTCCCCTCAAAATGAAATTTGAATGAGGTGGTTCAGGATACGACCCAGCAAACCATAAACACCACCCAGGAAGGGCAGATGACAAGGTGGGAAAACATAAAAACAAGAAAGGGGAGCTGGTTTATGTTTCAGCTTCTACTGTTTGACTCATTAATGGAACTCCAGCAGTAGTTTATCCTGATTTCATTCAAAGTAGATTCAATCCATAGCTGATAATCCCTGGGGACCCTGGCAGCTACTCCAGGCCTCTGACCACCAGGATGGCAAAGAGCAGAGCAACAAGAAGAGCCCAAACACTCACCTGCCTGAACATCTCCGGAATGTCATAGACATAGGACGTCCCTAAAGTCTGTGCCTGGAACCTCTTGGACTGCAGCAGGTCTTTGGTCACGTAGGGAGTGTTGATCAGCATCCCGTGGAGTGGTCCCTGCTTATCTCCGTACGCCTGGAACATGATCTGCAGGACAAACCACGGCCAAGCCCCGCTTAATCCACGGCTTCTGTACACCCAGCTCTTCCCAAAAACCCCCAGGCTGATTGTCCCTGCCCTCTGCAAGGCTGCTCCTGCTGGCACAGCCAGGCACCCCCTGCTCCACCACGCACCGCTGCCCTTTGGAGACGCCCCAGCACCGACACTGCCCGATGCCAGCAGAGCACAGAGCCCCATCCCCAGCACAAACCCGGGCCTGGGAGGAGCTCCCAGGGGCCAGCAGCTCCCCTGACACCATTCCCGTGCCAATGGATGGATGGGGAGAGCTGGGAGCAGCCAGGAGAACTCGGTTATTTATGGAGCGGGACCCGCCGGCTGCGCCCGCCAGCCGGGTCAGGACTTGCATATGTCACCGGGCTTGAAGTTTTGATATTGTAAGTTTAAAAGATTTTCCCAGGGTAGCAACATGAATTATCAACCGCCGTGCTTCACGGCACTAAATATTCCGGGCAGGCAGGGTTTGGAGGGGAAGCTTCTCAATGGAGAAGCAGGAGGGAATAAAAAGGGGATAAAAACGGTCCAAATGCTGCTTAACAGGGACACACCTGGCAGGAGGGACATGACTGGGATGTCCCTCAGAATTTATCTAATTGAAGATGGATTTATCTGACTGAAGAATTACACAAAATTCAGTAAAGCCTGTTTTTTTTTTTTTATTTTGTGCCTCTTCAGTCTGCACAAACGTTAATTTGGGAGGCAGCTTTAATGGGAGAAGCATTTGTTCAGGGTAAATGAGCGTTTGTGACACTGGCAGTGTTGGGATCTGTCAGGATCCGCACTTGGAAATTCTCCTCCCATCTCTGGAAAGCTCTGTAGGGAACTGGAGAAGTCTGTGCTGAGCATCACCACTTATCACTACTGAGAAACAAGAGATCAGGGTCATTCTCTCACCAGGAAGCCTTCTTCCCGTTCTTCAGAAGTCAGGAAAGTACCCAGCACATCAGAAATATTTGAATTTTTAAAAAATATTTCTCTGTGTTCAAAAGAACCCTCTGAAAACGCAGGAAAAAATCCACAGATCTGAACCCGCCCTATAAACCTCCATCATGAGGGGGGAAGTTTCCTAAAAATATCAGGATTTTTTTTTTTTTTTTTTTCACTAGAACCTGGTTTAATATTCTGGAAAACAAATCAAATTTAATACCAGAAAAACTGCTAGAGCCACACACACCCACACGAGCCCGTTCCCCAAGCTTTAAATAATGAAGCTCAATCAGTTCAGAGTTCACTTGTGACCTTCACAAGTGACTGACCCAACTCAAGGGTTAAGCTGAGCCGCTGGAGATTATTAAAATGTTCTTTTCTTTCCTCATCTCCCCTCAAAGGCGGCAATGAGGTAAAACACACTGACACTATCTGCTCTGGGATCTCAGGGCTGGATGGACTCCACGGCCAGCAGCTCGCTGGAAGAATTAAATGGAAAAAAAAAAGGGGGAGAAAGGTGACTCAGCACTTTGTGTTCTACATTCACAGTGCCCAAGTGATTTATTCTGCTGCTTCTCCTGCCTGGCAGAGAGATGATTACAGAGGGAGATGTAAACATTTCTCTATTTAAATATTTTCCATGCATCCCATGCTCCATGGATTTTAGCAGATGTAGGTATTTCAGTTAACCACACTGTCCCTGCACCACGGAAAACAGAAATACCACAACAGCCACAGCCATTACAAAAGAGCCCATCACGCTTCATAAAGATGATATAAAAGCACCTTCCATCATTTTACATCATCCCACCCAGGTCATTCCTTATATCTTTAGAATTTAAAGGACACGTTCGCAGACTTTCTTCTATCTACTCAGGAAAATGTGTAATTAATAACATTTTTTATTACAACCTACAGGATGAGCATCGGCAGTGATTCCTTTTCCAGCGCTTTTTTGAGCACTCTGAGGAAAACTCTTTGGGAAAACAGCTGCCCAAATGACTGAGGGCAGGTACAAAACAACCAGGAAACTCGACTGACTTAACTGGTCACATTTTCACATCTGCTGCTGCAAGTTTGTCTTTATATTCTCCTTCCTCCGGCTAAGTTGAAGGGCAATTTTGTGTTACATTAAAACATGTTACAGGGCTAGAATCAACCTGGCCCAGTGGAAGGTGT
>VXBN01015012.1:0-48212 GCA_013397395.1 Sinosuthora webbiana
TCTTGTCCCAAAGTGTGACAATACATCGATGGTTTATAAAGCTCTATCCAATGATAATAGGTGATTTGTACTTGATCATAGCCTTGAATTTCTATTTGCAGCATGGGGATACAGAATGAAAAGCACTGGAAAGTTGTAGATAATGTTGGTTCAATTATATGGTAGTAATTTTAAAATCTGAAGCTAAATTGATGATACGAGATAAGAATATAGTTGGCTTTATTTTTTTTCTATTCAAAAACTGTAAAAAAACCCTCTGTCTAAATGTTAGAAAGGAAATGAGACTGTTTAGCTATTAGAATTTAAAATCTCAGCGAAACATTGAAAGAGAGAGTATCAATGTACATTGAGATTTCACAAGTAGATTTTTCAGGGGAGTCATGTTTCCACTTAACTGGCTTAGAAGGACATGAAAAGCAACCAGTAGTTAATTTTTAAAAAATTAAGAACTCACTTCTTTCATGTTTGACTTCCTTTGGTCTCATGCTACCTGTATGTAGACTTACAGCCACCTAAAAGATGTCTTGAATGGACCAAAAGTACTGGATCCTAAAAAAAAAATTGAGTTAGAAATGCCATCTCTGATAATATGCAATCTGAAAGTATGTTTGTGCTGCATACTGAATGTCAATGACACATCCTCAACTCCAAAGCCAGGAACACAACTGGCTTGAGACAAAGAGTGCTGTTAATGAGCAGGGCTTGTTCCCTAAGCCACAACCTCCTGCCAGCACCACTTCCATTCCTCATGCTGGAGCCTCTCAAGAAAGCTGCACCCTCTGCTGTGGGCACACCAGTCCATGCAGGGCTTTGAGCACCAGGATCCACACAACTGCCTGGAACACCAAAGCTGTGCTGTGAGCTCAAGAGTTAGACTGTTCCTCCAGGGCTGGAGTTGAAGAGGAAGGTATGAGACAGCAGATGGTCTCAAAATAAACAAGCACACACAAACACTCCAGAAAACAGATGGGAGAGCCCAAGTGGGATGAGCATTACTGGGATGATGTGGAGCAGTCTAGAGCAGCAGCTTTGCTGTAAGTGTTCATGGGCTGGGTGAGTTCACAGGCACAAAGGCATGACTAAGGCACTACAGAAGAGAATGGCAGGAAAGAAATTATTGCTTTTTTGGGGGATTCGGTAAGAACTATTGCACTAAGCCTGCTAAGCTGGAAAACAGTGGAAATGCTTTTTATCAGTAATGTTTGAAACTGATCTCCAGGTGAATAAAAATGAATTATCACTATTCCAAAGCTGAACTGAACAGGAAAACACTGTGATCCATTCTTTCTAGTTTTTTCATTCAGTTCTACCACCCCTCAGCTGAGTAACTCCATGGCCATATAACATTCAAGAAGATAAAGTTTGGCTTATGAAGAAAAAATGAACTTCTAGGCTCAAAATCTAGTCTAGCTTTAGAAATGCAAATCTTCATCTCCTCTTTTTTTTTCTTTTTTTTTTTTTGCTTACCTGTACAGTGAATGATGGTGCTATGGAACAAAAAACAAGGCAGATCCAGATTGCCCACTTTCCTTTGGGTGCTTCTATTTTTTAGCCCATCTCCATGAATTTGCAAATGCAAATGTGATTTAATAAAGGACAGTGGGTGTCTGTACCATGTAGATGCGTGAAGCAGAGAGAGATGCTGGTGGAGGGTGGATAATTCTAATCAAACTACTCACACCTTGCCCTTCTTGACATACAATACCACTTTAAACAGCAGTGCTCTAATAGAGAAAAGAGCTACTGTACTTACCCACTCAATAATTTGCATAATTTTGAAGAGCTGAAAATGTCACTGCTGTTTTACGATAATTGTGGGGAAATGATTAGCTATAGCATTTATGCATTCCAGGGAAAAAAAAAAAGTATTTTACTATTCTCTCTTTAATATTAATAAGGATTAATAAAAAGAAAAATAAAATCACCTTGGAGGACAAACATTATGTATAAAATAATGGGTGTCATAGGAAGGCACATGAGTCATCCATCCATTTGCTGTAGCCTGTCATGTCTGGGAAAGTCTTAAAAAGACAACCTCTTGACTGCCCCTTCTGTAATTTCAAATGCAAATTTTAGTAATAGGAATAGCTAAAAATACACCATTATTTTCTTCCTTCTCTGCTTTGTAGTTTTGATTAGAATATACCAAATTTATATTTCCTGTAATTCAAACATTTTTTAATTGAGACAAATATACATGAGGTGATCATCTCATTTTCATCATTATTCTTCCAGACAAACCCTTTGAGAAGATGATTAAGACATCAGTTCTACGTAATGGTTTTTAGTCCTCAAAGCTCCTTGAACTTAGCAGGTTCTGTTGTAGAGATACATAAAGTAAAGAGTAGGTCCAATACAAATCCTTGCAGAGGCATGGTTTCATTGAAGTCCCTGTCCAGCATCCTTTGACTTTCTATGCGTTTCTCAGACTCCTCTTTTTCTTATACTGCAATAACAGCACAGCTGAGATTTAGAAAGGTCATTTTTACAGTACTTGTAAAGCCTGGACTGCTCTACTTTGCCCAGCTCCATCTGGCCATGAATTCCAGTCTCAGGGTTTTTGGTCTCTGTGTGATGTGAATGATGTGTTTCTCCTGACAGACTCCGTTCTGACAGTCTGTGCAGAATGGAGAGTTTTTTAATAGTTTTTCTCACAGTTTAGTGAAACTGTTCAGTTAGACTTACAGTCTAGAAAGGAGATGTGAAAAGAGATGACAATTACTGCTAAACAAATGAAGATGAAGATTTTAGGTATATCTTCTTTATCCAGCACAGTTTTTCAGGGGGTGAAGTGTCACGTATTTATATGATATAAACTCTCATTGAAAACCACCATAACTTCTATCCAAGGCTTAGTAAGTGTTCCAAAATATGACATATATTCTCTAGAAAACTCTTGAGATATATTTATTTTTGCTTGATCAGGAGAATATTGTTCATGCTACATCTTATTTATCAATAAAGTCTTTGTAAATACTGTAAGTTCAGGACTTTTTGAAGAGTATCAATCTATTTTATCAATTTATCTTATCAATTTATCTTGTGAAGAGTATCAATCTGCTTTCCCTTCCCCAAGTATACCCACAGCAGGCCTTTTATACCTCATCTGAGTGAGAAGTTCAGAATGAAAAAAAAAAAAAGTATACTGGTAACAGTTATATGCTAATTCATTAAGGTCTGACTTTACCTGAGTGCTAATTAAAGGAGAAATATTTGAAGTATACAGTAAGGCTTGCAAGCATATTACACACGGGTTCTTCCTTAACACATTTCCTGTCTATCACACTTATTACTGCAGGGTGGGCTGACAGGTTAATTACGTACTTGCAGGAGAACTGATACAGAAGATATTATGATCTCAAAAGCAAACATTTATAATCATTTTATCTAAACAGAAGACAGCCTCACCTTGATGAAGGTCTGCATTTAGTGAATGTTTTAAGGCAACAGTCACTGCACTCTCAAGGAAGATACCTGATAAGCTATCCATCAGTAGATACCAAGCCAGCACATATAGAATGTGCTGCAAGAATGTAACCTATTTATATGGTAGTACATGGGAAAAAAAGGATTGATTTTGGGATGATGCCATAGGACTGGGATTTACAAAATTCCATTTTAATTTCCAGGTTAATTAATTTTCAGATTAATTTAATTTCCAGATTTCTTGTGTGCAGGCCTTTTACTGACATAGAGACCTACTGAGAGAGATTCTATCTGGAGGGTCATACAACATGGGGAGATTTGCCATATGAATATATGCCCTACTATCTGGAAGGTGTGTTCCCAGATGTGTCAGATCCTCCCAGATGGGATCCAGTGAGGCTACACTGTGAGAGGGATCCTCTGAAAAAGCACTCATGCTTCTACTGTGGTGCAGTACAAAATTTTTTTGCTGTTCTGGGGCAGGCATCAGGCTGTTAATCTACATCTAGCAAAGTTTTTGCCAGATCTAGAGAATGCTGTTCATGTGAGTTCATATGAATTTTCTGACTTGTGGAAGGGGATATCTAGACAGAGGCAAGAAGACCTAGTCACACGCTGAGTAGATGAAGATGTAGCTGCAGTTTTATCGTGAAGATATTTATGTATTTTATTTAAGTAGAAATCCCAAAACTTGAGTCCATTAAATCCTGACATTTTGAGGTTTCTTGTGTTTTTATTTTACATCTTTTCCTTTCAGTTCATCTCTTTTATAAATGAGCTGCATTTTTACTCTTATTTCTCCCTTAGCTGCCTGCCAAAATTAACACTCACCTATGTGATGTCAGTCATTCTGTTGTGATTGTTCATTGCTTACTACAATCAAACTCAGACAGTAATTAAATAATAATGCATTGATATCTATTCACTTCTTTTTCTGCAAGGTTTAATCATTATGTATTTTATCTTCCACTGTACCCCAAAACTACAAGACAAGTTCTATATCGACTGTTGGGTTTCTATCAACTTTCCATGAAGGTCCAGCAGGCTGTGCACAAGTATTAGTTCACTCACATGGATCTGGTTTTAACACAAGAATAAAATATTCATCAACTAAATTATTCAAGGAGTAATTGTTGGTATTTGTTGAATAATGTATTCTGTTCATGGTGCCTGAATACTACAAGAATGAGCTGAATAAATTATATGCCAAAGCAACAAAATCACTGCCTTGCTTTTGTTGAATAGCATTTTATCTAAGCTAAGTGTATTTTAATAAAAACATAGCATAAGAGAACCAAATTTTTACCTTTTTCTTCTTTCCGACAAAGAGTATGACTTCAGGTATGTATTGTGATAGTCCTTAAGCTGTACAACAGATGTTGAGAACTGACAGCTGGAACAATAATATCCTGTGTGGTGATTTTGAGAGACCACAAAACACAGTATTTCTTACCTTCAGAAAATATTTATTTTATTGTTACTAGAAAGAAGTCTAGAAGTGGGCCACAGTAATTGTGAAAGTAACTCAAGTTCTGCTTATTCAGTATTAAAGTTTATATGTTCTACACATTCAGCTATTTTACTCCCCTTGCTTGCTTGCTAGAATCACGTTCTTCTCTACACGAACAAATATTGTACTATTGAAAAAATACACATGCTTTTATTTAAGGGTAGCATTGAACAATTCCACATGGACAGAAAAACCTGATTTTCAGCAATGAGCTGTTTCATCTAAAAAACCTGTGAACCAGGAAGTCTGGTCTGAATAAATAATATGGACATACAACAGGCGCATGTTGAACAGAACTAAGAGATGACAGTCCTTCAATTCGATACTGACTTGAATAATGACAAATGTGATCCCAACAGAAAAGGTCTGCCTGATTAGTTCAAGCTGCTTCCATGTGGATGGGAAGGATGTTAAAAAGGGACAATTCTATTTGGAAAAGTTTACACTGCCATTGTGTCCTGACTAATATTCCTTGAGGCAACATTTTAACTTCAAATGGCTGCTGACACCTCCATTTATGCAGACGTGTTTCTGATAGTTCTAATATGCTGGCCTGCTCTCTTTCTTTTGGTTAAACTGCAAGGGAACATTGCACCAATCAAATCTAGTCAATGAAATTGCAAGATATCCACCTTTAACACTTACCTAGAAAGTAGAACAAGAGAGGGTGGTACGGATCCTATGGGTCCTGCATGCACAATTCACAAGTTATTGACACTTATGAAAAGAGAGTTCTAAACAATCTTTTCATAGTCGCACAATAATTCACATTACATTGACTGTTTCCTGCAAGGATAAACACAGATGTGCTCAGTAGGTGCGTGTCTGTGTGGACAAGTAGCACAGAAATTTGTTCCTTTTGATTGTTTCTTCATTCATCAATACAGAGACTCCCAATGTCAGTTTGTTTCAGTGTCAGTCAAAGAACCTTGAAAGCTTACTGAAATCAGAAATCAGTAAAAGTAACATAATTAAACATAAATTAAGCACATGCTTGCAAAGAGCATTCACTCAAGGAACGGGTTTGATTTAAACACTCAAATATTTTGCTAACTGGGTCCTAAATAAGCAACTGTCACTTTATAGAAAATCATATTCTGATTGGTATATTTAATTCTGTCTAGTATGGAAGAATTTATCTTCCTTGTAAATATTCTTACCAGCACTGACTGTGAAATGTTGGTTTCTTCAGATATCTCTTCCCTACCCTCACAACACCGCATGAGAACAGCTTACTAATTACAAGGAATTCAATTCCTGTTGGTGACTTCAGCCTTGATTGCTATGAGATTCAGATGCTGTCACAACCCAAGGTGAAGGCTTCACCTGGGGAGAGAAGCATGCAAATACTGCATGCTATAAAAAGGAGAAGAGAAATACTGACAAAAATAAGGCAGAACTGTCTCAGAAAAGATTAGGGTTTTAAGTTTTTCATGCATTTCAGAAGATTAATTAACTCTTACTTAGCTTTGAGAGAGAAAGAGAAAAGCTGCACTTAGATCAAAGAACACCACTTCATTGCTTCTTGCAGCAAAGACAAATTACTGTAAAAGAATACTAATATCTCTATTATTTAGCACATACATATTCTTATGCTACTATAACTTTCACATCATGTTCTTCTTTTGAATGCAATAACAGTAGTCACTTGTAACATGCTACCAGGTTAGTGTAAAATGGTCTTCCTCACTCATGAAGAGCATTTCTCTTTTCTCAGACCATGATGGTGAAATTGAAGTTTTTGTTTCATCTTTTTGGCTGCTTAATAAATATATAAATCTTAAAATGCTTCTTTTTAAAATTTAAATTAGGCTTTGATAGTTTTTTCATAGAATAAATTCACCTGTAAAAAGGTTTCTGAGAATGTAGAGAAATTTACCCTACAACTTGTGAAACAGTTCATTTTCAGATGTGTTTGAGAGGAAAGCACACTAAAGATTCTTTGCCCTTGATTTAAATTGGGAAATCCAACAGACTGGCTTGTATTCTGCAGTTATAAATGTGTACTAAATATGTTCTTAGAAGGAGAATGTGAGTTATTCATACTGGAAAAGAAAACATAACAAAAACTTACGCCTCTGATGAGATTGTGATGAGTGGATGGAAGAGCCAAAGAAGAAAGATAACAGTAAATAAAATGAAATTATGAAAACAATATTTGGAAAAAAATAGTAATTAAGAAAGAAATTTCTTCTCAGCCACACAATAACTGGTAGAGATATACTTGAAAAAGGAAAGCCTATAGAGTTTATCTTCCACCCTGTTTTTTAAAATTGCCATATAAAGATGTATAGATGCTCCTATAATTTGAAAGCAGTCATTTAACCTTGTATTCCATCTCTGTACTTTGCAATTGCATTTGGTTCTTTAAAAATCTGCATAATATTTACATAATGAGACTCAGACCCTAATATGCCAGACAATTGTTCAGCAAACTTCCCTTGTAAGCAATTATAGACAAAGAGAGAGAGGGAAAAAAAAGATAATAGAGAAGTCATTGGTTTCTGTTATGGAAAAACATCTAAATGTCCATCCCATCTTTTGGCTGTTAGCTTATGCCTTTTCTGCAAGTACTTCTGGTGGCTCAATATGAATGCCTGCTATTTGAGTCTCTAGGTTATCAATTTTTTTAAAATAAAATTGTAATTATTATTTGTGAGGATTGCATATGCCAGACTATACTAACACAAGTACAATGCTAGCTAGCTTCTACAAAATTATGGCAAACTGACAGAAATTGCAGGTATTCACACTGTGTCTCTGTCTGAAGTCTACAGAACCCTGCAGAAAAATTCACCTGAGAGTCTTGTGGATCTTACAAACTTGTAGAGCAGAAATTGAACTGTTTTCAACTGTTTTTTTCTCTCTGCCTCCTGTTGATCTACACAGTCATTTCCTGTAACACACTGTATTTGAAATGGAAGTTTCATATGTTATAGGCATAATTTTATTCTATATTCTTTTCTCATGACCTCATGAAAATAAGGAAAATGATAGAGGGATCAATTTTTAAAAGGATTTTGATTTATGAAATTTGATCACAGACTTGGTTACTGGTAAAAGAAAAAAAAACAAAAAAACCCCAACCTGAAGTGATGCAGGCTTTAAATACCTGAGCTGCTGTACAGGCAAATTAAGCTCCTCTTAAGGTTAATCCCAAAATAGTACATGCTCAGTAATCTAAGAGTGTTTGGCTGGTCTATATGCTGGTAAAGCTTCATGGTCTGTTTGCTCATTGCCTTCAGTCCTCACCACATGACAAATTCCTTTGTATTAATTTCTGCCCAGCAAAACCACTTTCATTAACTGTAAATATTTCTCCCCAAAAACAAGAATACTTTGTTGCTAGTTTTGACTACATTGATTTTCTTTAAAGCACTCATATGAGAGAAATTCTGTTTTTTGGAACAGTTGTCAAATGTGAAAGTGCCATGAATATGCATACAAGCATGTATTCACACAAACATTGATATCACATGTTCCTGCATGACCTTTATGAAATTTTTCTGTGGGCTGAGAAATGGAAGAGGAAAGAAGGAGTGTTTTGGCAGAGAAATAACAAGTATGTCTTTTTCCATAAAGCCTGCAGGAAAATGAGCAGCTGTTGTGGAGGAAGTAAAGGACAATATGCAAAACAACCATCAGCATGAACATGGATGTTCACCATGTAACACTTCAAAACTGAGGATCAGCATGCTTCTTCATCTGTGTACCTGAACTCAGCCAGGAAAGAGAAAGAGCACTTAAGACACATTCCTATGTCATCAAGTGAAAGGGAAAAGAGGTTGAAGCTCTGCAGTGGATGGCTGTGATCTCTCTTGAAGGGATAGCAAAGGAGGGAGAGTTGGTGGGGTAGCTCTGCATGTCAGAAAGTGGTTTGGTGACAAGAGGGTGACAAGAGGGTGACAAGAGGGTCAAATGTTTTGAGGTAAGAATCAGGAGGAAGGCCAAAAAGACAGATACTGATGAGGAGGCACCTCTAGTGATGTGTCCAGTTCTGGGCCCCTCATTTCAAGAATATTGAGATGCTGGAGCAAGTCCAGAGAACAAAGCTGGTGAAGGGTCTGAAAAGCAAATCCTATGAGGAACAGCTGAGGGAGCTGGCATTGTTTAGCCTGCAGAACAGGTGGCTTCATATTGCTCTCTACAACTACATGAAATGAGGCTGTAGTGAGGTGGAGGCTGTTTATTTCTTCAGAGTAAAAAGCAATTAGACAGTAGGTCTCAAGTGGCATCAGGGCAACTCTAGATTACATATTAGGAAAAAAATTCTCATCAAAAGGCTTGTCAAGCGTTGTAACAGGCTGCCCAAGAAGTGGTTCAGTCACCATCCCTGAAGATATTTAAAAGACATGTAGATGGCCATGGTTTAGTGGTGGACTTGGCAGTGCTGTGACTGCAAAGTACAGGTGAAGTAAAAATCTATTCCAACTGTATCATTTGATGACTACAGTAGATGACTGTAAAAATATCTGTAGCAATGTATCTGTATAACAGGCCATTCTGATGCACTGGCCAAACTGGTTGTGAGTAATATTATCAAACCACCTGCAGTTTTGTTGTTAGAGCTCTCAGGAATTCATCTAGGTTACTGAGAAAACAATAGGATCAAAAATAAGCAGAGAGCCTGAGAAAATTTCTTCAAAAAATTTTAACTTTAAATAGGGGAAGTACAACATGAGGATGGACGCTTGACCAATTGGATGTTCTGAAGGATGTGTGCCTGCCTCATGAAGAAACAGCTTAGCCAACCCAGAGATGCGTGCCCACTTGGACAGTAGACCTAGAATCTGTATCTGGCATGTTATGTAATCAATAAATGGCTTCTGTTGGAATCATATTGATTCAGTTATTCAGTGGCCCATTTCCCCCCTGCAAATACCCATGTATTTCCTGGAAATATTGCTTCATTTTCTCAAGAAAGAATCTTCAGTGAAGGAAAATGTTCATTTATAATATTTATTCATACAGCTGCATTTATTTACATACATTCAATCACTATAAAAATACAGTGTTGAAAGACAACCTGAAGAAAAAAGAATTGAGTGCACTCTAATGCCACTATTTCGAGTAAATGTATGAAGAAAAATAGGAAATTTTAAAACTTCTGGTTCCTTTTTGATTCATTCAGGCATGGAATCAGACATTTTGATAATGCTCTTGTACATATCAGTAAAAAGAGCAATTAAAAAAAAAAAAGGAAAAACAGAGAATAGGAAAAGAGAGGAAGAGGAAAAGAAATCAGAAAGGGAAAAAGGAAAAAGGGAAATATTTACAGAGCTTTCTTTTTTCATAGTCCTGGTTATAATATACTTATAATCTCAATCTCTCCTGTGCTTTTTGGACAACTACTTCTCACAAAAAAATCGAAGATCTCTGCTGTCTTATAAAAATTCTATCATAGGAGTGGCAGAATGAAATGAACTCTGACTTGAACTTCCAGTAAATTTTCCCTAAATATCACGTTTAAGGTTACAGTTTCAACACGTTCATGGAATCTTTAGGTACCTAAATGAAGCTCCAATTTTCAGTGTGGTATAAACATAGCAGAGGTTGCAATCTTTGTTTCAGAAATGGATCATAGCAGCATTAAGTGCATCCTGAAAGCTGTGGGAAAAATGGCCATTAACTGGTCCATAATAAGGCCCAGACATTAACATCCTGAATTGCTTTCAGAAAGTTAAAGGGTAGAAAACCTTTCATTTATCATTCTCAGTTACTTTAAAAATTCATTCCCGTTTCTGGTTGTTAAGCATTAAGTTCTTATCATTTCTGAAAATCCTGGAGTAGTTAATCAATCACACAAACCAAATGTTGACTGCTTGCCTCAAACAGCTCTTGCAAAACCCTTATTCGACTGGCTCATTTGACATTTGTTTGCAACAAACATGTAAATGAAGACTACCACCAATATGGACAATAGCTTTAAAGGAACACTGAGGGGAATGACTAATTTATAGGCTATATTTTCTGTCACAGAGAACAAAGTAATATCTACATATTGTCAATCATGTTTATTGAGGGTTAATTTGCCTGCAATTCTTCAACAGATGACAGGAAACATGAAAGGCATGTTGGTAAAACCCAGCATATCATATGCACAAGACTCCATTATATATGCATGTGAACACAACTTACCTCTGACCTCAAAGGGATGTGGGAAGCAAAGCATCTTTCATCTGCAATATATCATATCTCCAAGCT
Organism: Sinosuthora webbiana; assembly: GCA_013397395.1. Lineage (NCBI taxonomy): Eukaryota > Metazoa > Chordata > Aves > Passeriformes > Sylviidae > Sinosuthora > Sinosuthora webbiana. Next base: position 11,141 of record VXBN01015012.1, read on the forward strand.
GTGTGGTGCAGCTGGAGGGAAGGGATGCTATCCGCAGGGACTTGGAAAGACTTGACAGGTGGGACCTGCGAACTCCACAAAGTTCAAAGAGGCCAAGTGCATGGTTGAAGCAATCCCAAGCACAAATACAGGCTGGGTGGAAAATGGATGGAGAGCCACTCTTGAAGAAAAGGACTTTAGGATGTTGGTTGACAAGAAGCTTGGCATGACCTGACAATGTGTGCCTGTAGCCCTGGAGTCCAACTCTGTCCTGAGCTGCATCGAAAGCAGTGGGCCTGGTACTTTTCGAAACAAACTAGTCTATGATTCCATGAATCTGTGAGCTCTGTGCTTTAGCACTGAAATAACAAGGATTCAACACCTGGTACAGACTTTCCAAACTTTCTGGCTATCACATGGACGTGCCTTGGGGTTTGGAGTGCACCAGCAGCTCTGCAATCTCCTCCCCTGCTCCTGGGGCTTTGGCTGCTGGCATTCAAGGCAGGTTCTGAGATGGTGGAGCTGCATAACCTTCCACAAGCACATAGTTTATGTTCCTAATCAGAACCATTCACTGAAAGACTCTCTGACTCTCCAGGTACTACAGGCAGCAATTAAGACACAATTAAGACACAGATAATCTGATGTGCTGTAACAATTTCTTAAAACAAGGGGCATGAAATTAAAAGTCAGAGAATTGCTCCTTAGAAATTCTTCCTCTAGCACACATGAAGCTGATTGACAGTAACTTTAGAAAGCGGCCTCTTTATTTTTAAAAACTATAAAAAAAAAAAAAAAAAAGAGATGTCCAAAAAGTCCTAGTTGTTCTCTTAGTAAACCTTGGAGGATATATCAGCATTTTTTGGCATATAGGAAAGAAACACTGTGTTCAGGAAAAAACAAAAGTTTTGTTTTTGAAAGATGAATATCATTATTCATCAAATATTATTCCATGGTTTAATTTGTTTGGGATTTAAGATCAAATGCAAATTATTATGTCTCCTGAAAATCAAATCAAAGTTTTTCATACATCTACCAAAACTTTAATGAATTTAGAAAATACATATGATAAAGGATATAAACCTTTCTTTATCAAAGCTTTTATGTGGTTGCCAACCACTTATTCTTAGTAGAAGGCAAACATAGGAATTTAATTTCCATTAGATGATTATTTCAGTACTTAGGCCTTTCATTGAAATGTGTATTATTTGTCTATCATAGGTAGACAAACAGATAAAATGGTCTAGATAAAATGCTGAACACCTCACTCAGATGAACAGATTCATACTTCATAGCATGGTTTTTCACTGGTTTAGTGTAAGCAGGAATGTTTTCAGTCGTGTTTCCTCTTGCCACATAGATCATTGTAGGTTTTAAACTCTTCCTGCTGTGAAAACTGGTTATATTACATATCCTATAAATTCCATCCATCCGAACATCAGTGGCTTTAAACATACCATATTAATAAGCATAAAAGAAGATGAAAGACAGGTCCTAAATAAATAACTTTGCAGAGGAAAAAAAAATCTTTTGCAACCAGTGAATATAAAATATCTTTCAGCAGTATGAATATAACATTATTTCCCAGCCTAAAATGAAGGGAAAAAGAAATCACATTTAAAAATTAGTATTTGCTTAAAATTAATCCCTAATATCATATAGTATATGAGGCATTGTGGACATACATTCATTACTAGGCTTGGTGTAAACTGGCATTTCAGATGTCAGTACTTTGAAACCATGAGAAATTCTGGTTAAGTTCAAAGCAAATACTGAATACATAATTGTAAAACTTCTGTAAAGTTTCCTCATTCCTGTGATAATTGAATCTGCTGCAATAGACTATGGGAGGTAAAAATAATAATAAAAAATATTATTTAAAGCTTATTGCTAAAAATTACATTATGAAATAAATATCAGATATTTTCAATGCAATGAGGATTATGCACATGGGAATCCTGACTGCCACCTAAACTTTCATGAAACTTGAAGGAACCCCTTGGAGTTTATCTTTGTCTCATAGCTCAGAGAAATCCTACATAGCCATGGAGCAATAAATAAGAACTCTTTGCAAATGAAAGTAGGGCCTTCAGGATGTTTTGGCAATATTTATATTTCTTCAGAATTTAATGAACTATTCCAACTGTCAAAAAGAAAATGATATATTTAGTGAAAACAGAAAAAAGAAAAGTAGAAAGGAATATTAATCCTAATGTGGAGAATAAGAATTAATTCCCTAAGTAATCAAAATAGCTAACTATTCCAGGGTGCGAAAAACAAAAGTCATCAGATTTATATCTTTGGAATTAGATTCTGTTTAACTCTATGTATATATGAATTAATTCAATATATTCAATTTAGAAGAATTAATATATAAAATGTGAGATATAAGAGGAAAAACTATTCTGAAGGTCTGACACAGCTTTCTGATACTTCCAGAAAAACTCAGAATTCAGAGGAGATTTCTGCTTGAATGCTAGAAATAGATCTGGGTTAAGTGTCTGTATTGATACTTAACTTTTAATGGAGAGCTGACATAGAGACAGTTCCAAATGTATTATTGAGCTAAAACAAATACAGGAGATGAATGCAGAATTCTTCAAGTAGTGGAATGAGCCACACAATCAGATAAGACCAGTTTTTCTACAAATGCTGGTGTCAATTATGATTACCAATGCATGTCAACAGGGGAGATGTGAGACTGCAAGAAGTGAAAACTTGACACAGATTTTGTAATACTCTGTTGTTGTGCTTGAAATTATTCCTGAATAGAAAATTATGTCTAAGCTGTTATAGAACTTAGGTTGTGTGCATAGACATGTCAGGAGTAAATTGACTCCAATTTTGACTAACAGAAAGCTAACAGCTAATGGGATAGCAATTTCTGTGAGCCATATGGGCACATGAATATTTTCTAATTTTGGTATATGAATATTATCTGTTCTTTTTCTATGGGCACATTGTGTTATAATTATTAGTGCTTCTTCTGGATGAAATAAACAAAATATGATTATTGGAAGGTTAAAGGAGAAAAAAAGATAATGGCACCCCTCCTGAAATGTAAATTATGCCAATGAATCAGAGAGGACCATGACACATTTTTTAAAATACATTAGCTGTAAAGCATTGCAAATTGGGAGTCAGGTGTTTTGGTGTGCATTCAGGTGGAAGATTTTTGAGAAGGAGTTAAAACTGGATTCTATTTCAGGAAAAGGTATCTGTTCCTTTGATATATCCAGTTTAACAAAAATCCCCATTTTTGTGAACTTTTCTGCAGACCTCACAGCTAACTTAGAAACTGTTTACCACAGAACCATATGATTTTATCTTTTCCCTGTGGAATGGACCTTCATGAACTGTAATGGCTGGCAAACAACAACACTGAAAAAATGTTCTGCTATGAAGCCTAAAAATCATCAGATTCAATATTAAAGATATCAGCTATATGGGGGGAAAAGTTCTGGGGAAGGCAGTCACTAAGTGTCTAAGGTATTCCACAGGGTGACATAAACCAACATGAGTCCAAGTATCATGTAAAGAAATAGGAAAGAAATGCAAAAATACAAAAACATTTATGCACTCTTTAGTTAGCTTCAGTAGTAAATGATAAAAACCTTCTTAAGAAGATGATATTACTAATATATTTAAAGTTTAGGTCATACTTACAGGCTTTGCAGATTCCAGAAAAGCCTTGGGAAGTCCTCCAAGCCAAGATGTTTGTCCTGTTCTAAACAGTGCTATTCAGACTCCCAGTTAAAGACAATCAAGGTCTTGTACAGGTAAGCTCAGATAATGCATTCAGATTGAATTTGTAATAACACCTCCACCTTCAAGGAAATTTCAAAATATATTTAAAAACTGAATTGCACTTAAACTTTATTTGAAAAGAAGTTTTGAAGAGTAACAAAAGTTATGAGGAAAAAAATTAAACACCCTCTACTTAGCAGCCTCTTATGTGCATAAATAATTTAAATTACTTATAAATGAGAATGTCTTCTGTGTATACTTCAATTACTGCTTTTAGTATATTTTGTCTCTTTTTTGTGTAGCATAGAGCATATACTCAATATGTCTCCAGTGCCTATTATCACTGTTCTTGTATAATAAACTTCTTATCTGTGAGAATATGACCTTGACACTGTGAAAAAAAACCTTTTAAAGAATAGCTCAATTAAAATCTAATACCTCTGTTTAGGATTTGATTTCATTACTATTCATAAGACCATACAACACTATTTGAGTCATGAGTTCTCATGCAACTCGAATCCTCATTTCAAAAGAGTCATTACAAAAATAATTTTTATTCTTCTCTCTGCCCTATTGATTTTCAGTCACCATGGAGCTTTCTTTGTTGACTTTGCAAAGGTCTCTGTTGAAAGTTCATGCTATTGTTGTGATAATAATTGTTGATCAGGGTCCATTTGGAGCAGGTAAATTTAAATGCAAGATAGGTAGAGGTGGGCAGTAGTAGAGATGCATGCAAATCACAGAATCACAGAATGACTTTTGTTGAAGGGACTGTAAATATTATTTAGTTCCAGCCTCCCTGCATGGGACACCTTCCACTATCACTGGTTGCTCAAAACCCCATCCAACATGCCCTTAAATATCTCAGGGATGGGGCATCCAAAGCTTCTTTGGGAAACTTGTTTTAGTGCCTTAACACCCTCACAATGAAATTTTTTTCATAATATCTCATGTAAATATTTCCTCTTCTAGACTAAAGCCATTCCCCATGTCCTAACACTATCTGCCCATGTAAAAAGTCAGTCTCCCTCTTTTTTTAAGCCCCCTATAGGTAGTGAGGTAGGTCCCAGTGAGGTGTCCCTGCAGCAACAGTAAATGGGATGGGAATGTACTATGATCTACATGAGTGTCACTCAGGAGTGCACAGTTGCACTCCAAAGATGAACTTTGGATGTTTCACTTAACCTGAATGTTTGTTTACCCATCTCTAATTGAGAATTGTCCACCCTGTAGGGAATTATGGTTCTCAGTCAATTAATTTTGCAAACTGTTCTAAGAAGGATAGACAAACAGCCTTGCACACAGGAAGTGGAAAATAGCATTTGAAAGCCTTAAGCTTGACTTCAGATTATTTGATTTGAACTGGCATGGACATTTGTACTTATGAAACAATCTTTCCTGGTTGTAAATTTTCTTTTCCTAATCAGTGAATATATTTCCTCTCTTCTCCCTTTCTTGTCTGAAATCAGTTAGCTTTAAAAAAAAAAAAATCAAGAATATCAGTTAGCAAAACAAAGACTGGTATTTACTGGAAGTGGCAAGTATCTTCAACAAAAAAAAATTTCAGGCCATGATCAGGGAGCAAAACAGAGGAGGAATATACACTGATTTAGATAAATATCAACTTCACAAAAATTATTATGCATTAACTGAGCATCTATTCTAAATGTGAAAAGGCAAATTAACACCACAAAAATCCTACAAATCAGAAGGTGACACAGATAAAATAAGGGCAAAATGCAAGATATCAAAAATCAAGCACAGGCCACCCTGAGTTCAGAATGTGAACATGATTAACAAAGATTTTTGAAATAGGCAGAAAAGAAAGAAGCAATTTTAAAAATTATGTATGGTCTAAACCTTAAACAAATATCTTGCTTTGACTGAAAAGGAAGATGTGAAACAAAGGAAGGCAAGCAGAGCCTACACTATTGAGAAAAATATTTTAAGAAGAAAATGATAATCTCAATTATTACACCCAAGGTAAACTAAATCTCATGTTTGAATTGCAAAATAGATAAAGACCATTGCGGAATTCTGAAATAAGTGATACACTGGATAAATTGTAAATTTTGTACCAATATTCCTTTAGCTGAGTATATAAACACTTGATTTGAGAACTACATATGTGATAAATGTTTACAAAGGGCAGTAATTCAGGTTGGGACTAAGGTGCTAATCTACCCTTGGTCATGTGAAAAACTAGCAAGCTTTGTGAGAAAAAATTATAAGAAAAATTGAGATAGGTAAAAAGGGGAAATATGCAATGCAGAGGAACATGGTGGTCTGACATGACAATTTTGGCTTGTAAAAAATTATTGATTTTCTAGACAAAGAGATTAAAAAATATCCCTGATATTTTCAGCAAAGCATAGGAAATTGGTGCTGCATAATAGACTACTTGTTAAACTGGATTAGAGTAGTAGAAAATGAATGGTTGAATAGAAATATATTAAAGGGGAAATTATACAGGTTATTCAGAAAAGAAAAAGAGGTGATTTTTTTTTTTGTTTTATCAAAAAAGTTTTAATAATAAACTTAGCTTTTATCTGCTTTAACGATATTGCCATAAAAATGTGAAGTTTAAGCATATGGCATTTTTACAAGTAGTGCAGAACATGAGCAGAAACAACACTCAGAGCACGCAGAGATCCAAAAGACCAAAATAAGGTCTGTGCTAAGACAATTAATAGTATAAAAAAAATAATGAGAAATTTAGTTGCTACTAACAAGAATTAGCATCATGAACAACATTTGTTGGGTGAGGACATTAACATTTGTTGATGGTCTGTTTGATGTGCATAATCAGTCTGAAAACTTACATTGTACCAGTCAAGGGATATTTAGTATGATAGGCAAGTGTTCAAGCAGAGCATAGCCAAGGCTTTTTCTTTGCCTGACTGTGTATGACTCATTATCAAGAAACAAGAACTCAGTGAAAGAATTGTGAAGAAGAGTTTGAGGAATGATCAGAGCAGAAAAAATCAAGGCACCAAGGGCCCTATGATTTTTGAGGGTGAAGATGAGAGATGCTTGACAGTGACCCAAGCAGCCCAGACCCATCCTTTATTCCTTTGCACTCTTCATATGTAATTGTGGTCTGTGTAGCTCTTTCCAACAAAATAGAAACCAGTTTTCAACTCTGCCTTCAGCTTTGGATTGGTTGAGTCACCTTTTTTTGTTACTAGAGGGAAGTTCCAGAAAAATCAGAAAAAGTCAAGTCATCAGGCTGCCCAGCAGAACTCAGAATTAACAGGATGATAGCACAGTTTGGACATCTTTTTGCGATTTAATTCTTCATGACATAAAAGAGATTGTCCATTAGCTACATTATTTACGAACTTGATGATCTCTGTCAGACTTTTAAGTTGCATAGGACACGATGAATAAAGTTGTCCAAATTTGACATTTACCATCACATAAATTATAACATTGTTATTATTAAATACAAAATTAACACAAAGCACTAAATATCTGTGATTTTTTTTTTTTAATTTGAAGGGCTGTAGCACTGAAATACTCTTCCTAGATGATCCTTTGGGCTTAGAGCTTGGCTAGAATTAATGTTGTCATGATTTTCATCTGATTGATAGTTTGACACTACCCGTTTCTGACATTTCACTGGTGTTATTTCATTTTGGGTTCAGTGGCGCTTGCACAAAGTGAAGAGTTTAAAATTATTTCTGAAGTCTCAGCAAAAGGAAGGGTCAATAATCTGCTGGGAAGGAAATGTACAAGTCAAATATGCTGCAATATACATTGAAATCAACTGGAAACAAATGGAAAGAATACACTAACATACACTTTTAGCTGATGACAACAGTTTCAGTAGTGGGAAAATGACCTAATTTTTTGAAGTAAACAGCTGAAAAATTTCTGCCTAAAGAGCATTCAATGCAGCTTGTCTGAAAAAAAAAGTCTATCCTAAGCAATCAGCTTTTATGCCTCTACAGAAAAAAGTCCTTTTCCAATGATAACTAAGTAGTATCACTGCATGAAGTGAGGGTGCAACACTGAACTACTTGCTTAATTATTTCAGATGGGTCAGTGATTGGAGTTCCTTTTTTGAATCATGGGCAGATCTGACAAACTGTAGCTTAGTATCCACTGACATAGTGAGAAGATAGTTACAACCTTGAGGAATCTTGGTCCTTAAGAATAATATTGCAAATTTAGATGAGATAAGGGAGGAAATAAAAAAAGACTGTGAGAAAGCAAGTATTTTATAAAAGAATTCTGTGTTTTCTGGATGTCCTCCCCTACTAACTATGAAATTCCATAGAACAAGAATCTTAACATATACATCGGCATAAGACTTGCACAGTTTAATTAATTATATTTTTGCCTGTAGTAGAGACATAGTACTATATCATATTTATGGATTTTAACTTCATATTCGTGTTCTTCATTAATTTTTATGCAGTCAGGGTTAGTTAATATAAATCTCTATTTTCATATTACAGAACTACCATAATTTTATTTCTTTCAAATCACAGAGGATTTTTTTCATATAATGGGAGATTTCCTGAAATGAAAATGCTGGTAGTACAAAAGATACCTGCAGAACAGTTTCAAATAAAATTTAGAATGCTTTGAATCCTCCAAAACTTAGTGTTCTAAATCATTAAAAGATAGGCCTGATGTGTCTGTTTCTGATAAAAATACCAAGCATGATGAGCTCCCCCATTTTTCAATTCAAATTTTATATTTTGATTTATTTAGTTTTGTTTCTTCAAAGAATGATGAAGAAAAATAAATATGTATGCTTGCAAAATTCTCAAAGCATTTTCCCCTTTATAATTGTTTTTAAAGCTAACATCTTAAAAATCATCACAGAGTTTGTGTATATGTAAGTGTCTGCCTGTCTGTCCCTCCAATTCCTTTATGTAGTTTAATCCTGTTGATTGAGCCAGGGAAAGTCAGCATTTCAGACCTATGAAGTTCTTCCAAATTTAATTAAATATAGCAGCTAGGTAGAGCAGAGAAATCTCTCACATGCTGTCACTCAGAAAAATACTTCAGGATGCTGCTATTCCTTCTCAGACAGTAGGCAATCTTCCCAAAATACAGTCACCAGAAATGCCTGCAATGGTGAAAAATCTTCATTCAACGCTCATACATTCTTAAACATAAAAATCAATAATATATGATATGAAAATTATAGTAATGAAAATTATAGTAATTTTCCCATAATTTTCATGTTCCTGGTTTTTCAAGTTTCCTTTTCTGTATTTTGTTACTTCAGTGTAACCTAATAAAGGAGGAATCCCAACATCTCTGCCAACTTTTCCGGTTTATATTTTTTACTGAAGAATTCAGGTGAAAGTCAACCTGTGTTTCAAGATGTTAAGCAAGGCAAATGTTTTCAAGTTCCTCAACTTCTGATTACACAAGTGTCCTTTACTTACTATCTACTTACTTACTGTCACTTACTATCTACTACTTACTATCATTCAGTGCCATCATCAGGTTATATTACAGGGACTGATTATGTCAGCCTGTAGCCAGTCTGCAAAGATAAATCCACACCATGTCAATCTGTGCTGAGGCTAGAAAGCTGTTTGCCAGCCCTCAACAAAGCTGAGTCAGCCAGTTTTATTTTGGTTTAGTTAAAAAACACCTAAAAACACCTAAAAAGACACAGAACTTTTTTATTTTTTTAAGAAACAGAGAAAACCAGTTATGATGAATTTCAGAACAAGGTATTTTTGAACATGGTGTGTGAAAGTTTTGTCTTTTAATAAATAAAGTTTTGTCTTTTAATAAATAAATAAATAAATAAATGGATAGAAGGAATTGTCATTCCATCAACAGCACAGAAATGCACAAAATTAAGCACTTACCTCAACATGTCATGGGTAAATGGAAATAGAATCTACCTGGAGCTGATGCTACAGTCCTTAGTATGAAAATAAGAGTCACTGTAACAGGACAGTGGTTTAAACCCAGTTTGGTGTTGCCGGAAGTCAGCGTGTGACAGCAGCTCCCTGCCCAAACCGTGCTAAACATCCTCCCTCCACTGTGACTCCAGGGAAAAAGGTGTCCGCCAGTGAGGAACAGGCAGGGGTGGGAAGCAGGGACCCCTGAGTGGGTGTCTGTGGTCTCACAGTGACATCAGGGTTTGCATAGACCAGCACAGGCACACATCTGGCTGGAGCAGCCCCGTCTCCCATGAGGGGGGGATGCAAGTAGTGATTGAACTCCCCCAAAGAGAGGGATGGTGGGAACAGCATGGTCTGTGAGGTGTCTGGGTGTGTGAACTGTCTGCATATCTGTAAATAAATGCATGCATGTGTGATTATACAGTTTTGAATTGGTTATAAAAGGATGTTTAAAAAATAGCCTCCATATATTAACATTTTCTAGGTGTGCAGTACAATGGTTTATGTGTTGATTTGCTGATATTGATCCTGAATGTATAGTTCACTGATTGCCAGTTAATTACATGCCATTAGTAATTCAATTAACTGCTTCGATCCTGATCTGATTTAGACAATATGAATTTCTCTCTATGACATAGGGAAGCTAGACTTGATTAGTTTAGCTTGGTGTGCAAAAATGTATATAAATGATCCTGACTGAAATACACATTCATTCTACTTTTTATTTGAATGTAAATGTACATTGCCAGAGCCGTAATTTCTTCCTAATTATATCATTACTTTGCTATGCAATATAAGTAAAACAATCCTTGAAGCCAGAAATAATTTTTAAAATATAATTAATTGACCTAGTACCTAAGGTTGAATCAAGTAATTATTTTATTGACTATAAATCCAATATGTGCTGTAATGACCCTTAGCTATTCATGGCTAAGATCTCATAATCTTACACTCTAATGAAGAATCAATGCCATTCCTTTTAAAATCTATTTCCTTCTTCTCAGAGGACAAACAATGAATGAATTCTTCGGACCTGCACCTTCCCCATAAAGTTTGGAAGTATTTATAAGTGGTCAGTAACCCTTTCCAGCTCTGCAGAAAAAACCTACATAAGTTTTTAATGCAATATTTGTATCATCGAGCCTTACACACACTCATCTAATTTCATAATTTTATGCAGCCCTTTTTACAATACCTGCAGAGAGACAGATGTATCCAGAAGACCTGGAATGCTCCCTTTAAGGAGTTTTATGATTTAGACACTGAGTCCTGAGAGAGCAAGTCAAGTCAGTCTGGCCACCATCATGGCTGGCTGTAAAAGTACCCAAAATTTTGGAACACAGCAGCAAAATTTGAGGAACAATGCTTGTTACTGAGTCAATGGGCAATCTTGCACTGGACAGGGTAAAATGTGCAGTTTCTTCTGTTAAAGGGAATGGAGGAAAAGAAGCAGCAACAAGTTAACATGTCTGTGCTATCACTGAAAGCAAGCAAAGTGATAGTACGGGATACAGCAAGAGGAATGGTGTAAGGATACACGTGGAAAAGATGTTGACATTCTCAGAAGACTGAATCCTTGCAGCTGACTGTGTGGAGAACATCTCCAGCTTGGTTTTATCCCTGATGTGCTCTTTCTTCATTTGTAAATCAGCTGCTGAGAAAATTTGTCTTTTTCAAAGGGTTCTGGGTTTCAGGAAGATACATTTTCCTTCTCTGAAAGGTGGCACTGTCCCCAGGAGCTGGGTAAGAGATGAAAGTGGGAATACTTATCTCCACTTTTGCAAGGATTTGTTTACCTTCCAAACTGTCAGAAAACACCACCTCCTTTTTTACTGCTAGTTCTCCTGCATGTAGATAAGAAACTGTATTATAATTGATAGAGCATATAGAGCTGGGACATAATGGCACAGAAACTGCAATTTGGCATTAAGGGTTTTATTCAGGGAGAAATGAAAAAGCTAGTATGCAAGATCAGCTGCAGTTCAACTGGAAAATGCCCTAAGCCAGGCTCAGAACCAATGATTCTGGGGAAAATGCTGCATTTAACAACATCTGGTAGGATAACAAATGAATAAGTTCTGTGGATGGAGTGATGCTCTTCATATGTTTATTGATATAAACCAGCAAGTTTAAAGTTTGATAGTAAATGCAACAGTGGTTTAGCAAAATTCAGTTACAAGGTACCCTTGATTATTTTGTGATTAGACAATAAAGTCAGACAAAATTGTCAGGGTTTCACTTCCACTGAGCCATGAGGATCATGGAAGGAACCCCCCTTTGTTCCAAACTCCTTCTTGAAAAGGGAGCTTAGGTCTGTCTGGATCCATGGTACATCCTCTAAAGTTTTTGGGATTCCTGAGAGAGATTGCCACACCCCAGGTGTGAAGCACACCTGTATTTCTCCTTTCTGCCTGGCCTTATTTTTTCCATACACTCAGTTATGTCGGATTTATGTCTTCTCTGCAGGAAGATTAGGATGTGCATATGTCTGAATTATGAACTCCTGCAGACTGGGTACTCATGTTAAGTAAACTGGAAGCAAGCTTGTGGATGAAATGAAGTTGTTATTGATACTGATCATTTTTTCATCACAGAGAAACTTATTGTTTTCCACCAGACAATTTCATGTTCAAAATGCTATACAAGCTGGGATCTATTTATTACAGGTGCAGTCTGGAATAGTTATAAATTGGAAACATTGCATCTAGAGTTCTGTCTGAAGGACATTGAGAGCCTATAAATTGTCACGCATCTCCTGCATAGGAGCATTTCTTCATCTACATATTTTGTCACCATTGCCATTGAAAAGATAGAGACTGAAGCTTCTGGAAACACTTGATAGATTTAATAATAGTAATAATCATAGTAATAACGTGATATTAAAGTGATTAGAGACTCTCTTATTTACAGTGAGTGAAGTTCATCCCTCAACCTTGTCAAAAGTCCCTTTTTTCCCTGTGAAATCACTTATTCCCTGAACCTCAAATACATCTGATACATGTCAGGTACAAAGCAGAACCCACATGTAGACTCTATGGGACTCACTGAGTTACTGCTGTTACTGGGAGTGCATGTGGAAGGTAAATACTGACAAATAGCTATAAAAAAAATAGGTGCATCTCAGCCTGAGTCTATTGGCTCACCCACAACAATGGTAAGAAATGGGCCACATCAGTGAGAGCTCCCAATAGCTTGTCACCTTCTCTTCCAGACCCTGGCTATTTCAGATGGCTTAGGAATACTAAGTTGAGAATGTTATCCATTGTAAAAAACTACAGTGACTGAAATAGAAGCAATATTGTGTCTTTGGCTGAATGTGTAGAAAAGTCCCAGTGGGAGGTGTCAGAAATGGCCAATATCAATAATTCTTCAAGCAATATTCAACAAGTCCTCAAGCAATATCTTTAAACAAAAAAAAAATAAATTATCACTTTTAAGCTCCTCCCATCCACAAACAACCCTAAAATCCAGATTGGAAAAATTTGACTAGTGAGATACCAATACACAGAACAATACTTTTTCTTTTGTATAATGATTACTGTTTGAGAAATAGAATTTCAAATCCTCAAACATATTTTAAATGAATAATTTCTATCTCATTCTTGCAATTTAATGCTCAATTATTTTTAGTGTGCTATAATGTATGTGAAACACTTCAATTCTGTCTTTATGTTGAATATATATCAGTTTTATTATGCATACCTAGACTAGCCATGATGATATTTTGCACTTTATTTGTAGGTATTTTTCTTCTTTACACCTTTTTTTTTTTTTTTTTTTTNTAATTTTTGATTCCCCCAGAATGATAGGAGGAAGGAAGTTGTACATGGTGATCATCCTGTGCAGGAATCAGAAGAGGATGTGAGCTGACCCCAGAGCATTTCATTAGAGGGTCCTCTTATCAATTGCTTTACATTATGTTTCACACTGAACTTAAGAAGCCTAGGTGCCTGTTTCTGCCAGCATGTTTGGGACATAAACCAGAATTGCTCTTTACCTCTGAAGCACGAGTTAAGAGGAGAAAAAACCTCCATATATCTTTTATAACATTACAAGACGTTTGATGATTGCATCCAGATGTTGAGTCACAGATACCTCTGCATGAAACCCTCTGGCACAACATGACACAGCAGCAGAGTCTGTCTGGTCTAGAAGATGGAGACAACAAACTGGCATTATCTACCAATGGGAAAAGTTGAATCCAGGGAAACAAGTTATGCATAACCATCAAAAGTAGAAAATTCCTGATAAGATTTCCTTGCATTAGTAATATAAAAACCTTAAATAAGGCATTGTCATTAAGTCTGTTACTACTCTGATACATATGAAAAACTCTACCCATACAGCAAATCCGATATGTCTTCACAGATGGATAAGATAATGTATGCACAATAGAGTTTGCAATCTGTGGATTCAGTAATTTTCTTAATTAACTCTTCTAACAGAGTACCCTTGCAATTAGGCAGCTTAGAGAAATGTTTGTGTGGACAAGCCAGAAGTTGATTTTTTCTGGTCATGAAGTGCTCATGAACAGGAGCCATGTGGATTTACTTTTGTTGGAAACCTAGTTTGTAGCCCTAGGCATAGGACAATTCTTTCTCTCACTATTTTAAAGGGAAAAAATAATTTAAAGCTGTTCCGAATGCCTGAAAGAGTAGGATATATTAATATTAACTAGATTCTTCTATTCTGAAGTGGAAATGAAGCTTGGCACCATTGATAACCACTTCGTAGAAATCACTGAGGCACTCTAAATTGGGAGGAAATTTTAAGGCTTTTCTATTAAGGAAATAATGCTGTAAGTAATTGCTTTAATTTTAAATCAAGAAACAAGCTTCTGACTCCTACATGTGTGAAAGGAAAAGAGATTGATGTTTTATTGGAAGAATTAACAAAAGCATTAAAGGAAAGAGCTTATGCTTTTTAAATGAATTAAGAAAACAACAACATTTTAAAAGATTGAAGGTCTGCTAAATTGGATATAGTATTTGTCTTTAAATTGGATGTAGTATTTGTCTTGTCCCCCTTTTCCTATTTTGTTAGTGAAAGCAGGTAAATGGATATCACACTTCTTTACATAAGCCAGCAATTTCAGACTTCCAAATTTAAAGCTGGAGATGTAAATCTGCATTTAAGCACCTTCTTAAGAGAATCTTCAGATGCTCAAATAACCCAGTTAGCACCCTTGAAAAAGCAGTCTGCTCCTATTAGGTGGCTAAAAGCAGATTTTGAAACTTAATTTAACAAGGAAAAAATGTAGCAAATGTTCTAGCAAGGGCAACAAGAAAACAAGAATCCTCTGTAAGTGCAATAGGTTACCAGGGAAGAAGGAGATCAAGCAAAGAGTTGATCTGGTGCTTACCAAGGAGAGATAGCTATTGACAGGCAATACAAAGGAGAGTAAAAGCATTTACTGCATTTTCTGCTTCAGCCTTCACTGACAATAACAGTGCTCATCAGGCAGCCCATTACGTCACCGTGAACAACGAGAGGTAAAATCTCGGGCCATAAGAGCAGTGACATGAGCCAATTAGAGAGCAGGTAGATAAGTTTGAACCGTCTGAGCTTGATGAAAATCACTTTATGGTACTGACTCAAACAGTCTCAGGGTCAGCAACTTTGTGAACTCATAAGGACTAGTGTGGCTTCAGAAGCCCAGAAAAGGAAAATATATTGTCTATTTTTAATGGGTGTAAGGAGTAACCTAGCAGCTGACCTTCAGTTCCTGTGAAAATACTGGAATAAATAATTGAACTACATGTATACAGCTAGTACATGTTTATAAGGAGATGAAGAACAGCCCAGAACAAATCATGTCATAGTTTTTCAGCTTCTGTGAGAAGTTAAGAGCTTTCCTGAAAAAAGTAGAAAAAAGGAGCAGAGATCATGTAGCTAAACTTCAGCAGGTCTCTTTTAAACAAGCTAAAGAAATATGGCACGGCTGGAAGGGAAGGATATCATACTGGGGAAAGTAGCTATTAGGTTCACTGCCAAGTTGGAAGGATGCTGTAAGTGGAATTTCACAAGGTCTGTCTTCAGTCTGCCACCACTCGATATTTCCCTTAATTATTTCAAAAGCATGGAGTGTATACTTATTTAATCACTAATCAGCACCAAGCCAGGAGGGGCTGCACTAAGATTTGAAGGAAGGACTAGAATACAAAATGATCTTTACAAATCAGAAGGAAAAAAAAAAAAAAAGAATAAAACCCAAGACAGTTTCTAGAGAGATTCAAGACAGTTCTAAAGGGAGGGAAACAAAATGTTTCTAAAAAGTAGTAGCAGGAACAAGACTGCAGAACAAGGGAAGCCAATTTGGGCAACAGGGATGACCATATCAAACATAGGTTGGTGGCCTGGCAGACCTGGGTGCAGTCCTGCAAAACTCAGGGTTAAGTGTGTGCAGTCACTCCCCAGTGAAAATTTGGTGAGCATCATACAAGTACAAAATGTCCTAGGTCAGCTGGGAAGTCAAGTGAACAGGTCAGGGTGGGCAGGGGACAGGACAAGACACACACCCTCACCATTCCTGGCAAGCACTGGGCTCGACACTGACATAGTGCTCCTGGGCCAAGGGTTGGAGACTTGATGAGGCTGCTCAGAGAAATTCAGACCTTCTAATGCACTTGGGGTCTGGTCAGAAATCTTGACCCATTGAAAGCACTCAGACTGCTTCTATTAGGGAAAAAAAAGAATCCTTAAAGAAGGGATGACATCTTGTCTTCAACAAATGAGTAGAAAAGAGATAAATGAGTAGAAAAGAGATAAATGAGATTTCTCCACAAGTATTGTTCAATCAGAAGCAGTGGACTTAAACTGAAGTAGAAGAAAATTAGTTTAAACATAAGGGAAACATTTTCTACGTATCAAAATAAGTATTGCTTAAAGAGATTTTGCAGAAAGTAAGATCTTCATCCATCAGAGTTTTCTAAGTATGGTTGATCATGGCTTGAGACAAGAAAATGGACTGAGTGACCTTTAAGTTCCTTCTAATCCTATTTTCTCTGATTTAGTAACGATGTTGATGAGCACACTCCATGGAATATGTATCTACAAGTAATCAGTGAAATGATTTTAGAATAAGGTACTAATGTAACACTTTAACTCTTTAGTCCTAAGTGATTTGAGTAAACAGAAATAGAATTTACATTTTACACTACAATTAGAAATCATCTAGAAGATGATCATCTGCTATTTATTAACTTATAAGATGTAATTATTGATACTGAAATATCTACTTCTAGGTGACACGTTTTGAAAATAAGCATTAATGCTTTTCCAGTGTTTTCTATAAAAACTTTCAGGATGACAAGTAGCTTTAGGCAGAGCAGAAGACATCTTGTTTTGTCATGTGTAGCTAAATACTGTACAGATTAAGGATGTGGATTTAAAGAACACAGCCCGATTCAAACAAAAGTAATGTTAATCACTTGGGGATCATTTTAATGTGATTTGCTCTGTCTAGTCAGCTTCATCTATTTGACTGAATTTAATACTGTTGACATTTCTACTCTCAATTTTAAACTTTGCATTTTTCTCTAACTTGTTTTCACAGCAACTTAATTAAAGAGTGGGTAGCTTGATACTAGGGTGGCATTTGACTTATAAAATATGAAGCAGTGTACAAAGTGTGTTGAGTTGTTATATAACAATGTCAAAGGCTGGAAGACTCTGAACAACCAAACTGCAGTTGTTCATTTCTTTATTATCTAATTTAGTCCCTTGTTGTGGTCAACATACACTTACCCATGAAGCTTATACTACACAATCGGCCATGGTATGTAGCCAAGAGCCTGTTTAACACATCCATGAAAGAAAACCTGTTAACATAATTGTCAATAACTTTGTCTATATATATAATCAAAGCTAAGGTGGAAGTACTCAGTGAGTGGATTCTGGGACTGTTTGAATAATTCTGCCAGCTCCACTGAATATCGCAGAATCACAGAATTACAGAATATTCTGAGTTGGAAGGGACCCACAAGGATCATCGAGCCCAGCTTCTGGCCCTGCACAGCACAGTCCCAAGAGTCACACCTTGTCTCCAGCAGTATCACCCAAAAGCTTCTGGAACTTGGTCAGGCTGGTGCTGTGACCACTGCTCTGGGGAGCCTGTTCAGTGCTCCACCACCCTCTAGGTGAAGAGCCTTTTTCTAATACCCAACCTAAGCCTCCCCTGACACAATTTTAGGCCATTCCCTTGGGTCCTGTGACTGTCGCCACAGAGCAGAGATCAGTCTGCCCCTCCTCTTCCCCTCACGAGGAAGTTGTAACTGCAGTGAGGCCTGCCCTCAGTCTCCTCCAGGCTGAACAGACCAAGTGCCCTCAGCTGCTCCTCACACGGCTTCTCCTCAAGGCCCTTCACCATCTCTGCTGCCCTCCTTTGGGTGTTCTCTAGTAGCTTAATTTCTCTTTTGTGTTGTGGTGCCCAGAACTGCCCCCAGCACTCAAGGTGAGGCCTCCCCAGCTCAGAGCAGAGCAGGACAATTTCCCTCCTCTTGCCTGGCTGGCCATTCTGGGTTGGCCAGGGTTGGCCCTCCTGGCTGCCAGGGCACGCTGATTTATGTCCAACTTGACATTGACCTACTTAGGGCTTGATTTGGTTACCTGAAGGTAAATATTTGTACCATGGAAGATGTTCTGGGCTGTCTCTGCTGGTCTTCATGCCAGTGCAGGTGACTATAGTCCTCCTTTAATTCCTGTGCCAAATCTATAAGTTTTATATTGATCTGAGCCCTACATGGCAGAAGATATCTCAAATGGCACTAGATATCTCAAATGTCACTTACAGGCATGTGTTTTGGCAGGTGAATCAAGGGCTACAGCAGCTCAGTCTTAAACACCCAGCTGTCATTTGGTTACCAACATCTCGATGACTTAATCTGAAGGCAGACACTTGTGCTAGTAGATTTATTCAGTTGTTTAACTATAAACCTGTTTTGTAACCTTCTATGGTATCAGACATATGAATTAGTAGTGACAACATTGTACTCATCTGGACTGACAACTGGAATTGGACTTTACATAGAGAACAATTAAAGTTATAGAACTTATATTTATCTATAGAAATTGTTGGGCTAGATATAGAGAATTCCAGGCTGGGAATACACCACAGTAACCCCAACTTTATTTTGTAAAATTCCACCTATCAAGTAACCCCAGAGGAAATAGCCAGACTCACAACCCTTTTTTTTCTTTCCTGTTTTTATTACTAGTCAAAATATATTAGTTTTGTTTTTGTTTTTTTTGTTTGTTTGTTTTTGTTTTGTTTTTTTTTTCTTTTCTTTTTTTTTCTTTTTTTCTCCCCTATCTGCTCTCTCTAAAGGAACCACAGAAGAAACATAATATTGGGAACAGCAGAGTCTAGAGAAGCAATACTTGAAGCCTTGTTTTTTCCTTCTTCAGAATCTGCTTTCAGGTGGTATATAATATATGTATTATACACAATACGATAACATTGCAGCAGAAGATGTGTCATAGCCCATCTAGGTGCCTATCTATAGATCTATACTTTTCAACACTGGTAACAGTGTCCTTGTGGAGCAGGTTTCATAAGCTGCCTTGCATCACTGCCAGTTTGCAACAGGTTTAGGGACTTCACTCACTCAGGCTAAGTATCTACTTTCATCTTCCTTGATTGGGATATTATATGCCAATTATCACTCCCTCAGCTGTGTACAGAATGAGCTTCTTCTTCCCTAAATTTAGGTTTCTGTAGATGCTTGCATGTGTATTAATCACCATGGTCTCCCTCTGTGATAATGGGGAGAAAACAGCCTCACTTGGTCAAGTCTCATGTGCCATTTTAAGTGTCTGTCTTGAGATGAGACAGATCATTTGCAGAAGTCACTACTCACCTCCCTTATTAAAAAAAGCCAGAGAACAAACTCAAGCAGACCCTTGTTTTTAATAATGAATCTTCTACCAAAACTCCCTCTTACCAACTGGTTGCAAAGAAGAAAGCACTTTAAAATGCAAAGAAAAGTGTCTAAAGGTCAACTTTAGTCCATTTTCCATGGAACTGGATGGAGTGTATTTATATAATCAAGTATCATGTCTCATTTTAGGACTGGAGAGTATCTTGCTGCAGTTCTGAATCTATATTATGACCCTATATTGTACATGTGAAAATGACTAAATGCTTTGTGTGCCACCCCTATCCACTGCTCTCCACAGGAAAAAAAAAAAAAAAAATATATTTTAAGGCTTATCTGACTCACGTCTTGTATGGTCAAAGCCAACTCATTTCTGTACCTACTGACACATATATAAACTCAGGTATAAAACTGCTATCCACATGGCAAGCCTGAAGCTTTTCATGTAGAAAGTGCCTGTGTCCTGATTCAGGAGACGTATAAAATACATTCACAGGAGTATTATTCAGCCCTAGTCTAAACAGAGGTTCAAAATTACGCTTCTCACCCTGTACCTGGATATTCCTATGATACCACAGTGTTCAAAGCACTCTGACACACTGGTGGCTCCTATTGTCCTGAGCATCCCTATGAATTACTATGGAAAGGTCTGTATCGACCTGGACCCTTTGTATTATCTGTCTGTTTTGAAATAGTCTAGAGCTACAGGATGCAGAACTGCATGTACTGTATTTCAGTCTTCCTAAAGAGCAACAAAATCATCACATAGATTGTAAAAGATTTGGTGAGTCAAAAATAATTTCAGAAATTTGTCTTTGGCATTTATCTAAGATTTTTACCAACATATGATAGCCTGTGATAACCCTTACAATGAAGCTGAATTTTTCTTCAAAATTAAAGGGGAAAAGAATGAAATTCACTGTCCATGAATGTGACATTTCCATTTCTATTTAAAGTTTCTTTACAAAGTAGAGCTCAGGAGGTGGTGTTCCAGTGCTCCCTCATTTATAACCTATTTTGTGACTCACAGAGACCTTGTATAAACAATCATTGTGAAAAATAAATTAATTCTCTCCTCATCTCTGTTACTCGTGAAATGCCATTACTGTAGTTCACAAATACGGACATGGTCTCAGTGCAATTCATTAAAACATTGGTTAACAAGAAACAAGATAGATGTTAAAACAGAACTGTAGTTTAGATAAAATATTATTCCATATGCTGCCAGCAAAAAGTAAAATGGATTCCATTCTGTTTGTCGTAGGAGGCTACTAATAGCACAAGAACTCCCTGGAGAAACCCACTGAAGCAAGGCCATGACCCATCTCTGTAGGTGGTGATCCACCATCATCCTTCCTTTGCGGCTTTTCTGCAAGATGAACAGCTTTAGATTACACAGGAGCTCTGCAGGTAGAGCTGAATCCACTTTGGTTTTGGACTGCCTTAGCCACAGCAGGAAGCCAATCCTTCCCCTTCCTACTCTATTAACTAGATAATTTAAAGTGGCATCCTACAGCATTTCAAGTTAATTGAAAGTGTTAAATGAAAAATGATTGACAGAACCAATTTTTGGTTTTATATAATTTGCACGGGCTTGTGGGAAATGTTCTAATCATTTACCTTTCCACTCCACATTTAGGAATATGTCTTGCTTATATGTTGCAAATGTTTCTTTCATGCTCAAAAGATTTTACCCATTACTAGGTTTTGTGCAGGAAGAAAAGTATCTATGCTGTGTGCTGAACTCCTTCAGTTATTTTGGAAATAATGATGAGACTGTAAGATTGCTGATTAAATCACTGTAATTCCCAGGCAGGATGTCTAGAGCCATCAGCTCTTCAGGCCGTATAATAAACTCTGCAAAGCATCTGAAAATCTGACTCTGATGTTTTGCAGCTAAAATACTTCAAACTGATAAAAAGCACAAAGAGGTAAATATGCCACACTGCCAAACTCTACCAGTGATACTGTGCTATAAGAAGCTACATTGTCAGCAGTGCAATCAGAGCATCATCTCTTGCTCAAGAGTTAAGATGATATTGAAATATAATTTTTAAAAGTTATATAGCTAAAGAAATATTTTCAGTATCATCAGGACTTCCGTAGGTTTAAATTAGAGGCTTAACAGAGAATGATCACAATTAAAAAGGTCTTTCATTTTGTAATGTTACTTTGGTTTGGGAGATGTTTCCTTCACACAGAATAGGAAATAGCTGTAGAATCAGAATATTTACCAGTGGGAAGATTATTTTTGGATGCTGCCACAGAATGGATTTAAGTGCCAGTCTGAGCTACCACATGTAATGAAGTGGATCTGAAAGTATTACAGATGACTGGATTGTAGCCTAGGCTAGACAGTTATTTGAAGCAGCAAGTTGGAGTAATTAAATCATCTCAACGCTACAACTTTAGACTCCAAGTAGGGTGGTGAGAAAAAGTAAGATGCAAAGAATTTGTCCTTTTTCCTAAAAAGAAAATAAAAAAACACCAAAAAAAACTCATTGCTGCATAGATTCTCTAGAGCATGGGAAATACATGTTACACAGTGATGGATGAGGAAGAACATGCTACAACACTGTCTGTTGAACAGAATGCAGTTTTTCTTCCTGTTTCTTGTTTTTGCAGGGGAAAAAACCCAAGATGATATTTCTTTAACAGATTTTTGCACAAACGTATCCTTAGCTTCCTGTGGAGACTGGAATAATTATTAACAATAATTATTTAATTAGCTCTGGATATTCAGAAACAGAAATGATAATGATACACCCTGCATTTCTACCCATGGGCAAGGTGTATAAGATTCTGTAAAAAGAAAAGGAATACAAACTTCCCTGAATATTTAAAGTATATCAGAAGCTTTGGGGTCATCACATTACTGATTGAAATTCATCTCTAATTTTATAAAACTTCCTCAGTGCGTTTTTGGCACAATCGTAATATTTTAAGGCAGCTCTATACTGAAATTTTTCTAATCAGAATCTCTGGTGAGAATCCTGAATGGAAAAAGAAATCTCAGCCAGTATATTTTTAAAGTATACAGCCATTCAGAATCTGATTACCTTTTCACATTTTCATACAAAATGGATTAATGTGTCCCTGTCTTTATTACATTTTCAACACTTGTCATTCATGATTAAGCCAACACTATGAAGATGTATTACACAGCAGCATAAATGGCCACATTAAAATAGGGTATATGTGTGCCTGAGAAGTTAAAGGCAGATTGATTTGTGATACTTTTACATTAGATGCAATGTACCTAAAAATATTTCAAAGAACTCGAGAGTCAACAATCTGGAGGGAAATATAAATAAATAGATGGAAGCTTAGATGGAGGGGAAGGAGCTGCAGAAAAGTGTTAATTAAATCAACCACGTGTGGGAATGTGATAGAGTGCTATGAAGAAAGCTAGATCCAATTTCTTGTAGATAACAGCTCAAATCAGAAATTGCCACACAATTGGAAGCACCTACTCCAGAGGTCCAGTGCTGAGAGACAGAGTTTATTATGGGGCAGGACTGATGTGTACTGACAAGGATTCTGGACAGATCTTACTTTGTGTGTGTCTTAAATGATCCTTAATTCTCTTGTGAAATTATTTTTCCCATTAATCACAGCATTACCTCTCTATGCAATTTACCTCACTTCTACTTATCTTGCTACACAGCACATGGACTTGCAGTATGTAAGAGTCTTACAAGAAAAATGGAGGGAGACTTTTACTGGGGCCTGTAGTGACAGGAGAAAGAGCAAGGGTTTTAAATTGAAGGACAGTAGATTTATATTGGCTATAAGGAAGAATTATTTTACTGTGAGGGTGAGACACTGGAGAAAGGTTTCCAGAGAGGCTTCTATGTCTGTGGAAGTGTTCAAGGTCAGGTTAGATGAGGCTTTGAGCTACCTGGTCTAGTGGAGGATGTTCCTGTCCATGGTGGAAGGGGTGGACCACAAGTCTCTTTAAAGGTCCCTTTCAACCTCAACCATTCAGTGATTTTCTGTTTCATCACCTCCACAGAGTACCTGAATCCATTCCTATTATTTCAACCATACTCCAGCTTCGTATTTTTTTTTTACTGGACATTTTATTTTTTGCTATTTTGAGACATTTACTTGTGTTTCCAAAATAGAGTTGCACTCAAATATGTTTTGAAGCTTGTCATTGGGAATCTGAAATGGGTGACAGAGCAACACCATCTTTTCAGGTTTTTTTTTTCCTTTTTTTCACTCTATTTTTTAAATACTGACTTCATCCATCCAAATTTCTGCACTTGGGATCTAACAAACTTTAAAAATCAATAATAATAATAAAAATAAATATTTTTGATTTCTTTTCTAACCTGTGACTTACTCTGCTCATACAAACTATAAAAATCTGTCTAAAATCCAACCTATTTCTTGATAGGCTTTGGCCTTCTATCAAGAAAGTTGTAAAGTAAGGCAGCTTAGTCCCATTAATGTCCATCTTGCCATCTGATCCTGGAGGCAAGGTTTCTAGTTGAATATTAAGTGTATAATACAGCTGTCAGCAAAAGAGTTCAGCTGCCATCTTAAAAGTCAGTATGAGACAGATCCATCAGACCATCATTATAAAATGACCTCTAGCATGGCATCACCTCTAGCAAAATTTCAGCTTGGAATGACCCTTAAAAAATCTTTTTGCTGTCTTTTGTGTAATCTGCTGAAGCAAGCACAGGAAGTATAGTAGTGTGGTTTCTACTGTGGGAGTGACTCACTGGCCAAAAACTGACCCTACATAAGAGATACTCAGATGGAGACTGCAGTGGAGGGGCCAAGCCAGCCCAAAGCAGCAGGTTCAGATATGCTTGGTTCCAGATTTTTGGGGCATCTAATGGTACAGTTTACAGACAAGTGAAATTCCATGGACATCTCACCCTCCCTTTCCAGTGTGGCCCCGTCTGAGCAACACTCTCCTTCAGCAGCCAGCTTACTCCTCGGTCTCTGTGCATATACATATCTGAGCCAACTATGTTTCATCTTGTACCCCTCTAATTTATCTCACTGGTACTGAATTATCATCCCTCCTGTGATTCTCAGCCCTATCCCTGTTCTTCATTCATCATCCTCATGCTCATTGTCTGTCTCCGGGCTGCTGCCGATAGCATCGGCTGCCGCCACGCTCCGTGCCGTGCACTGCAGAGATTATTCATGTCTAAGCTGCTTGCTCTGTGTACAGGCAATCTCTCCACGTAAATGAGAATACCTTTACAGTCTTTCTGATAAACACTGACCCCCCTTTGTATGCCTCTTATCCATTTTTCTCTGAAGTCATTCTCACTGCTTGCCAGTAACAGTGATCATTCTGAAGACTTTAGTGGGAGACTTATTTATCTGCTCTGGGATGATTTGGGGTAATTTTTTTCCTCCTGGATACACTTCATCTCTGAGGCTGTTTCCAAGGGCAGTTCCATGGTTAGGGAGAATTTGGAGGAAAGTACATTTACAGTTTGGGGTTTTTTTCCTGAAGAAGGGAATGCAGAGTTAGCTGTCTGTGGGGAATTATGAGAACAAGATTCTAAATCTCACTGCTTTAAATTATTCCAAAAGCCATGGCCTGGAAGGTGTAATTGGCAGGGAAGTGTAGAATTTGTCAGTGCAGCTCAATAATTATCTAGTCAGAACTCCTGAATGAACTCTTCCCAGTAATTTTTTTCAGCCCTAGACAGCTCTGCAGCTATTTTATTTCAGCTTAACCATTGTGAAGTAGTCATGATTTTGTGTAGCATTTTTAGTTTCCCAGATGAATTATGCATTTTATTTTACCGACTATAGTTACTGGAGCTCAGAAATTTCTACCTTTTTAATATTATTTTTATTATTTTGAAGAAAAAAAAAAGTGATAGAGTGCTAAATCTGTTTTGTACAGTACAACATATGGTTGCCTGAAGTACCCCTCTCCCTCATTTTTTTATTCTTATGATACATGAAAAATGGCATAAATGTATTTCATTGTGTCACCTAGAATCTGTGTAGCAAACAATAATGAATATGCTTTACTCTTAGCTTGGTAGTGTTTCATTTTTTTCCTGACAAGATTATTTGACAAGCAGGCCCTGCACTGGCAATGTTGTTTATTTTCATAGGCATGTAAATTATCTTGACAGTCTCATAAACATAAATTGGCAAGCATACTGTCCCACAGCAATGCTTGTTAAAATGCACTAATGGAATATAATAAATAAATTATTCTAGTGTATTTATAATATGCTAGCATACCATTACATCTTGTGAAAGTTATACAGCACATATATATATATGCTCTATATTTCTTACAGTTCACAGTAACTTGTCAGTCAGATATTTAATGCTATTAAATCTGAAGAAAAATGCATAGATCCATACTCAGGGGTATTCAACTTCAAAATAATGCAAATAAGAATTTACCCAGACTGAAAATGTCAGATACTTTTTATCACTCTGCACACATCAGTTTCATGGAATCATACAATGGTTTGAGTTGGAAGGGACATCGAATTTCACTTGGAATATCTGTGCAGGAGGTAGGTGGAGGGAAATGCACGTGTATCCAATTAACAAACTGAATGTTTCATAGCTGGTAGTTGGGCTGGATACCAAAATACTCAGAGGTTTTTGGAGTGCACATGGGAAACAGGTTTAGCTTTGGAAGTCCACAAAGAACGAATGCTAATTATTCATGGATGGTCTAGATGAATGTCACACTGTAATTGATTCAGCTATTTTTGCTGGTTGTTCAAAGTTCCCCACGGAAGCCATCAGAAATTTGAGGTTGTCCTTGATACCAAAGAAAGAAGACTGAGAGAGGTCTTGGATGTCTTTGGAGCCAAAGCAAGCTGACACAAAAATCAGTGGCAAATATCACCTCAGACTGTCAGCCCATGACCACATCATAGGTGTCAGCTCAGGGTGGCCTATAATCTTCAGAGATTCATTCTTATAAATTCCAGGCCTCTCTAGGGTACCTTTAGTGCCATTGGAGGAAAGAAGAGTGTTTGAGGAGGAAATCATTTCACCTAATTTATAAGGTGATGAATCATGGTCTCAAGGAGACTATATCTCTGTTTAGGAAGCCTAGATCAGTTGCTTAGATTTCAATAATAATTTTTAAGTGAGCTAAAGTCAGGGAGAATTAGTTCTACCTAGAGAGTTTGAAAATTGAAGAGATATTCCCCTCAATGTTTTCCTTCATTATATAATCACCATTTTATGAATCAACTGTAAATAACAAGCAGCATCTAATCTTCTCCCTGGAGTAATTAAAATAATGATAAGGGAAACAACTCCAGAGCACTTGGCTACCTCTATCTCCTTGACATGTGTCAGGTTGGTGTCACTGCCAGTATCTTGTAGAGACCGAATTGCCTGCTTTGTCAGGCTGGATAAGAATTTGTCTTTGTATTTTTCTCTGAAATCCCAAATTGTTCAGTACTGATATGAGCAGAAGTTCAAAAAGGTCATTAAATACCTTCAAATTCTCAAGCTGCTTTAGCACCAGTCTGAGTGCTGAGTGCTGTCTGGACCTGTCTAATTAATATCAGCCCCCAAAGACTCCTGAGAGCCTCTCCTGTGGTCAGCAACAAGCCAGCCCAATGGCACACTCCAGAAATGACCTTCAGTGTTGACTTGTTAATTTTCAGGGCAGAACAGGGGGCTGTCTGGCAAAATTTAAACTGCAGAAAAATTGTTTCTAAATGCACAATACAGAATACAAGAACTTTACTTATTGGTGTGGTTTTGTATTGGGCCAGTTTCAATGAAAAGTTTTCCTAAATAGAAATGACTGCACAATATGGCTCATAATTTCATTATTTTCTTACCCCTTCCCTTACTGAAATAAATATTTATTGAGCTCAACAGGGGGAATAAAAAAATCCCTGGCATTCTCTGTGTACCACTTTTTGTATGAGCTTTCCTATGTCTCATTTCTCCATGACAACCTCATTTGACAGGCAGTCCCTGCTTTGGCAATGTTGTATCATATTTTCTTAGGCATGTAAATTCTGTTGACAGTCTCATAAACATAAATTGGCAGGCATAGTGTCCCAAAGCAATGCTTATTAAAATACACTAATGGAATAGGATAAATACATTATTTTCAGACGCAAGCAGAAAATACACACAGGTTCATATGATATTTCTGCTACTGATTGATGGGAGTTACAATCAGGGACAATTAAAAAATTTCTAAGTTTGTGGTTCAGCTCCTGTAGTAAGCACTGCAGGTCTACCAGTACACCCAGTTGCTGCCACAGCCTTTTCTTCCCAGTCCCAGCACTAAATGCTGAGACACAGCCTGCCTTGTGCATGATGTTCCTAATCTGTGTCTGATACTGCTCTCCCTCAGCACCTCTCTAATGCTTTTCCTGGCACTCTAAACACACAGATCCTGGTACCTCTGAGCCACACAGCAGCTGAGTGTCACCTCCCTCAGCGCCGCCTCATCCACTTCTGTGTCACTGCAATGGAAATGAGGTTGTTAACACACCCTGGGAGTAAGTTACTGCAGTCTACGAGCAGGAGGGAAAAAAGGAAGGAAATTTCCAATTTTCCTGAGATGTAATTCCCCTTTGGCAGTATTTTTGCGATGGCAAAACCAGACTACAGAAATTGTTGCTATGACAGTGATCTTCAGGACAAAATAATGAAGTTTTATTGATTGTGAAATTCCAGAAGATTTTTTTTTTTAATTTGAAAGGTTTTCTTAAAGCTTTTGTTGAGTGTATATATACTTATTTCTCTAGAATTATAGTAAAATAAGTATAACTACTTTTAACAGTGAATATTTTTATTCAGCTTCAAATAAATGTTGCCCAAAGACATTGTGGGCTCCCCATCCCCGAGTATGTTCAAGATCAGGTTGGATGGGGCCCTGAGTAACCTTGGGAAATGTCTTTGCCATTTAGAATTATGGAAAACCAGTTTAAAATTTAGGTCTATTTAAAATTTTCCAAAACTGAATGCCATTATTCTAAAATTAGAAAACTGAAAATCAGAATACTCCTGTGACCTTTATTTGCCATATATTATCCGATCTTAGAAAGTTAACAATTTTTTTTTTATAATACTGCAGAAAAATTTACAGTAGTGCATTTTTATTCACTTTGACTACTTGTGTTTTAAATATAGATTGATGAATTTAATTTCAGTTGTAATAAAGGTTTCAAAGTCTTTCCAAAGAAAGATTTTAGTGAAAACAAATCTTTTTCGAGAAAGAAAAGCAGAAAGAGTGCTGTTAAGCATAATTGAGAGCTAATAAGCTTTCACATTTATATGTGCCCATTTTATTTGGGGGTAGATGAAGTCATTCGTATAAGACAAGCTTGGAGCACTTAGCAATGTATCTGCAAAATAACATTATATAAATGTAAGTTGCAGGACTAACCTTTTCAATAGAAACTTGGGAGTTTAGATACAATTTAGAATTGGATTTAAGGTCTTAAGAACCAAATTTTCAAAGGTGAGGACAGGCACCTGCACAGATTTTAAGAAATGTGTAAAGAAGTTAGTCAGCTAAAACCAGAACAAACAGAGCACTTATGAGCTTAAAACACTGCTTAGGTAAAATTGAAGTGTGACTTCCAGAACACTAATGGAAACATCCCCTGACCCAGTACATTTGAGCTGTACCACCCATCTACATCTCCAGGTAAGTGGTTAGGTTGAAGATCACCTGTTTACAAGATTATCAAACCAAGTACCCACTACAGGTAGTGGTGAGAAAACGACACTTATAGGATGCAATTCATCAGATTCCCTATCAAACCCCAGTTTTAGATAAGGATAAATTTCACCCTTGAAGTGTCTTTTTCTTTTTGGTGATCATAAAGAGTCTAACTATCCCAATAGTAGGTTCCTACATCTGATCAGATGAACCCTACCTTCGGTCGTTGAATACCATGGAAGAAAAGACAAGCCTGAGTCACAGAGGCAAAAAGAGTAACCCTGCAGAGTTCCAAAGCCTCTGTTCCATGAGGTATAGGAGCCCCATCTCTGTTCCCAGGGCAGCTGGGGAGTCATTGGCTCTGTAATGGACAGTGCATGTTGGGGCAGGGACATAGGCAAGGGAGAGTCCTGTAGGAAAGAAAAGCAACTCAGTTTATCATCTGCAACTAAGCAGAGCTCCCAAAAGGAGAACATTTTTGTTGATTTTTTGGCAACTGTTATTTAAACACTTTATAAAACCAAGTGCATACGTTCCGTGACAGAGACCAGACCACTGAATTTTCTCTTGTTTGTTCTTCCCAGTGATATGTTGAATTGTCTAATTTTAAATGGTACGATGCTCACTTTTCCAGCTGTCCAAGCTGATGCTTTAATCCCAGACTGGGACTTTGGGTATTTTTTGCTTTTGGGCTACAAAAAATTCTGTAACTCCAGAGCCGCATATAATTATTTATATATGTGTACACAGAAAAAATCTAAATGTAAAATTAGCATTAATTAAAATTTTCCCACATACTTGACTCATAATTATTCTCCAGCTATAAGTAATAAATATAATTAGGACAAGTGAGAATCATGGGACAGGAATAGTACAATGAGTTGGAGAGAAAAAGCAGAACATAGGTTTAGAAGAGAGGAAAAGTATTATGGAATTATTATTACTTCAGAGAGAAATTAAGTGTGATGGCTCATGACATTTCTCCCACTGGTATTTTTCAGGGCTTTTTTATGTGGCACTTTAAAATACTTCTGATGGTAGCTTTAAATATGTATATATTTGAAGTATGCCTAAATAAAAAGTACGGAAATAGGTAAAAGTGTGTGAAGTGCAACTACTGATATCATGCACAGGAACAAGAATTATTTAATTTGCAGAAATTGTTAAGAAAGATCCCACTGAGTTCACTAGACTTACCACCGCTGGGTTTAATCTGTATCAATAAGATGGAGGGATCATGCAATTAGTACTTTCACTTTGTAAAAGCAGCAGAAGAGAAGGATGAAAGAAGGCATGAAGAGGATAAAACAGGAATGTGGAGGCTAAAGATATAAAGGAATGTAAAGTCAACATTTTTGTGTGTCTATATCAATTGCTGAAGTTAGAGCATTTTGCTGACTATTGCTTTGAAATAAAAATTTTGTGAAATGCTCATAGCAGGGCAGAACTCACTTGCTTTAATGTGTCTTAAAATCTGAAAGAAGGAGAAGCAATATCTTTTATTAAACTAGCTGATACAGTTATAAAAAGAGACCAGTTTCTAGGACACAAGAAAAAGGTTTGTATGCCTGAAGCATGTCTGGTTTTGAAACCATGAAGTTGAGTTAATAAAAGATCCTTCCTCTCCCTAAACCTTACCTCTCTATAGCCTTGAATATCATCCGTAATGATCCTATTACTTGAAAATATGAAAAATTTCAGCTGGCTCAAGACATATCCCACCTATCAGATTTCTGACTTTTGTCATGATCATTGTCCAAGCAGAACAGAAGGACAGAATGAGGGACAGCCAGTTATGAACCTGTATGTACCTCATAGTGGCTCTGCATTTTGCTAACACTAGTAGAAAATATATTTTTAGAGTTTTGGATCAAGGAGATGAGTTTTAAAGGCCGAAATACAAGTGCCAGTCTCCAATTTGCCATGTTCAGAGTAGAAACTCTGCCTATTCCTGGGTAAATATTAACTGTTTCAGAGATCAATGTAAGCAGCTGATGGATTTCTTTTGCTTATTTTTTGGACAAACAGTAGATTAAGTCAAAAACCCTCCTGGCACACCTCCTGGAAATAAATTTTAAGTATCCTCCATAAAATAAATGTGGTGGGGTATTTTGCACCTGTCATGAACCATTCAGATAAGCAATTGAAAAATTCACATTTTCTGGATTATGGTGATACACCTAATGTTGGTAATTTGTTGGGTGTCTGATAGATGTGCCTTGCTCAGATAAAGTTAATGTGCTTGTTAGAACTGGATTCAAAAGAAATTTTTCCATTAGACCCCAATCCATTATATTTCATTTCTTTTGGCCAACTGCTAAGGCTCTATTTTCTCCCAAGTAGGTTAGTATTTGGTCTTCCCAAGACTGTCCAGAAATATGCACCAAGACAGTTGTTTTTGAAAGGAAGAGAGACACTGACAATATTCTCTGTATATCTCTATGTCACTTTCTGGCTTCTGCCATTTTCCAATCAGGACAAATCTTTTAGGAGATGCTAAGGAATATTTTGAAATCTGTTTTTAGCAGATGAGTAGGATAGATATGTCTGAATGTTAGCATCTAATAGCAATTACATAGTCTGGAGGGAAATAGGAACACACAAGACTTCTTCCAGACCAATATTGCTGTGTTTCTTTGCTAATATTAATTGTAAATATTAATATAGTCCCCAATTTCAGATTCAAATCAATTGCTGAATTTCCTGTGAAGAGAGTCAGTTACAACAAAGCAGCAGCTTGAGTGGATAAATAGTTTACCAAAATATTCACTAAGCCCTACAAGGAGATTCCAATACTTAACAAAATGTTAAAAAAAAGAAAAATGGTGGTAAAAAAGGAAACCAATATGCATTTAATTAATCCTTCTACATTACAATTGACATGAGAAATAGTAGACTCTTCTCCATTTCTCTGCAAAGATTAAATAGCTGAATGTCAGTATTGAGGAAACATAAACCTTGATTTTATTATTAAATAAAATACAGTACACTGACTAAAGAAATATGAACCAGTACAAATAATTAAAATTTCAGAAACTGCACTTGTAAATACAATTAGGAAAAAAAAAAAAAAAAGCTTATAGTTAAGGAATTCTCCTGTTTAATATTTTTCTCAAAATATGCTAACTCACAGTGCAACTCCCACCATTGACGTATGAAGTCACAAGAACTTCCCCACTTACTCCACACATGAAGTGAAGAGGTAAAATATAACTAGAACCCTTTTCCTTTTGGGTGCCAGCTCATAGAAATCAAGGGATTTGTCAGAACACTGAATCAAGCAAGTCGAACGCACACCAGCAGAGCTT
Source organism: Sinosuthora webbiana (assembly GCA_013397395.1). Classification (NCBI taxonomy): domain Eukaryota; kingdom Metazoa; phylum Chordata; class Aves; order Passeriformes; family Sylviidae; genus Sinosuthora; species Sinosuthora webbiana. The sequence continues at coordinate 43,590 of VXBN01015012.1, forward strand.
AGCTTAATCCTCTGATCAGAGACAATCGGCTCATCAGCACCTGAGCCGAGCAGACACAGGCTGCTCTCACCCGGAGGCTCTCACCCACTTGAGCTGGGGCTGCTCCTGCACTCTCCTGCCACTCCTTGACCAGGGCAGATACTTTTTAGGTCACATAGCAACTCCAATAAAATTGGGAGGCTAGTGTGAAAATACTGCAGTGGCTGCTAATATAAACCCTATGATTCATGATTATATTTTTTTTTGGTGGGTTGTCCCTGACTGCATGCCAGGTTCTCTCCAAGGCCTCTTTGTCACTGCCAGCCTCAGATGGGACAGGGGAGAGAAAATATAGCAAAAGACTCGTGGGTTGAGATGGGAGCAGGGGAGATCACTCACCAGTGACCATCATGGGCAAACAAACTAGATTTGGGGGAAGTAGTTTAATTAAATCAGATTAGGATAAGAAGGAATAAAAAATTATCTGAAAAGAGGATGGGCAATAGGGGCTGTAGTCAGTTCAGTAAACACTGCCTCTGCTGCTCTTTCCTCCTCAAAGAGAGGACTCCTCACATTCTTTCCCTGTTTCAGTGTGGGTCCCTTCCATGGGATGTAGTCCTTCAGGAACAGTCTGTTTCAGCTTGGGTCCCCCACAGACCCACAGATATTGCCAGGAGCCTCTTCCAGCACAGGCTTCTCACAGGGTCACAGACTCCTTCAGGCATCCATTTGCTCCAGTCCATCCTCCATGGTCTACAGGTGGATCTCTTCTCCCCCATGGACATCCAGGGGCTGCAGGGGCACTGCAGGGGTTGCTGCACCATGGTTTTCACCAAGGCTTGCGGGGAAATCTCTGCTCTGGGGGCTGGAGCAGCTCCTGCCCCTCCTTCACTGACCTGGGAGGCTGCAGAGTAATTGCTCTCACATATGCTCACTCCTTTCTTCTGATTGCTGCCAGAGTTGCACAAGGTGGGTTTCTTTCCCCCACCCCCCATCCTTTTTAAATATATTATCCCTGAGATGCTACCACTATCACTGGTGGGCTCAACCCCAACCAGTGGCAGGTCCATCCATCTTGGACGTCTGGCTTTGGCTCCATCAGACATGGGGGAAGCTTCTGACAGCTTCCCAGAAAAGCCACCCCTGTAGTTCACCACTGCCAAAACTTTGCCACAAAACCCAAGAAAATTTTTTAAATAGGTGCCTTTGGTGTATTCTGCAGTTAAATCTAGACTGGATTGCTCAAGGATGATGCCCAATGTGTAGCTGCAGTGTATTGAAAAGAGACTCAAATGTGACAACACCCTGAGTAAAGAGACTCCACCCCCCTGCAGAGCAGGGGCTCCATTTCACTTGCCTACATCTGTGGTGGTCTGAGAACTAATGTCATTCAAAATAAAAATTTTGCTCTGGCTCTGAGCAAGGTCCCTGTGGTGTCCCTGCACTGTGCTCTCAGGATTGGGAGTGTGGTATGACACAGTGCTGAAGTGGGTTTCCTAGTGAGTGCTGGTGAGTTGTGAGATTGGACTCAGGTACAACACTGATGGATCTGGTAGCAGATGGAGTATGGATGGAGGAGCAGAAAAAAAGAGTGACATTGCTCTTGAGCTTGATAGGGCCAATGTAGAGGCTCTGCAACAGCTAATTTTCTCAGTTTCCCAGTGGGATCACCCAAAAGAGTCTGTGACAGCCATTCCTGGCAGCTAAGTATTGNCTTTCGCGGGCTCCGGCGATCCCAGAGGTTTTCGGATCAGTTCCGGAGTCGGTCCGATGATCTTCAAGGAGGATAGAAAGGCAAGAAAAGAGAGAGAGAGAGAGAGAGAGACAGGCAGCAGGCAGCAGGCAACAGGCAACAGGCAGCAGACAGCAGGCAGCCAGCGAGGAAGAGAGCGAGAGCCAAGCCCGCAGCAAAAAGCGAGCAAGCAGCAAAAGCAGCCAGCCCCAGAGCCAGCCGGCAGCAGCAGCGAGCCAAGCAGCAGCCCCCGCCCCCCCCACAAAGCTGCCCGCCGGAAAAAAGAGGGGCAGAGGTTAGACACAACAAAGTAGTCACGATTGGGATAGCCCCGTTAAACTAGGACACTGTGGATTTCTTAGTGAGTGCTGGTGAGTTGTGAGATTGGACTCAGGTACAACACTGATGGATCTGGTAGCAGATGGAGTATGGATGGAGGAGCAGAAAAAAAGAGTGACATTGCTCTTGAGCTTGATAGGGCCAATGTAGAGGCTCTGCAACTGGTAATTTTCTCAGTTTCCCAGTGGGATCACCCGAAAGACTCTGTGACAGCCATTCCTGGCAGCTAAGTATTGCTGAAATTCTCTTTCTAGTGGGTCTGTATGACTTTTCTCTCCACTCTTACCCAAGTCCTCTAACCTAGCACTGGCACTGAACAGAAAGAATATGATTCTCTGAAATGTTATAAAATATATTACTGTTTTAGAAAAAGGCCAGGAGAAGAGTGATGACCTGAAAATGACACAGAACTGGGGAAGAAGTTTTGATATAACCACATCTCCAAATCTTGTGCTCGGAAAAGTGAAAGCTAGATAATATCTTATTCCACATATTAAATATCAGGGAAAGAGTATGACTGTGCCCCAAAGGGAAAATTCAACCCTGTTTTCCTTAAAAGTGCAGCACTTAAGCACATAGGGACTGTTTCCATCTGTAGTCAAACTGCTTGATAAAAAATCACTGCCACAGACTAAGCATAGTAAAGAGAAGGCAAAGCAGATTTCCTATCAGAAAGAGCAGTCCAGTCAGAAATACATTCTGAGACATTTCAAGCTTCATAACATATTGCTGTCTCAGACGTTACAGTAAACCGTCCATTAACAGTTTTGCAAAATGAATGCTGACCTCCACGTATTTATTTACTTGTATTTCTCAATACTTCAAATAGAAGCTCTGGGTTTGGAGCTCTCTGAGCTCTAAGGCAGCACAAAGTTCTGAAGCTTCAGAGGACTTGTTTTGTTGAGGCTGCTTTTCTTTTCTGAAATATCATCTTATTTTATACAGTATAATATTGACTCATTTTTGTATCCTCTTAAGATAAATCCCAATGAGCTGTGTTCCTAACTCCTCCTTATTTTATGCTCCAGTTTACTTTTTCCTTTCTGCTCCAGAGACAGTCAGTGTCATATTTAAATGAATATATAGATTTAGAATTCTTTAATCATATTTTTTTTAAGGGGAAGAAGAGATAAAAATTAGACCTCTCTCTCTGTATCCTTATCTGTGTATCTATCTCTCAATCTATCAATTAAATCAATCAAAAAATAAATTAACATATGGATATCATCTCTTGACCCTAGTGAGGTCACATTTGGAGTATTGTGTCCAATTCAGTTCTCCACAGTTCAAGAAATACAGGGAGTTATTGGAGAGGGTCCAGCAGAGGCCACAAAAATGATGTGGGGATGGGAGCATCTCCCGTGTTGGAAGACACTGTGGGAGCTGGGCCTGTTCAGTCAAGATAAAACAGAGAGAGGATCTCATTAATGCATATAAGTATGTCAAAGGCAGGTGCCAAGAGGACGGTGCCAAACTCTTTTCAGTGGTGCCCAGTGACAGAACAAGGAGCACTGGCCATGAACTAAACCACAACAAGTTCCACCTCAAACAAAGAACTTTTTGTTGAGGATGGCAGAGCACTGGAACAGGCTTCCCAGGGAGGTCATGGAGTCTACCTCTCTGAAGATATCCCAAACCCACCGGGAAGATTTTTGTGTCTCCTTTTGTAGGTGACGCTGCCTTGGCAGGGTCTTGGGCAGGATGATCTCCAAAAGCCCTTTTCAATCCTAAAAATTCTGTGAGTCTGTTATTTTTCCAAATTGATTGAGTGGTAGTTTAAATTAGATACAAAGCAGATTGATTTACCATTAGACTTCTTCAGATTGAAGTCCAAATACAGAAAGCTGTACCTATTCTATGAAAAACTTTCTGAAATTATTACTATAAATGTTATTTCAGGCTTTCCTCCACTGGGATGTTTGCAAATGAGGTCACAATCATAAATAATAGTCTCAAATAGACACTAGCGTAAGAACGAAATCTGGGAAAAATCAAATTTTTAGTTAAAATAACAACATTTATGGTATCTTTGCAAGGTCACTTACTTGTCAGTATATGTCTCATGAATCATAGAAAAAAAGCCAAAAAGAAAAAATGTGAAGACATTGTCAGAGTTAAGTGTCCTTCAGTAGCTGGAATGATAACAAAAATTTTTTTCCCCAAAACTTAAAGTTTTGTTTAAGGGGGAAGAAAAAATAAAATAAAGCAGAAAATATCCAAAGAACTACACATTCCATAAATTAGGAATCCATTCTGGAGATCCAAATCTCTTATTCTACTGTATGCTAAAAACTAAGGTTTCTTTAAATATAGCCTTAGATGAAGTCTATCCCCAAGCAGGGTGATAAATGCACGCTTTGCAAAGAAAGTGGAATCATCATGGAGTATAAAAGTCTCTAATGTTGTCAGTATAATGGAAGGAAAAACCCCAAGCCAGCTGAGAGTGCAGTTTTAGACACATGCTTTTCACAAACTGACTGATGCGCCTCTTTCAAAGAAATCAATCTGAGGCTTTGCAAATCACTTTGGGACAGATTCTGCTTTTCACTCTTTGTCCTATTCACACTGCAGAC
>VXBN01015012.1:48234-61661 GCA_013397395.1 Sinosuthora webbiana
AAAAAAAAAAGAAAGGCATTTCTCTGCAGATATAATTCACTGTGATAATTATGCCCTACGACTACAGTGTGAGTCAGCATGTGGAGGCTGGCAGAATGCATCCTCCTAAAACTGAGCAATCCAAACTCCAGGGGCTCATTACAGACAAACTTTAACTAAAAATGTTTGGGTTGGTTGGTTCATTTACTTTTTTTTTAATTTTTTTTTCTCCTGAAATATAAAAGTACTGATTCTCTCAAATTCCTGCAGTGATCTGTTGCTTGTCATTCACAACATCAAACCGTAACCTTAATGGTTATTTATATAATTTGCCGTGTGTTTCATGTTTATAATTCCATTTGGCTCAAGGCAAAGTGATGTAAGGCATTCATGGACATAAAGGCGTGTAAAAGAAAGAAAGTTTGATCAATAGGACAACTTTGTTGCTGGTAAACATTGTCAGAAAATGATCAGTGTCAGTGCTCTAAGCCAGAGAAAACTAATAACATGAGTGGCAAGCTTCCTGCAAGCGTTTGGAGTATTTATGTGGCATTCCAAAGGAAGATCTGTAAACAAGACTAGAACAAAAATACAATTTTATTGATATCCACCTGATTTATGTTTACAGCATGTGTTGATAATAACCCTATTTGTCAAGAGGGTCCATCATGAATACTAATTTACTGTTACTGAGTCAAAACCAAATAAGTGAGGTTGATGTGATGCTGTACTCTTATGCATTTTCATGTAATCACATTTAGAGTGACCTGGGTCTCCACTAAAGAATTCAAAGGACTTTCACCAGGCACAGAATGTTTTCTAATGAGTTTATAAATGCCTTCTGATATGAATGGAGCTCAGAGACTAGGAAGAGACCCTTACTGTCTGTTTAATGAAACATGAATAAAAATTATTTTTAGTATCTTATGCATGTTTTTATTCCACCATCTTACTTTTCAAAGCAGAACATCTCAAAGTCCCAGAAGATCAAATCTACAAGAAGTTGTTACATTTTGAACTTTCTTTCATCCTAATTTGAAACAGAAGACACCAAGACATTTCCTGTGATTGTTACAAGGAAATAAATAGTAACTCGGTAAATATTAGAATGGTCTGACCAGAAGAGTTTTCCATAACAAAAAAAAAGAATTAAATTTAAAGTTTACTGCTCAGCCTATGACAATAACATAATAGTGAAGTGAAATATTTCAGCATAAATGAAATGGATTTCTAATTGTTCATGCATAATTTTGTTAAAATTGAAACACTCCTCTTACAAAGCATTATATTCTGACTAATCAGTACATTTCCATTAAAAAAAAAAATCTACTGGTTCTGTTCTAAGAATGGATGAATATTATTTAACTAGTTGAGAGAAACCTGAATAAAAAGAGATAAGGTGATATTCCTAAAAAGTAAAATCCAAAATTTCATCTAGAATAAATCTGTTCAGTGGAGTGTGAACAATGTATTCTAGCTCAGATCGAGGAAACCTAGTCCACAGAACCATTGAGTCGTTAAGATTGGAAAAGACCTTTAAGATCATCAAGCCCAACTGTCAACCAAGCACCACCACATTCACTATTAAACCACATCCTCAAGTGCAAAAGTTCTTTGCTCTGGCTAGAGAATACACTAATTTTAATTGAAAAAACACACAAATGACCAAAAAAAACCCTAAACAATAAGAACAACAACAAAAAAACACACACAACAAAAAAGAAACAAAAACCACATTAAAAATCAGGGATTCACAGAAAATGAAAAACTGGAATGCAAGTTTTGATTTTACCAGTAATGAAAGCCCTTCAGAATGGCCCAGATCCTGAGTTTGTTCTGCCCATCTGAAATGGTAAAAATTATGCCCAAGCCTGGTAAAATCTGACTGATAAGGAGTGCCCAAAGAACCCCTAAATGGCATACATTAGCAAAGCATTGCTGCTTCTAGGTACATTGTGAAAGGGTTATTAATTTTTTCTTTTTACTCCTAGCAGTTGCAAAAGTACTATGGAAAGTGCTGGTATCTCTCACTAAGACTGGGCATTACACCATTTTTCTTAGGTTGCTTTACACAAAGTTGTACAAATAGAGTTGTTCAGGAACTTCACTGTCAGAAAAATATGTGTTATATTGCCCACTTATCTATGAATCCCTGCCAGAATGGCAGCAATTAACCAGCCAGCCACAGGGACTCACATTTGGCACAAAACACTCAGTATATATAATGAAATATGTATGGGAAATATTTCTTACTTTTCAGAATGAGTTTTTGTGAGTTTTCAAAGTTCAATAAATAAATAAATAAATAAAGAATAACCAAGTATTCACTCTAAGGAAAAATGCAGGGGCACAGGTGTAAAGACTGAAGTTAATATAAATGATATAACTTAATTTATAAGAAAACATCTTGGTCCTGCTTTATTTATTTATTTATTTTTACTAATTTCTATATGTCCTGCTTCCCTGAAAGCTGTAAACTGAATTTAAAATAATTGCCCTGAAACTGCATGGTCAGAATTTAAGTCTTCGCTAAATATTTGCTGTTCCCTCTGAAGCTGCCACTGCCTTCATCTGGAGCTTGTAGCACTCAAAGGTTTAAAAAAACAGCTTCCTGGTCTAAACTGGCCAAGAAATAGTGCAAAGTGATAAATCTCCCTTTGGCTGAGTCAAAATCCATGCTGGAGTGCTAAGTCTGATAAAAAACAAGGAAATAAACTCCATTCTTAACCATGAGAATATAAAGCTCAAGCCTTAAGGTAAATTGATCAGCTGATAGGTGATAATTAGCACAATGCTTGTCTGAGACTTGGGTGCCTAATGCATCTGTTGCTAAATTTCAGCATCATTCAAGGTTTGTTTGCTGACATAAGTGCAACTAAAAGCAACAGTTGTGTATGGAAGATTCATAACTGGATTTCAAAGGCAAAGGCCAAACTGTCTTTTCTGGTGATTACTCTGAGTTTCCAATGTGAACTGTGTCACTGCTAGCAAAGAGCATGCTCTGGGTTTCTTATGTGAGCTGCATCACTGCTAGCAAAGAGCACTTCTCCAAGGAAAATAACCCACTTTAATCCAAGAGAAAACCTAAAACTACCGATAGTGACATCTGGTGGCACCTAAAAATGTCACATTTGAAAGTAAAACACTTTGTGGTGCAAAAGAAAGATTGGCAGCCTTATGATCTGTCACTTTTCCAACTGGACTTAATAAAAGTTTTATTCAGTGGTATGAAACAGGTATGATGAAATGCCCCATACCTCACCTAAGCCAGAGATGCCTGTGAAACCTCAACATACAGAGCTTCATCTGTATGTTGAGGAAATGAATGAGCTGAGCACCCAGTTGCTTCTCAGGGACTCTTGCATTCCCTATGGTCACTGCACAAAATATATCATGTAAATGTGACTCATATGTATGGTTATTTAAATGAGAGATGCTACCATCTATGAAGAAATAAATGTGGATACAAATGAACTTTGGCACTATGATATATGATGTCCCTCCAGGCTGGAGAAATATACCAGGTGTCTTCAATTAAAATAATAATAATAATCCTCTCAACCCTGTTCAATTCAAGCCAACCATTTAATTCAGTTTTCTCTCAGCTGATGGTAATAACTCTGCTGTAGTTCCTAGAATTCCTTCTGACTAACTTCTGCTCTGCCCACTCTTGCACAAATATTTGTCTTTTCTTACATCCTTTGCTCCCTTCTTTTCTTGAGCTATTTCAAGCAGCATCTTGGCTAATTTTTCCTGCAGGCCATGATACAGAGTGTCTGATTATTATTACCTCAGAAAAACAAATTGTGGTATAGGAAGGAGGAAGAATATTACATCTGCTTCTAGCACCTTGCACTCCCAAAGAAATTGTGATGAGATTGCTGCTAGTGTTCAGGTTGAAAAACCAGAACAACTCACACATTGGGAGTTGCATACATGTCCATTTTGTTTCCTTTTCTGTTAACCAAGATGGCAGCCAAAAATCCAGCAGTCTTGATATGGAACTGAAGAAATATTTTCAGCCTTAGACACTCAGCTTTGCTTTTCCAAAAAAGAAGCATCATCTTTCTCCACTACAGTTCAAGTAATATTTCTTGGTAAGAGAAACTTTTAACATTCAAACAAGTGTGAATGACAGCAGTAGCTTCTTCAAGCTAAAACACAGTGCTACATTTGAGACAAAACATTGGCACCTCCAGGTGACATTTTACACAGCAATATTACTTCTACTACATCAGCTGTAGAAACCAATAGGAATTTGGGACCCTACTGAGGTAGCTGCTAAACTTCAGAATACGCAGATTTTCTGAAGCTCAGGCAACTGGCATGATATTCTTCAGTTTCCTCTGATGTACAAACATCTCCGAGAGAAGAAACTCTCTCTGCTGAGGACTTTTCATAAAGCATCATGTGCAGCTAAACCTGAAACATATGTGCATTCATATAACCATGCCTGCATATAAATCTATGTCTGAAATTTAGGCATGAATTATTCCCCTGTCAATTGTCTACTGCTCCCTTAGAAAATAAGGTGTTTACTTAACACAAAAATACAAAAATTAATAAAATTTGGATTGATACGTTGAGTATTAGTACTAACTTGCAAACAAAACAGTTATGTTTATGATAGCTAATCTAGCTTCTAGATCTATTCAAGTACAGCATTTTGGATATTTTTCAGCTTGCTTTACTTACTAGAACTTACATAACTTTCTCACCTCAGATCTTTCAGAGATGGTTTCTCAGTATTGGAGGGATAACCATGATATGCAGTGAGTATCTCCTGGAGCTGGCAGAGCTGGAGGAGAATTGCAGCTTCTCAGCTCGTTTATAAACACTTCACAACTCTGCCAGGGAGTGAACAGTGAGCAGTCTTCACAGTGAGCAGCAGACCAGGTTTTGAGTTAATAGCTGGCTGATCCTCAGATTTAGGTGAAGGCAGCAACGTGTGAGTTTGTGTCCAAATAACACCAACACTGGGACAGGAAACAAATAGTTTTGTCTCACTGCAAAACAGCCAGGGTTCTTCAGGCAATCTTTAATGCCCATATTTATAATTTCCTGACTCATCTCTGCTTGGATTGACTCAGCTCATGGAGGATGTGTGCATTTAGTCTGCCTGGCAAAGCACCCAGAATGAGAATTTCCTTTGGAGGTTCAGAAACATGAACTGTCACAGCTGAATTCTGGATGTCTCTGGGCCCTCGTGGCTGAATGGCTTTTCCCTGATCTCAGCATATGTGTTGACAGAGAGCACTCCAACCTAAACTCTTTTTTTTTCTTTTCTACTGTTTTTCTGCTTCTTTAAAGGAGCTTCAGAGGTAAATACTACAGTACCAAGCATAGAGATTACACCAAAAAGATACAAGGTTTCTGCCACAAGAGTATTTCTGTGGAAGATAGACTACCATTAGAAAAAATAGGATCTTAAATATATGCAGACCCTTCAAACTCCCAGATAAGAAAAAAAAAGCGGGGGAAAAAAAAAAAAGGACAAACAGTTTTAACAGGGTTTTAACGGTTTTAACAGGGTTCCTGTGGAGAATCTACCCTAAAGAATGCTCTGAAATGGTTTTACCTCCTCAACTGAGCATCTGTGCACCAGAATTGTCCCAGATAATCCTATATTTTTGGTTTTATGTGTGCATTCATACATTTAGGAAACACTGTGAGCACCTTTCTGATTCAAGGGAGACCTAAAATACTCAGTTATGCATTACCTAACATATAAGACTTTTCTTTGGAAACAAAGATATAACACAACTTTTGATCACAGGTGAAGATTTTTGGCAAATGAAATTAATCCAGATGGTGATTAGCAAAAAAGAAAAAAACAAAAAACCAACAAAACAAAAAAAACCACACAAAACAAAAAACACCACAAAAAGCACAAGACAAAACAAAACCAAAACCAAAAAAAACCAAAAAAACCCCCCAAAACCCCCAAAAAACTAAACAAAAAAAAAACACCCAAAAAAACAAAAAGCCACAAAAAACCACCACTTTATTTCTCCCTGCTGACATGAAAACCAAAGTTCATTGTTTTATTAAATGCATTACAATACCAATTCCTGTGTTCCTGTCTGGAACAGACAACAAGGGGAGCTGTCTCAGCAAAAAGCAGTTCTTGGTTAAGCTGTTCGGTGATTTTATTTTTGCCTTCAGGCATGAGAGATGGAAGAGTTTGACTTCCTGGAATTGGAAGTAGACACCTGCCAGTGGAGTATTAGAGATATGTACAATAATCACAGCAGAGAGGAGATAGCAGAGACAAAATAAACACACAAAGTGGAATTGTGTGACCACTCAAAAAAGTTTCTGCAAAACTTCCTTTGGAAATTTTTGATTTTGAGGGGGGAAAAAGTTTTTTTAAAAGAGCCTGGAGTGAGATTCAGAAGTTTTTTATGTACTTCACAAATTAATTAGAGATTCCTTCTGTCAATTTTGGTATAGGACTTAAGATGTGATACCAAAGAGCATATAGGAGCTTAAAATACAACTTAAACAGAAATTAGGCACATATGTCAAAAGAAGAAATCCAAATCTCTCCATGTGTCTGTTAGGATGCTGATGAATTCAACCATCTTTGAATCTGGGTGAGACGTACTCTATATCAAGCAGATATATGACACCCAAAAGGCTTTCATCACAAAACCCAGTTAGCTGCAATGAAACTCACCCATGGAACACACCTAGAGATGCTTTCACTTGCCTCAGGCTGCTTGGGAATCACAGAATACATGCTTTTAATTCCCACAAAGACTGTGAGAAAGAACTGCCCAAACTGAGAGAAAGCATGGATTATGGGGGACAAGAATGTCCTTTCTAACAAGAAAGACTTGATGCTAAATGTCATAAATAAGCTGCAAACATAGTAAAATAAGCCTGAGTAATCTAGGAAGAAAAACACAAATTTCAAATTTCTCATATAATGCGATTGAAGCAAAAGGTGTGCATATACATATATATATATATATATATGTATGTATGTATATGTGTATCTTCTTTTTGTTCTTAATTTACTAAGTGGATGTATCAGTTTTAAGAAACCCACAATGCCAAGGTAGAAATTCTCAGTGCTCACAGAACTGTTGTTTAAGTGGGACTTTGCAGAATGAACTGAGGAAAGTTCAGGGGGTTGAAGATTGGCCAGGGAGGCAGAGACCCAAAAAGTAGGGAGCACATGTATGGAATATCAGGAGCAGAGAACTAGTTTTGGTAAGAGCAGACCCACAATAAAGTCCTCAATATCAGACACATTAGCACATATTTTGTGCATCTTTAGAACTACTGTGAGCTGTTGATCTGAAAATGAAAAGAACACAGTGGAAAAAGTGCTATATCTTTGTATTTAAGTAATTTCCTTAAGTCTTGCAAACACATTTCTGTCTATTTAAATAAATAAATAAATACACACACAAATAAATAGATATAAAAATTTAAAATTAAAATTTAAAAAAGACTATCATAAATTAAGTATTCTGTGTCTGAACACAATAATGTTTACATGGTGACAGCTTGTATGTATAGACCTCTCTTTTTCTTTGACATATGTGCTTTAAAGAAAACCTCTTGAACCCCAGGAGGTTTTTATCACAGTATCTGAATGTTCATTATGATTTGAAGGGTGCTGGATGCAGTAGGAAGCAGGGCTTAGGAGGACACAGAAGGCAGTCACAGTCCAAAACTGTGGTTGCAAACTCATGCAACAGCTTCAAAAATTAAGAAAGAATGACAAGATGGGTGTAGGTAGTTATTCTGCCATGGAGAGCTCTTGTTTTCCAGGCTGCTCCAGAGAAAGCTGTTTCCGTTTCTTATGAAGGACAAGTAAAATTCAAAATGAAATAATTTAGGTGTGAGTTGAGAGAGGAGTAGATTGCTCAATACATCTTGTATAAATAAGAAACATGAACTGAAGAAAATTGCCAAAAGCAGTTCAGCACTTGAGAAGGTAAGGATTAAGACTACTGGTAAGTAAAATCTATAATTGAGTTTTCATGTCTTCTTTTGCAAACCACCATTTCATCCAGATTTGGTAGATTACAGATGCTTCTTTTAAATCTTGGCTGGTATCAAAGTGATTTTAGGGTATTCTGACAAACTTGTTTCCTTGTCAGATTGACAAATATGACAGATTGAAGTGGAATGCCTCTTTATGTATGTGAGAGTCCCAAAGTTGGGAAACATTATCTGAACACTACTCCCTGACACTGACTGCGACAATACAGCAAACCAATTTCCTACTATAGCTTCAACATCTATTCTTTGGGTAACTGTTGAAGAAAATCACACTGCCAAAAAAATAACATTATTGTCACTACACAACTTCATTAAGAGCTGACTCTGGGACAGGACAGAACCATGCATAACATTGGATCTTCTCTAGTAAGTACTTGGCACTGTAGCACATCTTTCAGATCCTAAACTAATCTTCTGTCTAACCCTGTATTAGGTGGAGTCACAGGACCAGTAGATCTTAGATCAGGCTCCACACAGCAGAGTCTCCCCATTTCTGTCCTGACTGACCTTCAAAATTACACCCAGAATGATTTTTTTTTTTTTCTATTAGATCTGTGCATTTCTGATGAGTTGGACAGTTCCAGACTTTAGTCAGTCAGGCAAACGTGAACTTTATTTACTCAGACTAAAAATTACTACTTGGCTCTCAGTGAGTAGTATTTATTTCACCAAGAAGATAGTTTAAAACTGGTTCATTTTGGCTACCACCATGTTAAAAGGAAAATTGCAGTGGTCTGATCCTTCTAGATAATTAGGAACATCACTGATTTCAGTGCATGTATTAAAGAAACTGTAAAGATATAATGGTTGACAGTTTTCAAGAAACTTTATTTGAGCAGCTGTCTTGTGGTTTCCTTCCAGAGTCCTAAATTTCTGGTTGTTGAAGAGTATGACTTCAGTCTGCAAGCTCATCAAAGTGTGATAAATGATTTTCTGGAGAGAACTACTTATGAATAGATGAAATTTCTGGGCTGATTTTTTCACAGTGACTCAAGATCTTCACTATTACACTGGAGACCTTCAGTGCTGATGTTTGCACATGAAAACTGTTTTGTAAAATATCTACAGGCAAATTTATATTCACAATTTATTGCTTCAAATAGATTTTTTTTAAATGCATAGGAAAAAAAAAAAGTAACAGATCCTAATTTAACAAGCTTTTGCAAATAATAATCAATCTAACCAAATAATATTATTTAACTAAGATGGAATGAGTGCTTACTGTGGAACAATATATCACTAATGATTGGAACAGGTGCACAAAGTGTCTTAATAAATCAGTAACCTGGAAAACACATCAATTATTTTGAAGGTTAATGGATCTTTTGCTTGTTCTCCAAAACTCATGAAGATATTTTCCTGAACATTTCAAACTATTCAAAAGCAAATTAAAAAAAAAAACTCAAAAAAAAAAAAAAAAAAAAAAAAAAAGAAAAAAGAAAAAGAAAAAAAAAGAAAAAAAGCTTAAGGTGGTTTATAAAACAATAAAGTACTAGTGACACAAAAATAAGCAGAATATATTTAGGAGCAAGTGGAACTCTTGTAGCACAATATATATTGAAACGTAGATAAAATATGCTAAAAAGCAGCTGTTGGAGTTACAACTGGAGTGGCATCTCCCATGTCACTTGGAAGTAATTCAGGTCATATTTTCTTAGAAACATTCTTTACTGAAACAAAAAATTTTTTGTGAAGTTTACTAGTGGCAAAGATTTCTGAAATCCAGAATGGGAATCCTGTCACAATATAATGTAGAGACTAATCTGATACTTGAAATACTATAATCTAGAAGTTCCTGGAATTTTGACAATAATTTCCTAATCAATAATATGGAGGTTGATAAGCTTTGGAAAGCCAGCACGCTGAGGGAGGTGACTGTCTCCTCTACCCCATTCCCCACCCGGAATATTGCATGAAGCTCTGGGACAACCATCAGAAGATGGATGTGGACCAGCTAGAGCCAGTCCAGAGGAAGCCAGGCTGAGACAGTTGGGGTTATTCAGCCTGGCCACGGGAAGCCTCCAGAGAGACCTTATATCACTTTCCACTACCTAAAGAGGGGGCTGCAAGGAATCTGGAGAGAGACTTTTTACAAGGGCATGTAATGGTAGGACAAGCTGGTGTTAAGTGAAATTTCCCAGTCTGATCACTCACTGGCAGTCACACAGAACCAGAGACTTTGACTGCTAGGAACAAAGCCTCTTCACAGCAGGTGGTTCCAGGAGGCCCCTTGGCTCCCCACACACCCCAGAAACTCACACACAGACCAGGTTTCCTTACTGGCTTGTCTCCATGTTTCTCACAGCAGAGTTTCACAAGTGTAGTTCCATGAAGCTATTTATTCATGGTGCACTAATACAGAAAGAAACAGCTGGAGCTGATGCCTCCAAGGAGAACCCCCACTAAAGGAACCTCTGGGCATTCATACCCTCACAGGCTAGCCCTACACAAGTCTTGCTTTTGATCTCAAGTCTCCTTCTACATCCCTATGAGTCTTCAGCTCCTGCTATGTTTTTCACTGTGCATTCACCTGGTCACCAGTCTTTGTACCCTTTGTTATGCAAAGGGTTCGCAGCTCATGGCCTTTTGTCCTTCTGGGCTCCCACCCTACACCTCGGTATGCATCTCATCTACATCTCTAGTTGCAGCTTGCAAAGGAGCTACCTGCACCAGATGTGCTCCTCAACAGGGGAATGGCTTTTAACTGGAAGAGGGCAGGGTTAGATTAGATATTACAAGAAAAAAAAAATCATTTACTGTGAGGGTGATGAGGCACTGGAACAGCCCAAGGAATCTATGGATGTCCCATCCCTGGAGTGCTCAAGACCAGGATGGATGGGTCTTTGAGCAATCTGATCTAGTGGAAGGTGTCCCTGCCCACGGCAGGGGGGTTGGAATGAAACGATCTTTAAGGTCCCTTCACAAATCATTCTATTTTTCTATGATTCTATGATTTTCAAAAGAAAGAAATTAGTTAACATCAGTAATTAATGTCACAAAAGTGTAGCAAAGAGAGAGAAAATAAAATGAATTATTTAAAAGGTTAGGGCTCTTGTTTTGCCATGTCTTTTAGTATGCTATTGAGGTTCCAGAGAGACTGAAGAAATGGAAGAATTAAATAATCACTTGGAAACTTACACAGTAGAAAATTTCACAAACAAAAAGAATTTTTTAAATGGAAACTATGTTTGTGTATAGGCAAATTTCATAATGGAAACTAATTTGCAAAGTTAATGCTCTTGCTGAAAGCCATTTATCTTCTTTACTGTCTAAAAAGGAATTACCTATGTACATTTTTAACATGCACTGTGTGGTTGCCCATTTTTACTAAATTATGTGCAACTCTCATTTGAGTTTGTTTTCACAGTTTATTCCATCTTTAAATATTTTATTTTTAACTAAACTCATAAGTAAATCTCTTAGATTCAATGAATTATTTCAGGTTTATAGATGCAGGAGCTAGCAAATCAGCATCTCAGATTCAGCTACCATTTCTTGAGGAAGGAAGCAAGAAAGGAAGGCATTGGAGTTAGAGGAATAAACAGCAATACCTGTGTTGATTTCTTTCACTTTAGCACATTCTGGATTCTTTCTTCCTAGAAGGATGTTTATTTTTTCTTGCTTTGGACATATCAGAAATTATTTTTACTTTTCCATAGTTCATGATTTATTTTATCAAAGGAATTTAGTTTACCCACTGATGCAAAATGTCTATTTCAATTAAAGCCAGTGTTTCTACAGAGAAAACCCTGAGATATGTCAAAGGATGAGCTTAATGATCCTTGAAGTCTCTTCAGACCTAAATGATTCTATGATTCTTTGTCTGATGCAGCTCTGCATTCACCCAGATGAAACTGGTGAAGGAAGAAGACTTCAGTTCAGTAGGTTCAGCAAGGGCCCAGAACCTTCTCTTGGAGAAAAGGTAGGTCACTGAGTAAAGTGTTCCAAAGCTTGACAACCCTTTCTATGAAGAAATTTTTCCAAATATCCAACTTAAACATCCCTTAGTGTAACTTAAGGACATTTCCTCTTATCCTGAAATTGTTACCTGGGAAAAGGGACCATCCTCCACTTTGCTGCAGCAATATTTCAGGTAGTATAGTAGGAAAAAAAAAAAAAAAGGTGTGTAGAAAGTGATAAGGTCCACCTTCAGCATCCTTTTCTCCAGGTGGAACAACTCCCTCACGTTGGAGCTGTGACCCACAAAAACAGGCCTCTGCCTCAGTCTCCAGCCTCCATGGAGGAGAACATGAAAAGAAACAAGTGCTCATAAATGGGTGATTCTGTCAAGGGGAATGTATAGAGCTCTGCCTGGGAGTGGGTGAAGAATGAGTTGAGAGTTTATGGATCAGAATTAAGGGTCAGCCCCAACCATTCTGTGATTCTGACTAATTTTCTGCAGCTCACAATCAGAGTCTTTGAAACGCACCATTGAACTCCTCAGGGCATCCTACAGATGGCAGCAGTCATCACGCCATATGTTCTCTGGGGCAATCCTATATTAGGAGGACAAATTAAAAATAGTTTGTCATTTTGAAAGACATATTTAGTGCAAAGTATTTTTCAAGCTAAAGAGCAGGGATGGTATGCATCTGGAGGCAGAAGATTAGACAGCTTTACAGCAGGAGTGGCAGAGATATATGGTCCTTTCTTATAATACAGCCTAATTTAGTGAAAAGAAATTGACCTGTTAGACAAAGCCTGGATATTTGACTATGATTCATACAGGGACAACTGTGGATCAAAGAGATTGACAAAGGACTAGAACAAAAATCCCTTGGTTTCTTCCCATCTCACCTGAAGTCAATTCAACTTTTTCCAGTCTCGTAAACTAAACTAAAGCTAAAAGTTAACTAGACTCTGTTGTATAACACAGAAAATTGATTAATAAATATCATGTCAAATGAGATCTTTCAAATAACAACTAAGGTAAGATTTAGCTTTATTACAGCAACCCTGCAGCCCATGGTCCAGTTCCAGATTTGAAGCACTATTCACAGAGAAATAGCCTTCAGGCTCCATTTCTTTTGATATTATGTAAGCCAAACAGCCTTCTTTTCACTATTATCCTCTAGTTAGTATTCATGTAATCTTGCTTTCTTACTCTCAAGATAAACAAGCAATTGACAGTCCCTTCATTTTCAGCCAAGCTTACAATTTAAAAAGCTGCAACCACTTTCACAGCCATAATTAACAGCATGTGGGAATTCTGGATCCAGTCCTCTACCACGATTTTCACTACTGAAGCAGAAGATATGTCTAGACTGCAGGCAGAGAGGTGATGGAATGTCATACCTAAGCTAATTTGGGTTTCAGTAACAGAGGAGATGTATGAAAGGGACCTCTGTGTAGTTGCACAAACAAAAAAAGCACTTTCATGACCTTGTTGTGTCAATTTGTTATCATCTGTACCCAAAAAAAAAAAAAAA
>VXBN01015012.1:61705-110033 GCA_013397395.1 Sinosuthora webbiana
GTTTTCCTTCTTCTGTTCTCAAATGCAGAGTCAGTACCAGTCTTTGAAAGCCCTGATGCTTCACGTGTGCTATGGGCACAGGCAATACCAAAGGCAGTAAGTGTTCACAACACCCACCTCTACAGCACAGCTTTTAACCCAGATATTCCTGCACAGACTTTGTCAGTGCCCAAAAAGAGACATTCCTCGTATATGAAAATTTTGAGAGATATAAAATCCAGTTATCCCACTGTATTTTTAATTTGATTCACACTGAGTTAAAAATAGGAATTTAACACAAAGTTGAAAATTTCAATTTGATGTTCATCTGCTGGTGTTCAGCACACCTTTCACTACCTGATTAGGGAAGTCAGTGTTTCCTCTTTGGGGGGGGGATATCAAATCACAGTGATCTTCTTCTGATAAATTAGCAGATTAAAAGTTTAACAGTCAAATTTTAATGGATTTTCCTCAGTCTAAATCACTTTTGTTACTTTTTCTTTCTCTTCCCTTTTCCAATCTTATTTTAAAAGAATGCTGTTACCAGATGTGTATGGAATATTAAAGTTTCTGTTTCAGCAATGCCAGATATGGGAAGAAAATATAATAATTTCCTTTTTCATTGTTCTCTTGATAATTAGACCAAATAAATCTTCTTGTCATAGGATTTCAACTTAGGAAAATTAAATCTGTCTTCTTTAACCTCAAAATCCTTTCAGGAATCACAGGCCACTATTACAAAAATCTTTTTTTTTAAATTTTATTCCATGGATGTGTATGTATAAAAACACAGTGCAATACATTAGTGAAAAATTAAGCAAACTTTTACGTTTTGCTCATGCTCAGAAAGACACTACACTGCAAAATATAGATTTGGCTCTTAACAAATCAGTAAAGTGACAGACACAGGTAAAAAGGGAGAAAAGAAGAATTGTTGGCTGCTGGACAACAACTGAGAATGGAGAAATTATAAAAAATACTAGAAATGGGTTGATTGTAAAAACCTGATGACAGTACTTCTAGTGAACACAGATTTAACTAGTAATATGAAAATGAAAATAGCAAAGTTGTGATTGAACACCTGAAAATGTTTTTTCCTATCAATGTGTGATGCTATAGAACATTTTCTAAAGGAAGATTTGTCTCTCGGGGAATTTTAAGCCTATATTGGAAAAAATAGTTGGATGGAAATAATCTCACTTGGGTAGAGATCTGGACCAGATGGTCTCATTATTTCAGTAAATAAATAATGTAATGAGTTTTGTACCATGATCTATTGAGTAAGCAAATGCCATTTTTCATTACCAATTTTCTAAAGATACTCTTTGGAAGCAAATGGTCACTCTGGATGCAAAACCTAACTCAAGTCAGACTTTAAAGGAATGTTAATATGATAATAATTTCATTTTCCAGGAAGTCAGAGTAGATAGGAAATTAAAATATGATTCAACCTCTTAGTCTCTGAGTAGATATACAGCTTGAAAAATTTTTGTATATCATAGCCTATGGTAAACCAGTTTCAGAGAAAAACATCCAAAGTAAATTTTCTAGGACTGTATCTGTTACATTCTGTACAATATTGTGGGAATGCATTGATTTGAATGCATGATATTTGAATCAAGCCCTACATTCACTTTACAAAAAATAGAATAAACTGTAGTGTCTAAACATAATGAACCCTTTAGAAAAAAAATAGGTTTATTCATCCACCAGAGAAATACATTAAAATAACATTAAAGTTGTGATGGAAAACAAAAGATGTGAAAGAGTTTTGTTAAAAGTAATGCTTACCATATGTTGTGCAACACAGTGACACAACACAGTACATTTAAAAAGTAGTTAAGGGGCACCCTGTAGTGTCTAGGTGTAGGGTGACATCTGGTAATTCCTCTTTCGTGACTCAGAGTTTAATTTCATTTGATTTTTGTGTCACAATCCTACTTCTAGTGTGCTGAACTAGCTTCCTTTTTCAGTAGGTGGATTGAAATAAAGTAAAATGGACAGAGTTCAGGGAACAGTTGAAAATAGACAAGTATATACACAGAGTATTCATACAAACTAAGTTATCTTCCACCCCTACCCCTGCCTTGACTGGCATGGAATACTCATTGATTAGGAAAGAGAACGTTGTTGTCATCCACTGTTTTACAAAACACATAAATAATTATTTGAAATTGAAGGCTATTTCCTAATTTCCTCTCAGACATCAACTCAACCCACAAGTACAAGATTTCTTTGGCTCTTTCTCACCAGGTGCTGTTACTGGGATGTCTTTCTTCTGTGGTGCACATGTGGTTATCTCTCTAACCACATAATGCATCACCACGGATTTTTATTTATTTTGTATACTCATCCATCAAACATATGGTGCCGTGATCTTTCCTATGTTACTTTGCCAAACTGCATCTGAATGATTCCTCAAACAAGTCAAATAAATTGTGGTTACAGTTTAGTTGTCAGATGATAAATCTCTTTAAATGCAAGTGAGTTGCACTTTAGGAGCTAAACATTAAATACCATAACTTTTCTATGGTGACACAGATGCATTAAGCCCCCTTGGTTGTCTCTAATGTCACCAGAAGCCTGCATAATTCCCTAAACACCATTTTAGGCACCCTGCTGCTTGTGCCATTGGATATGGTTCTCCTGTAAGTCATCACCATATCTGTCATCCATTTGCAGTTAACTTAGGTATTATAGAGCAGTCAAATAAAATTTTTATTGTGCATCACAATCATCAAAAAATTTTGAGCATGCACCCTCTCTCTCTCTCTATATATATATATACCCAAACCTTTCTGTGATTCTCTGATTTATTATTGATATACATGCATGACTTTATTAATATATTATATACATTAAAAAATTAAAAAAAAATGAAAATGGGTGAGATAAAGATTAATTAAATCTTATTTAAAATATTTTAGTATGTTTTATTCCTTATTAACAGAAAATATATTTTCATTCCCATCTAAATGGAGAGTCTTACAGAACAAACACCCTTTATACTGACATGCTACTTCCCAAGAAATGGCTGGACATTTCCTAGTCATGGAAAGTCAAGAATAATCTTTTTTTTTCCTTTGTTTCCTCATGAGGTCTTTGCTTCTGCTTTATTAAAATGCTTCTATCTTGACCTACAAAGGGTTTGCCCTTTTTATTTTCTCCTTGTCCCCCACCTCCTCAGGACCTCAGCCAAGGTCGATGCAGCACATACATTTTAGCATGGGATACTTAGCACTTTTACAGACATTTCAAAGCATATCCAGATTTCATGATTGGTCAGGGACCTCTGTTTTGGGGACTAGGAGAAGTCACATTAGACAGAAACCCTCAAGATCAGAAAAATGCCATGAAATAATAAGGATTCTGTTACGAACCGATGCACCTTCTGAACAAATTCCTCAGGACCCTGGAGTCTGTGATTATATTCAATACAGTTTTACCTCTGAAGGCAACTGGTAGCTAATGTGTTGTCATGAGTCACAACAGAAACGTATCCTGGAGAGAACCTGTTCAGAAATTATTGTATTACCTTGACAATGAGAAATTATTAATAAAATCAAGGTTCCTCAAACATGACCCTTTATCACCATTCTTTCAATGACCAAATTACCATAGCTTGGGAACAAATATTGTGGCTTTTTTATCTGAACAGCCTCTGGCTTTTCCATACACTGCTTTAATCTTGTACATTGTACCTGAACTCCTCAGCTTAACTGAACTCAGATCAGATTCCCACCCAATCCCTATCTGTCTTCCTCTTCTGTCTTTAATTCAGTCCCTGCCTGTCTCACCTCTAATATCTTAGGGCTAACACTAACTTCCAACCAATCCTTATCTAAACTAATCTCACCTATTTATCTCTAATCTCTTTTTCTCTTCAGCTTCCTACTTTGTATTCTGTGCTAGTCTAAAGGTTTGGCGGTAGGGGAGATTTCAGCTGATGGAAGGTGCCCCTCAATTGCAGTGCTTCTTCCAAACATTTTGTGTTATCAGACGTGTCATCTCCAATTTAACAAACTTCAGTGTAGGTAGCTGTCATTCAACAAGTTGTGCATTTCCCTAATGAAACAAGATAGTTCAGAAGGATAATAACTATTTGAGTGGCAAAATAACAGAGGATATAAAAGAAACCTTTCTGAGTTAGAACAAATATCCGTCTAGCACAGTTTTCTATCTTTGTGAATGGGTCAATACAAAGGCTGATTGAACAATAAAAAAGAACCACACATATATAAGATAAATCCTTCTTTTCACATAGTTCCTACTAGCTTCTGCTGTGCAGACATTTGTGACAGAGATTGCATCTGAACCATGTTTTACCACTACCACCAGATCTATTCCCAATGAAACTGTCTGACCTTTTAAAACTCATTTATGCTTTTGTTCCTAAAGCAATCTATGGCAATGGATTCTACAGTTGAATGATGCACGGTGTGAAAAGCACTTACTTTTGTTTGCTTTAAACTCTCTGCCTAATAATACATTGGGTTGTCCTTAGTTCTTGTATTGTGTCAAATCGTGAATAATTGTTCTTATTGCTATTCAGCATGTCATTGTGATTAATGTCTTCCTTATATTGCTAGTAAATGGAGTTCTAGTCTATTAACTGTCTACTTTTATGAAAGCTATTACATATTTCTCATCATCTTTCTTTTACTTCAGTTCTACTGTATTTTATTTCAGATAGGTGTAGCAGAACAGTACATATTGTGCAAGATGCAGGTGCAACACAGATTTATACAGACTTCAGAGCTGTTCTGTGCTCTGCTGAGCACTTAAGATATTACTATCACCAATATCAGTAGCGCAGCTCGGTCTTCTGCTACTGTGATTTTATAGAAATGAGAATAGAGGACACAGAAGATAATATGGAATAAATACTGTTGTCATAGACATGACATTTGCAAGTACTCAGTGTAGTATTTCCATTTAACCTAGTCTGTGTTATATGTATTTCCAAGTATAACCTGCTTCACATATATATATATATATATATACATATACATATATATATATGTATGTGTATTTTTATATATATGGGAGGAGAGAGAGAGATAAGACAAAAAAAGAAAGACAGAAAAAAAGAAAACTGTGAACTTTAATCATAGACAACTTGATCAGAAGTGGCCTTTTGCAAATTTCCAGCAGAGTACTGGGAAGTTGTCTTTTTCTGTGATTAGTGTTTATAATGCTTTAAAAGTTGATTAGGACAAAGAACATTAGGGAGGGTTTTTCCCTTGTAACAGAATGAGCAGACAAAGAGAAGGATTTTTTTTGGTGTTGATCCTCTAGCCATTGCCTGACTGCAAGTTGCAGCATGTAATCTTTAAGCATATAATGCAGACATGAAAAATTAATGTTCCTTTGTCCTAATTTTTCTCTTTTTTTTCATATATAAAAAATAAAAATCAAAGAATCTGGACGAGAGTATTAAATAAAAAATGTAACATTAGAGTAATATTTTAACTGGATGACTGCCTATGATGCCTTGAATAATGTTTCAGCTATCACGGCTCTATACTGCTCATAGGAAGCAAAATATAGTGCATCTGATTTTTGAAAACTAATCATTCCTGTTTTATTTAGTCAATTGGTAGGATCTGTTTCTATAAGAATATGATTCAGTTTAACAATAAAATTTGGTGGATGGATTATATGGAGGAATACAAAGGATAACAGTAAACAAAAGCATAGTTAAAACCCCCTACAGAAACCAAACTGATACTGCTTTGCTAATGTCTGAAATCTGAAAAACTGTGCAGATTAATCATTGCTTAATGCCTGTTTACCAGCAGCATTACTCACAACAAATTGCACACCAATTTAAAGTCTAATGCAAATGTTTATCTGCAGTGTTCATTTCTAGGACTGCAACTTATTCCATCATTGATTTTCACAATGACCTTAACAGCCACGAGCTTCATTTTATTATCAGTAAAATGGGAATTATTCTGTGTATTTAGGAGGCATCCCTTATAGTAATTGGTTTTTGCATGCACTTTTTTATTTTCCCTAGTAACAAAATGGTCAAAATCTTTATGGGGTCACAAAAGCCCTCGGGTCTTGGCACACCGTGCTGTGTGTCCCTATTAATTACCAAAACCTATACCCAAGAGGTAGCCTGCAAAACAACAACAGGATACTCATTTAAGACAGAAAGTCCAGCAGCCAAAACAGGCCCCATTTGACCTCATCAGCTGTGTGCATTTCCATATGTACTCAGTCAGCTCTTGCACAAAGTTTACCCAGCTGAAGTGGGAGCGTGGTGTTCCAGGCTGTACACTCTGGTATTACCACTGTAATGAATCTGACCCACTTTGCTTAATTGTACTTGTACCCTGATTGAATGCTTTGGTGCCACACTCGTGTTCAGAAAACTCTCACCACAAACCTACTCAGGTGATGAGTCTTGTTTACTGCCCATTTTGGCATTACACTGGTGCTTAGAACTTTTGCTGTTTTCAGAAAATCCCTGTGGATTTTCAATGCCTTTGAAATTCAGTTTTTTTTATTCTGAGATATCTATTTATGAACACAAGAACAAACTTTTAGCCTTATCCACCTGTAATTTTGGAAGAATAAAATTATTTGACTACAATACTTTAAACAGAACATAAATTAGAATTGCAAAAATAGCTTCTTTGCTTATGAATGCTCTATGGGACTGATTTTTTCCCCCATTCTTATTAGTACAGAGCATATTGTCAGAACTTAACTTATAATAAATAACAGGTAATTAAAGTATGCTCACTCACAGCAAGGATGAATTTGACCCTGTATTTATGAACTGACAAGTCATCTAGGCAGCTACTGTGCCTCAGGTGGTGCTATTGTATTCCTAATCATACTTACTGTCAATTAAAAAAAAAAGAAAAAGTAGAAGTTGCTAACATAATTATTACAATGAAATGAAAATTCGTTCTCACAACAGTGTTGAAGCAGCTAAAAGGTCACAGACTGTCTTTCATTAGGAGACTTTCAAAATATGATTTTTAAAGCACAATGAACATAAATATCCATTTTGTTCTTGAACAAACTCCCAGATCACTGGAAAGGTGTTGTAATGAGATACTGTTTTAGTGTATTGTGTTTCTTCAAAGCAATAGGCAGTAGTTACTCCCATCTGTCCCTGTAGTGGGGACTGTTACATCTGCAGTTTTTTTCACAGAAAAGATGGATTTTAGAAGTGTCTAAGGAGTCAATAATTAGGTATCCAAGTTCTTCCTATTGTCTCTAATTTTGCATTTTTACTGAAAAGGTGTGAGTTATGTATGCTTTTAGTATTTCAAATATGCCATAACTTTATTTTTTATTTTTTAATCCTGAAAGCCATTACATTTGTCTTTAATCATTTGCGAGGTCGAACACAGCAAGGAAGCATACAGTGAGTGGAAGCAAGAATGGGTAACCTGGGAGGAATAGAGAAACACTGTCAGAGATTCACAGACTGAGTAAGGGCAGCTAATACAAACAGAATAGTCAAAACAGAATTGAATCTGACCAGAGATGCCAAAGATAAGTAGGAGGAGTTCTGGAAGTACATAGGAAGACAAAAAGAAGATTAGGGAAAATGACTTGGGTAAATGGGGGCCTGTTTTTCAGTGAGGCAGGAGAGCTGATGACAGAGGACATGAGAAATGCTGAGGTACTGAACATCATCTTTGCCTCAGTCTTTATTTGAAAGATGGACCTTCAGGAGTCCCAAAGACCAAGAGGAGTGGCTACAACAAGGAAGATGAACCACTGGTGTGAGAATCAGGAAAAACTTCAGCAAATGGAACATTCACAGGCCCATGGGCCCCAATGGGACATAACCACTGGAGTTGAGGGAGCTGGCAGATACCATTGCAATGCCACTTGTAATGACAGGGAGAAGTGCCCAAAGCCTGGAGAAAAGTGAATGTCACTCCTGTTTTCAGGAAGTGCTAAGCTGAGCTCCTGGGGAAATAAAGGCTGGTTAGCCTCCCCTCAATCCCCGGGAAAGTGTTGGAGTAGCTAATCCTGAATCATGCCAAATTTCCAGGAAATTTGTCAGGAGTAGTCAGCATGGCTTCACCAATGGTGATGACAGGGCAGAGTGTACATTCAACATGTTTGTTGATGACATAAAACTGGGGCAAGTAGCTGATTTCAATACCGATTCCTCAGGCAGCAGCCTAGTCCATTTTATTTATTTTTCTTAAAATAAGATGACTAGGGTGAGCAAGCAATTGCAATTATGGGTAACAATGTAACATCAGGAAAATAGAGATCATGAGCTGGCATCTTTGTCACACAAGTACAGAGGAAATATTTAATATTTTATTGTCTCCCCAAATCCTTATCTAATTATGTATTTTTTCCGTATGCAAGTGTCACATATTAGCAATTTTGGTTATGTATATCACTGTAGGTGATGTATATTTTACAGAATGAGAGCCAAGTTTACCTTTTGTTCAGGTCCTGTGTTTTCAAAAGACATGCAGTATGGACAAATTACATCTGCCCCTTTCTGTGCTGCACTCAATGCTGTCATTGCATCTGAAGCACTTCTATTTACAACTGTGCTGCTACTCATGCAGAAACTGTAGCATTCAAGGTCGTGACTCATAACAGAGAAGATCAAATTTCCCATCAAATCCTTTACCAGTGTCTGCCAGTAAGTCCCATTACTTGTTTTAGTTTTTGAGAAGCTCTCTCTCTTTCTAAGCACAAAGGAAATATACCTCAGTCCTTTTCAGGCCTTTCTTCTTTCTGCTTCCTCTGAGATCTCTCAGACTTCACACAGCTGATGATATCTTTCTCAGACTAGCAGACACATATCTCTTAGTAAAACTGCCAGCAGCAAATGTCAACTCTTTTCTTTTATCAATACTAAGATGGTCCCTAACAGCTTGGTTTAGTTTCTTGGTTCTTAACTGTAGCTAAGAGCTGTAGCAGTTAATGATAATGATTCATGTTTGTCTAGTACTGTTCATCTAGCTGCATCTAGCAGGATCCAAAAGTGTTTTATCTGATCAACAGAACGTGTAGAGGGAGCTCTGTGCCTACTACTGAAAGAGAGAACACTGAAACTAAATGAAAGTGAAAAAGAATTCACATAGGCACCTCATACCTTCCTCTCTTTTGATAGCTGGGAAGTAATATTGTGGATCACGGCTATCCTAGGCTTCCAAGAACTGTCTCATGCAACTATTATGTGTCGTTATAGCATCTCTTCATCATTACTGAAGGAACAAAAGCCAGTTAGAGGAAGGAAATGTGAGGTTGAAAAGAAAGGGAAAAGCCAAATACTAATGTCAAGCAAAAGTTTCAGTAGAAGAGTGGGCATCTTGCTTAAGGCAGGGGAAAACCTGCCACTGTTATTCCACCTTTAGCCTGGAGTCTAAAATTCAAGAGAATTATTAGATTATCAAAGAATATTCTCAGTTGGAAACGATACACAAGATCATCAAAGTCTGATTCCTGGCCCTGCACAGCACCAGGCCCAAAATTCACACCATGTGCCTGAGAGTATTGTCCAAAACACTTTTGGAACTCTGACAGGCTGGTGCTGTGGTCATTTCCCTTGGGAGCCTGTTCCACTGCCCAAACACCCTCTGGGGGAAGAAACTTTTTCTAATATCTAACCTAAACCTCCTCTGACACAACTTCAGGCTGTTCCCTCAGTTCTGCCATTGGTCACCAAAGAGAAGAGATGAGTGCCTGTCCTTTCCCTCGCAGGGAAGTTGTAATTGCAATGAGATCTCCCTTGAGTCTCCTCCAGGCTGAACACACTAAGTGACCTCAGCCACTCCTCATGTGGCTTCGCCTCAAGGCCCTTTCAGCATCCTTGTAAACTTCCTCTGGATTTTCTCTAATAGCTTTTTCCTTTCTTATATTATGGTTCCCAAATTATTAATAAATATTCTAGTGATAATGATGAAAATTTTCAGACAACATTTTTTTATTACAATTATTATTATTTGTGAATTTGGTACAAAGGGAGAAGCACTTTAGTAGTAGTTATAGCTATTAGTAAGAATAATATTAGTTATAGTCAGAAAGTCAAGGACATGTAGAAGTGAGACACTAGGTACTCAAAATGCCATTTAAAAGGAGCAAGAAAGTAATGCAAGTGCAGTAATAGAAAAGAAGAGGAGTAAAATTCAAGTCCAGTGTCTTTTGGGTACATAAGGGGAAAATAATCCATGCTACAATTTAGAAGCTCACCTAATACTTCTGTAAGAGAAGAAAGGTTATTGGGTAGATAGAGTGATTATGGGCCATTAACATAATGTATCCTTGGAAAGATCAAATCATCTCTTAGGCCACATCTGAGGAAGGGTTTCCAACAGCAACGTGATAGCATGAGGCACTGTTGAGACCACACCTCTAAAGGTTCACCAGTTGAAACAGGAAAGTTGAAACAGAACTGAAACTTTGCACCACTGGTCCAAGAGGACTTTAAAGGGAGCATAGGGGCTCCTTTCTGAGGAAAAAATAAAATCACTTATTTTACTTTAAATAACTTACTTTTCTCCACTCAAAGGAGTCTGAAAATTATGTACTTTGTTTCAAGACATGGAGAAAGGAAGAAACACCTGGGAGAAAGAAAATATTTACATAAAATGGATCCAAATTAGATAAGAACAAATGCAGGCTCTGAATCAGAAAAAAAATTCTGAAAGCATAGCAGAAAAAAAAAAGTTTAAGATCTAGCAAAAACACTTTTGAAAGGGTAATACTATGTAGCCATTGACCTTAGCAGAGCCGGAATCCAGTAGTTCAGGATGTCAGTCCCAACAGTAATTTCCAATACTGCTGTTAAGGAGATATGAGCTCATCACCAGGAGACACAGAGACAAAACACAAGGAAATTATCAAAAAGTTACAAGTGACCACATGTCATAACCAGAAATCCTCTATGTCCCTGACCTTTGCCTGCAGCAAATGCCAGGCTCCTTGACAAGCAAAGCCTTGTTTTGTTGCCGTGCAAGTCACAAGCCAACTATCTCACTAGATGTGACCATACCTCTCAAAAGTCAGGGCAGTCACAGACCCAAAGTACTCACTTTGGAACTGTCTACCTTTTTCCTGCTCAAATTATGAGGGCTCTTTTATGTAATTTTTGAGTTCAACTTTGGAGTATAATAGGTTGGGAATTTTTAATGGCTAAAATTAAACATGTATTTAGTCAAAAAGAAGTATTTAATAATAGCAGTACTATCAATTATAACAACAATAATTCTGTTGAGTTAATGTAGATTTGGTGGAATTTTCAGGTATCTTCCAGTCAGAATGAGGATTAGAAATAGGTGTTGGCTCTGAGGAAACTGACACGGGACTACAAAATTTTCATGACCATCTCTAACTTTCCTTATTCTGAAGTGACCATTAAACTACTTAATTCAAACACTGACATTTAACATCCTGCTTGTTATAATATAAAGCAACACAGAAATCCCAGGGCAAGTTTAAACAAGCCATACATTTACAGTTATTTCTCTCAGGACCAAAAGCCCCCAAAACACAACAACATAAAGCTGTGGGGTTTTTAACCTGAATTAGCATCTCTGATGTTGTTCACAGTGTGACACCAGTGATTTCTCTGTTTTTTTGCGAGGGAGTGAGATGAGACAGTGATAAACAGTGAGGCTTAAGGGATGAACAAGCAAACACTGATGCCAAAACAAATACTTGTGAAACTAGAACCTCAGAATTACTCTGAAATTTTTGTTTCTTCCCATTGCTGCTTACCAATACCTCTAGGTTTTTTTTTTTTTGTCTGTTTCCATCTTATTT
The DNA here is from genome assembly GCA_013397395.1 of Sinosuthora webbiana. NCBI lineage: Eukaryota > Metazoa > Chordata > Aves > Passeriformes > Sylviidae > Sinosuthora > Sinosuthora webbiana. The sequence continues at coordinate 73,454 of VXBN01015012.1, forward strand.
GCTTGAAAGTGTTCCTCAGCAGGACTGAGTCATATGCAATATTTATAAGAACCTCTCTTGTTTAAAGACAAAATTTTGTTTCCATTAAGGGGAAAAAAATATGAGCTGGGAATATTTGTGACCATGAAGAGTTGTTATTTCTGAAAAGTACTTCTTTCCTTGAATAAGACAATCAATTATTATGAAACAAAATGTCTATCTGTGATTTAATTTGTTAGCAGGTTAAATGAAAGAAAGTATATGCCCTTCTAATGTTTTCTCAGGGTGTAAACACACATGGGTCACTTACAATTGTTCTTGAGACTTTAGAATCTTACAGTCAATACTTTTTTTCCCAGTCTGTGGATTTTATTTACTGAATTGAAAACATTTTAGACAACGTAATGTTAGTCTCAAGACAGATAATTCTTCTACTTTAACCAGCATAGGGAAAAAAAAGAAATACAAATGTTAACTTTCAAATCCATCTCCATTTTGCACACTTCAAAATGAAGGTAGACTGAATTATCTTGATACTTTATCTAATTTAAAGATAAAATGTGAAACCTCAGTCCTCTGTATGTATGGAATTATTGCTTCTTTCCAATGTACTCTTGTTTCTTGCTGAGTATAACATAATTTCAAAATAGCTAAGGGTTGTTGATTTACAAGTTAAATAATTATTTTATTCATATCTGTATTTAACAAAGCACAAGCCTGAGTGATTACATTCTGCCTACGTAATTTCCCCTTATATTTATAGTAATAAGGAGTTTGAAGCTGATCTTGCTCATTCAATGTACATAAACATAGCAGTGACTCCATCTGCCCATGGAGTTAGGCAAAAGAATAATATTTTTTGTAAAGGATATTTTAAAAATATTTTTTTCCCCTTCTCTTTATTGAACATTTGTCTGATATGTGGTTGCATTTGAAAGACAGGTGGTTCACCCCTTCTGGTTTTGATTGTTCTAATGAGGGAAGGACACCTTCACTGCTGCTGTTTCAGTTTCTGTAAACAGATAAATACATGAAAACTAAATTATCTTTTTAATGCACTTTCAGAATAGGAAGCTGATATCTACAATAGGGAAATTTTACTTTAAATCTCTTATAGCTGCCTAAAATGCCTTACTTTCTATCACCTTAAATAATTCAGAGATGCATTTGTCTCTGCTATTGTGCTGTGTATCCAAGTGCAGCTAACAGTCGCCACAACCTACCTTAAAGCTATTGAGATCATTTCCAAAGACATGGGGTGAAGCACAGTTCAAAGAAAGCTACTCTGACTTATTCCCTTTTTCCTTACCTGTGGCTCAGCTGTAAGTAAACGTGACTTGACTTAGAGAGGAGGGGACAAATTGTCTGATGATCTTTCCTTGTGGAGGACGCAGAGATCGATCTGTGAGAGTTCAAATCTTAGGATATTTTTTTTTAGACCTTAAAATAATGTCACCTTGTTTTACTTGTCTGGCTGAGCACAGTGCACTGATAATCCATTTTCTCCTTATAATAGAGCTAATGGCAACTGGAAATGACAACTTCAAAGTTAAGTTAGTGTAACATTTTGTCACCTTTTGTGAGAACAATGTTAATTAACACATCACTTTGCACCATGCTGGAAAAATACTGTTATTAATTTCATTAAAACCTCAATCCATGATGTTGGCTAAATACAAAAGGTGTGTCCTTTTTGGTAGTGATTATTTGACAAAAGATTAAGTGGAAAAGAGGAGTTCTTTTATTTTTGTTAAAATTCTTGGAAACTGACCTGGATTTTGACTGGAAGATTCATTAATATTCATTTGTATATAATTGCCTTAATTTTAGTGATAATGACTTCAGTTACCAACTGTGTGATTGATGGGACTTGTGTCTTCTCTCTGAAGGAGATGAGCTAAATAAAAAAGTAGAAACTTGCCATTCATGCATGATATTTTTAGCCGCCTTTAATTACAAGCCAGCTAAATAAGCATGCAAACCTTGCTATGATTGATAGGATCTCTATGCTGTAGTGATTATTATACTTGAAGTTAGAAGGTGCTTGAATCAACTGAGTTCTAAAATTAACTGGAATCTCTATCTCAAAGAAACCTCAAGTCTTACTGAAATTAGCAATGAAGAAACACTTAAATACTTTGGCTGTTCTGAATGCATACACACACCCTCTCTCACTCAGACAATAATCCTCATAGTCATCTGCAAAGGTTCCACCTAGATGGGCGTTGTATATCCCAACCAGATAAGAAGCAATTATCCATTACAAGAAAGAAATCCCTGTGTTTTCAAACAGCCTTATTCTTCCCCAGAATGAAACATGACCTTCTAAGCTTCCAGTAACGAAAAGCTGGACATACAAGACACACTCAAGGTTCCATTTGTTGTCATGGCAGGCAGTCAATATCTGCCTGACAATACATTTGGCATTGTCCCATGTTTCAGAGCAATACTCAAACAGAGAAGTCTAAACCTCATAACCCTCCTCTTGCATCTTCTGTTATCAGTTATATCTTCCCTAGAGCAAGTGCTTAGCAGAACCAAATCAGCTGAGTTTGCTGCCACTTGTTTCAGATCCCTGGGCAAAAGCTATTAGTCATTTAGGAAGAAAAAAAAAAAAAAAAAAAAAAAAAAAAAAAAAAAAAAAGGTATATTTTTGTATACTCTCAACAGAAACTCCACCATGCTTCTGAAGAAAGTGTTGAAATTAATGAATACCCTTTCATTTGTTACTCACATATGGAATGAATATGTGATGGTCTTGTTATCACTTGTTAGGCTGAGTCTTTGTGCAGAAGGTGACTTACAAAAGCACACTGAAACAGAGTACTGTATCATACAAAACTGAAATAATCTCTCAGAGTAATGATACATTTTAGTGAAATTATTTTCTTAGTGATCAGGACCATTTCTCATTATTCATTTGTCATTTAAAAACATATCATACTGTTCATAAAGTCCAAACTAAATTTATGTTGAGAGTGGTTCTAGAGAGGGGATTAGAACTTCAAAAGAGTGATTTCTTAATCCAGAATGACCTACATTCTCCTTCACTTACTTTAGGGAAACTATTCCCAAATAATGTTATTTAATAGCCTTTTAAAAATTGTATTTCTCAGTGATTCCATGAATAGTTCTTCCTGTGAGTTATTTGACCGATGCTATGGCTGCTGGAAGATAAATTTAGGAAATCCCTTTGTACATGCAGATGGGTGTCTCTTAAACCAAATTTCTTGTGTTGTGCTCTTTCTCTGGATGTGTTCAGTGTCAGTGTAAGGAAGAGGATTGCAGCCTGCTTTTGGACACAGCATGGTTTTATGCCAAATTTTTTTAAATTACAAGTAACCATGTATAGACTGGAGTAAACCCATCCAGGCCTGGTGTAACAAACGGTGCAGAGGGACGTCGCAACATTGTATTTTCTGACCAGCAAAACCATGTTGATGAAAACACTATAGAGGCATTGAACAGAAGGGAAAAGGCAAAACATCCTTGTTTACCTTCTCTGAGTGGAAGAAGTGACTAGATTCTACTAAAATGTTGAGATTGATTGATGTACATGGCACAGAGAGTTCTCAGAGAGCAGAGGCTGTACTGTGCAGCTTCCCCTATGCCAGTTGCTTTGTACTGATTGCTGTGTCTTAGTAGTTATTATTATAATACAGTGATAATCCTTCACTTTTTTATTTAAATAAAGACAAAATGAATGAGCTTAAGCCTCTCACAAGCTATTTGTTGTTTTATCCTTAAAACATTTATTTAAGTTTTAATTTATTAAACAATTAAATAAAATATTACATTGCTCATAGCCTCACAGACAAGAGCAATTAGCAATGAAGGCTGTTTACAAGCTGATTTATCTCAGTAAATACCAGCTTGATATTCAACTGCAAACGAAATTATGGCATTTTCCTTTCTCTTCATTACTTCTTTACCTATCCCTTGCCTGTACAATTTCAGGTATATTCAATAGTGGTCAATGGAACTCTGTCAATTTATTTCAACAGCAGATCAGGCCCTAAATAGCTGATGCTGACTCACAATATGTGTCAGTCATTTGAAAGACAGAGATCAGCTGTCAGTGAAACTGAAGCCAAATGGTACAAACATTTTATACTTTTTGGGTAGTGGCCCTCAGTATTGAAATGTCAGGCTATGAGCAGGTACGCAAAGGAAAGTTTCTGAGGGTGTCTGGACAGTTTGTGAACAGTTCCAAATTCTCCTGAGGCTATCAAGCTGCGAATCTTCTGTCATACTATTATTAACATTATTTCAGCTGGGGAAAATAAGACAAAACCTATAGTCTTCTAAGAATGAGGAAAGTCCATAAATACTAGCCTGAAGAGATTTCAAAAGTTCATCTGAAAACAATTAATTTATTTTCCTCTCTGGATCATTTTTAACCAGGTCATCATAAACACAGCTAAGAATTAATATATAATAGAAGATTTAAGGGTAAGCTGAATCCCTTTTAACTCAAACCCACCTGATCTAGTTGGCTTACGTCCAGCCTCTCATACATCAGCAGCCCCAATTACTTCTTGCTAGTGCTGGTCTTGATCTCCTCATCCCCCAGCTTGGATTGGTACTGAGTGTTGCCCTAACCCAGGTTCAGCACCTTGCACTTGACTTTATTAAACCCCATGAAATTCCCAGTTGTCATATATTTTATTAATCTCTCCTTAATTATGACACACTAACATTATAAATGAATAAACCTCTATTAATAAAGATGCTAAATGAGTGTTCTGCAGCCTGAAGGTGTCTAATATTAGTAGATGTAGGCAACTTCAGGAAATTGTTCCATGAGTTCCTTCAAAGAGTTCATTGACTGGACTAAGATAACAGCTTCTAAAGATAAGATGGTTCTGGAGAGGCTAATCCCAACATGAAGGCTGTGTTTCCTTCACATTGTGAAGGGAAAAAGTAGTGACATCTGTGGCTGTTCAAGCTTTACAATGTGCCTAGTCTACCTTTTCTACAGACACTGCTATGAGGTCCGAACTCGTGACAACATCCTGATCTTTAACTCATGAATTTTCATACCCAGGCAGATCTTTCTCGTCTTGTAAACACATAAACATAGTGCAGAGTCTACCACTGACAGCAAGATGAAAAGTGCTCTAGTAAATCATAAAACCAAGGAGAAGGAAACTACAAAAAGTAGGCAGTGCTTGAAATTAAATTAAATTTTTCATACATATTATGTGCCAAGCGTTTTCACAGACTCACAAGGAGATGAGAAGGTAAGGGACATCTGGAGGTTGTGCTGTTCAACCTCCACATTGAAAACAGAATCAGCTAAAGGATGTTGCTCAGAAGTGGAGCTAGTTGGGTTTTGAATATCTGAAAGAATATGTGGAGATGCCATGACATCTCTGAGCCCAGTAATGTTCCCGTTTGACTACTCTTACAGCAGGAAGTGTTTGCTTGTGTCTGCAGGCCATTGAATGTTTCCACAAAGAAATATCTTTAGTTTCTTTCTCATCTTCAGTAGCTTCATTTGACAAACACAAGTTGTCATACTGAAAAAGACAGTGAGCAGTCATTTCCTACTGTCCTCTCAAGATAATCATCTTTCAGACCCTCCCCCACCATATCCCCAAAATCAACTCTTTTCCAGGATGATTACACCTACACTACTCAAGTGTTCCTCTAGACAAAATATTCTATACAGCTGTGATAATTTTTTTTCCTTTGTACTTTTGCATTTCTGTCATATTCCTTTCACACCACCAAGTCATGGACAAATAATAAATATATACAGTGGAAAATTTTGCTCTATATAAATTTATTAATAAGTACAGTCGTTGTCTTTTCAAATGTTTCCAATACTGGTCAGACAACCATATTCCATTCTTAAATCAAGCCATAAATCTGAAAGCAGTTGCACATTAATTTCTGATTTTAATCTGGAGGATTTTACTCAAATTAAATAATAATCTAAATAAGACTATGATACACGAGATTTATGAGTGAGGAAATGTTTTCTATTTTTCTATAATTTTTCACAATATGTCTGTTTCTCCCTCTGTCCTCATATAAGAACAGAATGCACAATAAAGAACAATTCCTCAGTAAGTTTTTTTGTGTTTAATCACTATGTGCCTGAAAAAGGTTCTTTGCTGACAGAAGAATGTGTTTATTCATGAAACAAAACCTATAACCCCTTGCCTTGTCACAGTTTTTCCACTGCTAAGAGCAAGACAAACCCCCACAGGCCTCAAATTTTATGTTCATCTTTATACATGACTTTATACATGACTTAGGGTCAGCTAAGGAACATATTTTATATCATCTTACCCTCTGATCTTTGATCTTTTTCTCTTTAAAGTGTGATGCAAATGATTAAGATCTAAGAGAAAAAGCAGCAATTAGATAGAAACCAAATGTCAGTCAAACTGGAGAGGGAATGTATTCTATATTTTTCAACTAAGGAAAACAGCCTTGATAAGTCAAAGAACTATAGCATTATGTTTCTGGAACTCTCTTCTTCTCAAAGCAAGCCTGCCTGAGGTGTTTGGTTAATTATTCTGCTGGTTCAGAAAACCTGCAGAGAGCATGGTACTTGTGTACTGATTTATCTCTAGTTTTTAGATTCAGAATTAGATGTTAGCTGATTCTACCTGTGTACGCATCCCTCCAAACAGATTTGAGCCCCAACACTATATAAAAAAATACAAGGAACACATGAAAAGGCTGTCAACCACATGCAAATCAGCAGACCAGGAGAGTAAGAAGGCCAAAACTGGCAACACCACAACATGAAGAGCAAGACTGAACTGAGCATCCACACTGGAATTCTGTGGCAAAATTGATGGATGCTTTAGGAAAATCAGAAAGCGGGGAAGCAGACTGCAGTGGGCTGCATACTGCCACAAATACCCTTAAACTTTGAGATGTAGTTGCTAAAGCTCCATTCAACAACAGTGAAAGAGCTTACATGATAGAAAGGGGATGGCTTGCTGTGTGGGGATGCTCCATGTGTCAGTGGGCAAGATTTACCAGTCACCATTGTAAGCACTGGAGATAAGGATGGAACTGTGAAGTTCCATATATAGTTCCATATATAGTGCATTGCAATTGCTACTAGCTTATCAGGCACATTCCTTCTTCCAGAGACTAAATAATTTGAAAAAAAAATCCAAACCTGAATAAAGTCATAGGTCCTGGTTCATTCTTCTTCATATTTTGAAACTAAACTATTACTTAACCTATTATATAACCATTAACAAAATTCTCTGTATGGCCTAGGAAAAAAGGTGAGTAGTGCAAGGGATCAGTTCAGACCTGGATCAACCTCGAGAGAGGCTTTCTCCTTGGAACTGTAGGAGGCACTAACAGCAACCATTCATCTTGGTTTGTCTGCCTCAATGCTTGGAATAAACAGAGGTGCACACAGAACATAGGCTACAATTTCAAGACAGCATCTGCACTCATTTCTTTCTTCAGAATGAATCAACATTTCTTTATTTTCTCACTGAGAAGATTACTGAAACTATTAATTTTTTTTTTTTTTAGAAGGATAATCAGGCACTATACCTAAATCCATCAGCAAAAGGAACAGGTTTTAAGAATAAGGCACAACAGCAACACTACTGCTTAATGTGAATTGTAATTGTAGAATTAAGTAGATAACAGCAGCATATGAGAATAACATGGGATTAATTTCTGTTGTATCATAAAACTAAAGAATTCCATCTGATGAAGTACAAATAGTTGGTAATTTTGGTCTTAAAGTCTTCAGTAAAATTGAGAAAGCGCTGTCTCCCAGCTTATAAATATATATATAAAACTTAATCCAATCCAGAGGAATCATGTATCAACTTAGATATTTTTAATGTTTGAAACCAGAATTGAAACAAATTTCCCACTATAGCTTTAAAGTCAGACCATTGCATTGTAATCATATGCACATTTTAATGGAAAATTCCTATAGGAACTGTTGAATTCTGTCCTGAAATTTGTGTAGCAATATAAATTTTGCAGGGAAAAAATGTAACAGTAAAAATATAATGGACAAATAAAAGTTTAAAATGTATCCAGGTTCAAATACACTTCTGAAAAATGAAGCCAAACACTTCAGGAATGGAGCCAGAGCTCTGTGGCCATGGCATCAATCTCTCTGTGTTTGTTAGCACTTGCTAAACTTCAAAGAAACAGATAAGGATGATTGGAGAAATAAGCGATATAACCATGCACATTTCCGTCCTTGTGAATACACACGGGTGATTTCACCTGAAATATTTTGAGTAGCAGTTGGATGTAATTGTCACCATAAAGCTTTCAAAAAGTAAAGATGTCAGTTTAGACTAAACGGAAATAAATAACTAGTTTATATATAAACATGGATATATATATATATGGTGTTTTATGAAGGAAAAGTTACATTCTAAGAGCTCTGCTTTGAATACCTTTATGGAAAGTTGTTGTATATTGGTGTAGTTGTACAGATTTACGTCTTATAAGAACCTGTTATTCTATTCTATTCTAACGTATACATGGAAAAAGTGCACAAATCAACATTTGCTGTCTTCAGAGATATCCTATTCAGTTGCAGGAAAAAAGCTACCACCTGTTAAGATCAGATTTCTTATCACAGATTTTCATAGGATGAAAATAAGTATATAAATTAATGTATATTTCTCACTGAATCAGAAGCAAAAGAACAATTTTATCATCTGTCTGTGTGAAGAAAATCTCTTCTCCCCTGGACCACAACCTCAGCCCAGGCACCACTGTAGCATGCCCTTTGATGAGTGAGACTCCAAATGAGAGGTGCTGGAGGCTGTGTTGATGAGGATTGCACTCTGTAACTTATTTATGAGACTGTTTTGTATGTAGTAAAGGGCAAAAAATAATGAAATGTAATGCTGTTGTGTTTCATTCATTTCTATAGTTTTTCATAAACTCTGAAATAACTTCCAAGCAAAAGCTAAGGCTCACATCTGAAGAATGAGGCATTGAAAACAGTCAAAATTGCAAACCAGGACCAACATTTAACAGCACTGTCTCAAAGTGAAAAAAGAAAAAAAAAAAAAAGACGTTGCTTCCTCTCTCTGTCTTTAACCCTGTCACACTGAAACATCATAAGTACTAATGAGAGCTGCAGGTGAAGGCAGGGAACATAAGGAGCATTCCCATCTGTTTCTCTTGTAAGCCTGCTGGCCAATTTCAAACAAGTCACCTCCCATTGTGTCTCCTTTCTGCATTTTTAATTTTGGGCACAGTGACACTAACTTCATTTTCAAGGTACTTTGAAATCTTTCAATGAAAACTACATTATTAGAGATATATATTCTTATTGCTTTATTCCTTTCTAGTACTTCAGATTTTCTATCATCCAGGGTATCAGAAACCACTTCTTTTACATTAACTCCACTTAACACCATTTAAATCTGTTTGAAGATTCTCCTTGTAAAAAATGAGTTGGCTGGATAAAGATATTTTTAGCGCAAAAAATCTTAGCAAAAAAATGAGGGGAAAATTCTATTTTGCTATACGTAGATATGCTTGTGTTTATCCATACAGAAGTAAAGGTATGTGCAAATATATATCATATATTTTTTACATAAATTTGAAGATTATTTTAATTGTTCAGAGAAACATCAAAATCTTTTAATGAACATAGAACATTGTTCATTAAATTTCTATTTGGTTGCTAGATCATAGTGCAAAAAATCTCCAACAATAACACTGTAACAAAGTAAAGTTAAATCCTCATCTGGTTTGCATGGAAATATTTTTTAAAACTCCACTACTTAACTTTTTTCTTCAAATGACTGAATATGTTAATTGAAAATGTAAAGGGTTTGATATCTTTGTTCCAATAAAGTCACAACAAACTTTTCTCAGGTTCAAATCAAATTTCTAAAGATGCAAAATCTTTAGATTTCTTTTATGTTAAACTTCTCCTCTGACTTTGGCTTCAATAAATTAGGAACACAAATGTGAATAAGAAACAGGGAAGAAAAAGCTTTATATTATAAATCCAAGTGTAGACAACAGTAACAAGAAAGACAATGTCAGGTCTAAATGTTGGTATATTCAGGTATCACACCTAATGTTGGAGAATTCATAATCAGCTGAACCGAAGATGGAACATCAAACCTTCCAGCAACCTCCAGTGAGTTCCACTGATCATTTGTGTCCTGGGATCATCAGATAAACCAGGGCAGATTGTCACCCATGATGTGAGGTTCAGCGCATGTGGAAGAATTCATTGCACTGGGTTTTGTTTTTCACTGCACTCCCCAGGATGTGGCATCCTGATGAATTCACCTCTGACCAGCTTTGTCTCAAGGCAGAGTTCACCCTTTTGCAAGAGCCACCTCTTAATGCCTTACATGGACTGCATTCAGGGTTGTGAAATAGCTGTAGACCAAATATAACAGAAAAAGAGCACAGAAAGTCAAAATCTGCAATATTGCTGCTCACTGTCTCAGACACAATGGCTGCAGATGAGCAAATAGCTCAAAGTGCAAATTAATGCAGTGATATCTTCCGTAAAAAAACATGTTAAAAACATCAGTGCTGAAGTTCTTGCTCTCATTTTAATAGCCTAATATTCTATGCAGGAGAACTGTGTCTTTTTTAGTGGGCATAATCTCACGTACATTGATTCTGACATTTTTTTTAACCATAGTATCAGTTCAAAAATTATTTTCTGCTTTCATTTCAGAGACAGAATGGTTATAAAATACCATCTTGAAGATAATTTTGAGAATTTATTTTGTTAGATTAACATTTTTGTTTCCATGTACATAGGTGCTAGGATCAGCCCTAGAGTTTGTATTTTTCTTTGTTTCAAATCAGCAAAATCACATTGATTGCAGCCCTACTGATTCCAGTATTTTGTAGAATGGGACTATTATGGCAAGATGTTCTCTGTTTTACAATATTCACATGAATGTACAAAAGTGTGGAATTTATTTAAGATCCCAGGATATAATCACAATACTGGAAAATTCAGGGATGAAAGAAAGGAAAAGATGTAGGAAATACCTAGATTTAAATAAGCAGGTAATTTAATAACTCAAGAGAAACACTTGAATTATTTGGGTTGCTCTTATGGAATACATCATTCAGACTTCATCCAAAAAAGAAAAAAGAAACCCATCCACCGAACTCACAGAAACTCTGCTTTTGAACTACTCATTGTTCTTACAACTGTAATTGAAGTTTCCTTCTCTCTCTTTCTTCTGTTCCTTTTTCTTATTTGTCTCCCTGTGATTTCCACCCACTTAGCAAGGTCATGACATGTGGCTTACAGCAGGACTGGAAATTAGACTCAGGCTTTGAAGAATCAGGCTGAATAAGATACTTGGAGAGGCTAAAAGACCTTTTTATCCTACTGTTTCCTTAAAGGGTATTCTTTAAATTTGCTCTCAGTAGATTTCACAGTATGAAGATAGAATTAGCTGTTTTCCATGATCATCCATAAAAGGAAAGATGCCCAATCTAGTATGAGAAAACAGAAAACTTTTGCAGAAGGTGACATAGTCTTGTTCAGGGGGGAAAATGTATGAAATCATTTAAAAACTGAAATCTGAGGAAGGTTAGAGCAAGCAGTTTTTTTGAAACAATCAGTAACTGTATATAATGCAAAGAAAATGCTCTTTCTGTTTCAGAGCAGTTCAGCATAGAGGCAAAGGGAATTTCATCATTTGAGGACATCACCAGCATTCAGGAATGTGAAACTGATCTACAGTCTCTATCTAATCTACAAGTTCCATCATCTCAGGGCTCTTGATATTTTCATCAGTCTCATGGTGTGTCTGAATAAAAATGAGCATCAAGGCTACCAGAAGGTAACTGGAACAAGATATATTCTATGAAGAGGGCTGGGGAAGACAAAGAGGAAAGGGAGTGTGTAGAGCAGATATTACAGCAGTCAGGTAGGGGAATTTACCGTGAATTCCTAAGTTTTCCCACGAATATCCTAATTTCTACATTCCCATGAATATCCTAACACCCCCCTCCCCCGGCTCTATAAATCTTAAAAATTAGCAGGTATACTTTTCTGTACAGCCTAACAAGAAAAACAAGTACTTGTCCCTCCTCCTAAGTTAAAGACTGTCAGAACTGGGGAAGGAGTGGGGAGAAATGGTCTTTATAAAGCAGATTGAACAATCAACAATCAAAGAGAACACTTTGGAAACTGCAATGAGAAAGCTTTGCCAAGCAATAGGAAGGAATATTCAACACTTTAGACACTGCTCTAAAGTTCATTTAAAGAGCTTCTGCAGTCCTTTACATTAGATGGTTAACTTATCTGGCTTAGACTATTTACACATTTCTTATCACTATTCTCTTCATAAATACCATTTTTTCTTATTTTCTAGATAAGCTTTGATTCAAGAGTTCTTTAGATAGTTAACTTTTTGTATAGTAATTCAACACAAGTTGCTTATCACCTTAGTACAAGAGACCCCTCAGCTGAAAATTAATTTGAAGGAGATTGCCAGCCTCTTTTCCCTGTTCATCTGTTTGTAAATGATAAAGCAAATAAACAGTTCTGGAAATACCTGTGTCTAGCACTTAGTTCTCTTGAAACACATTACATTCCTAAGCACAGTATCATACATCTATGATTATGCATCATTTTGATCTAATGCATTCTTCCCACTGTGAAATTCAGTTCTTCCCAACTTGGTGCACACTTTGTTTTGCATGTGGAAGAGAACATAGACTGAGCTGCTTCCTGTCTGATTCACAGATACAAAATATCATTGTTGGTCTCCTGTTTCAAATGCTTAAAAAAATAATCTGCTTTAGCACAGATTCTGGCATATTGAGTGATTAGGAAGAGCTGAGTCCATAAAGACAGGGACTGCAGTGTCCTTGGCCTCTCTTACCAATCACTAGGAACAAAGATACCCCTGGCAATGAATAATCCAACAAGTATATCAAGCATGCCTTTTTGGGGTCTGGAAGGCAGTAGAAAAAATTTGGCAGCGAATCATGTTGATTAGATGTATTAAAAGAAATGTTTTAATAAGTTTGCTTGACTGCACACATAGAGTATTTTATTGTGGGTGAGCAATTTGCTAAGCAAATTGGGGATCAGTGAAAGTATAAAGCTAAGAGAGAGCTATGAAGAGGATGAAGGGCCTTGAGGGGAAGCCACAGAAGGAGCAGCTGAAGGCACTTGGTCTGTTCAGCCTGGAGGAGACTGAAGGGAGACATGACTGCAGTTACAACTTCCTTGTGAGGGGATGAGGGGGGGCAGGCACTGATCTCTGCTCTGTGGTGACCAGGGACAGGACAAAAGGTAATGGCCTAAAGTTGTGTCAAGGGAGGTTTAGGTTGGATAGTAGAAAAAAGTTTTTCACCCAGAGGGTGTTTGGGCACTGAACAGGCTCTCCAGGGCAGTGGTCACAGCACCAAGCCTGACAGAGTTGCAGAAGCGTTTGGACAATATTCTCAGGAACGTAGTGTGACTCTTGGGGTGCCTTTTGCAGGGCCAGGAACTGGCCTTGTTTCTTGTGGATCCCTTCCAACTTTGGATATTCTAGGATTCTATGATATTTTTGAAGTAGCTAATTTCCAGAAAGAATTTTGTTAGATGTTATTTACTAACTCTCATTCCTCTTCTACTTTCTCAGTGATTTTGTGTGGCTTATATAACTTGTTTTTATTGAAATAATGCATCAAACACGCTAACACTAACAAACTAGAAAAACCCCACCAAGATTTCAAATATTCAAGTTAATTAGAAAAGAAGCCCTTATATAGAAATAAGGCAAAGGGAGAAAAAAAATTGTGATAACATTTTTTGTCAATAACAGCTAAAATTTAAATTTTGTTGAAGTGTGCATGTAGATGGCCTTTTTCTGATGTTTAGCAAAGTGAATGCAATTTAAGAAATTACTGAATTCGACATGAAAATTTGCTGGATGAAACAGCTGACAAATATAACAGATAGTGCCATGAGGGATGGATGTATTTCACAGATGGTTAAGGAGGAATTATGTGAGAAGTGGTTGAACTTCACAAGTAATTGAAAGGGAGCTTTGTGAGCCTTTGGGGGACCAGTCCTGCAAGGCCAACAGAGATAACATAACCAATAAATATTACCATGTAAGACCAAAGTGACCTAGGTAATAATGTTAGAAATATCAAATTTGATGCAGCCAAAAAAGACCCTTTGTGAAAAACTGATTACAGACAGATTTTTTTTTTAGTCTCAGGAGGGACAAGGGTGAAGAAGTAAATTCTTAAGGTATATCAGGTAAAAGAAACATAGAGAAGAAGGGAGATTGAGGGGACAAGTAAGCAATTGCCTCCCTGAGGCCTGCACTTGATCCCTGTGCTCTGATCTGTCTTCCTGATGAGCTCTACTCCAACCTATTTGTGAGTCTCTTGTTTGTGTGTGTATAACCAAGTGTGTGCACACACATACAATCATTTCCAAGCAAATTTGGGCTCTGCAGGCCAGCTAGTAGACAAAGATAGACTCTGGTGAGAGCCAAGGGGAGAGCAGAAACTGCATGAAGGGGCTTTCCTGGGCACAGTGCCTGGATTGAGCCCATGAAATCCTCAAATAAGTATGGTGTGCCTGGAGGTTAGGGGAGTGCACGACCTGTGTGCCCTCCACCAGTGAGCTACAAGTCTAGCAAGCTGTGAAGGAGTAATAATGATGACCCATTTGTGTTTATGGTTTATAGAGGTGTCTGTTATTTGCATATTTCCTTTGTATGCATCTGTGTTTACACCTCTGTAACGCAGGCTCAACTCTGCTTTTTCCTGCACCTGTGAGTGGGGATGACCAGCAGATCCACATCTATCAAACAAGGATGGGATTAACTGCCTGAATCCTAAAGTGCAATGGAACTGACCTTCCTTAACAAAATTTCAAGTATGAAAAATTTACTTAATGTTCCAGATAATAATTTACTCAGGACTGATAATGGATAAATGGTTATACAAAATTAATATAATGTGCTATGCCCTTCAGAAGAAAAGAAAAAAGTTAGGAGCTACATGTGAACGGTGATATGTACACTCATATCACAGAAAAGAAATTCTGCTGAAAATATAAACAACTTTCAGATGCCTGCAAAATTCATCCCAAACCCTATTTCTTTGTAATAGCTTCATAAATAAGCACAGATGTCAAGTATTTGATTCTCAGGAAGAGCAGATAATATAAGCTAACAGTGTTGAACTGAAAATTAAGCTTCACCTTTCTCCTATTAGTAATATACATATATATATTCACACACATATATGGAGGAGCAAAAACTTTGTGTACAAGGAAGACTGAGTAATCTGATTCATGAATATGACAATAAATATGTAATGGTTGAACATATGAGCCAGGACTATGGATTATGAGTAATGGAGAAATAATATTTTTTGTGTTTTGCTTTAATTAACTTAAATCCCCCTCTTGCATCATAAAATCAGCCTGAAGGTTTTTAGTTTTGTTTACCTGCACTTTAAAACAAACACCTTTACAAGGCTTTGAAGGCTGATTATTTTCATAGTTAAAATTATTTTTAAATTAAAAAACTTTAATTTTTTAATAAAAAATAATAAAAAACCCACACTTAAGTGACCCAGCCCAAATTTGTTCAAAAAGTAAAGTCCCTGTTGATTACAGGGAATGATATCAAAATCTTGCATTTTCTTAGACTTGTACAACAACTAACTTGATGAGTCCAGAGATTACAGACATTTACAGATTTGGTTGTAACTGACCAGCTTTTTCTGCTTTTGGGGTTTGCTATGGATGTTGGATTTTGGTTGACAAAGGCACGTGTCCTTACAATAAATTTAAAATAATGAGTTACCTTCTCAGACATATCATCTGGACAAACTCTGCAAATATTTTCATATTCATAAAGGGAATTTTGAGTGTTATGGTCTGGTTTTACAAAAAGAAATCTCATTTAGTTTTTACATTTTTAACATAATGTTGAGAGAGCTTTATGCAATTGACCTTCCCCTGGATCAAGGCTTTATGAGCTTTTATATTTATTAAAGTATTCCTTTCTGTAATGGTAAGATATATTCTGCTTGTGCTATTATTTATTAAATGCTTTCCACTTTTTCTTTATTACTGCATTGTATTCTTCCTAAGGTATTTTTAAGAAGGTTTTCAAGGTAGATCTCTTTCTCTCTATAAATACAGACAAGCACACAATTACCAATAAGAACTAAAGGGATTTCATCCCTTCTACATTAGCATTTTTCCCTCAATAGCTGGTGTAATTTAGTTTTTCAGCTTTACCCTATTTGGAGCAGCTTTACCCTATGTGGAGCAAGACTGTACTTACATCTTTCTCTCTATCAATATATACATACAGATATATAATTTATTTAATAACTGTATAAGACAATGGTGGTGAGGCACTGGCACAGGTTTCCCAGAGAACTTCTGGATGCTTCATCCTTGAAAGTATTCAAAGCCAAGTCATATGGGGCTTTGAGCAACCTGGTGTAGGGGCAGGTGTCCCTGCCCATGGCAGGGGGGTTGGAACTGGATGATCTTTAAGGTTTTTCCAATCCAAACCATTCTATGAACACTCCAAAAGTATCACCATCCTAACTAGTGACTAATACATATGGTAGATAACATCCTGTATCTATAATCTCTAACAAAAATATCACCATTCTAGAGGTCTGTGTTTGAAGTTGGTTATCTAGCAGTTGATTACTGCTGTCCCCATATATAAATTAGTCTTCCACATACTATTGGGATTTACATTAAAAAAAAGGACTCAGCGTCATTGAAATAATGAATGCTTCCTATTTGAAATAATATTGGATTACTACTTATAAAACATCTGATACATTACAGAAAATAAAATGCAGTGCTTAGGTATTCAACTGCACAAAGACTGAATACAAGTGTGTTGCCTACTTTCAGATTCACCAGTGAACTATTACTTTCCTTATGCCAAGTACAGCTGAGTAATTGATCAATGAACACTACTGAGTGAATAAACAGAAAATGCTGGGTGAGCTGATGGGAAAGAAAATGCCTGAGGAAAAGTCCATTCTTTTGTATCAAAACCTACTAGGAACTGCTGTTTTACTGATCTATGCTTGTGCATCTCTGGAATTCTAGCTGGGTAAAGCAATTTTGATGTCTGTATTGCCATAAATAAAGATTGCTTTTTCCCCACAGCTATTTGTTTCCCTACCTTGTCCCTTTTGAAATGGTTAAAGGCTATAACTGGGAAGAGATTATGATCTAATGTTTAGTTGACCAGAAGATAAAGTGTATCCTGTTTCCCCGTGAAATGTAACAGTATTAAAAAAATACAAAGTCATAAATCAGCTTCCAATATAATTCCCTCCCAAATCTGTGTATAGAAGTCAATAAGATTTAGGTTTTATGGGTTGGAATGCAATAAGGAATTAAGTTGGTAATTGTCACTTTGTCTAGCCCAAGTACTAAGGGTTCATAGATGTGTTTTCTTTTGTTTTTGTTCCTCTGAGGGCATGTACAACTTCCTGACTTCACACCCATCTCACAGTGCAGTTCATGAGGGATTTGGGGAAAGGGTAGATGTTCCTTCCTTATCATTCACAGCAGCAGAAGTCCTTGCCATGCTCAGGTTGTAACTGGCTTTCTACAGAGAGATGCTAGACAATCCTACATGAAATAGTTCTGAAGACTGCCTATTCATTTTATTATCAAAACTCCAAAGTATTGGCATACCAGGTTTAGGTCTCAAAAGAAGACATGATCAGTGTGTCAGAATGGTTGCTGAATCACAGTGAAGGTAAACAAGGACAGCAAGTCACCTCTCCAGACTGGTTTTGCAGTGGGAGGATGCCTTCAACACTTGAGTAAGCAAAGCAGCTTTTTGTTTTCCAATGCATACACCAATTAGAGTGGAGTACAATTCTGTATGAACACTTAATCACAGACTGTAAACAGAGGTCAAGTTGAGAGATAATGCAGGAATTCAATATCTATTTCTCCATGTGTCACATTCAAGCACCAATTTCTTGTCATGAGGTGCCAGGAGCTATCGTGCATTTACTGATTTGTTCTGTGCATTTCTGGAACTGGAGCTTTTTTGAGTAGCTGTAATATAGCTGTGGGTAATAGTTCAGGGAAGTAAAAATATTATAAGCCTAATTTTAAAATCCTAGCTGTAGAGGCTGAAAGATATAGACAGGAAAAGATAATTTCCCTATGATATTCAAATTGCTGCAAACTTCCATATTTAATTTGCAACCACCATACTACAAGGCACTAATAATCTTTCCCCTGTCATATAGAAGCAAATGTGTGGAGAGTTTTTTGCCTCAAAGATTGGTAGAATTCTATTAATTTTCAAGGATAAATTCAATTAAAAGAATGTATTAATTTCTGAAATTTAATTTATTTATACTACCTTACCTGCTCCATGGGCAGATAACTGTGTAGGTTTATAAATATTTCACTTGTAAGAATACAAGTCTAGCTTCATTTGCAACTCTTTTTGTGTCACTGTCCTACTTTTTCATAGTCTGCTTGAC
The DNA here is from genome assembly GCA_013397395.1 of Sinosuthora webbiana. NCBI lineage: Eukaryota > Metazoa > Chordata > Aves > Passeriformes > Sylviidae > Sinosuthora > Sinosuthora webbiana. Next base: position 91,913 of record VXBN01015012.1, read on the forward strand.
AAAAAGTTTCTGTGCCTTACCTACCTGAATTTTATAACAAAAACCTTTGGGACTAATTAAGATTTTTATAGTAAAATAATGAGAAAGATTTTCTGTCTCTGTATTTTTTTCCTAGTTTTCTGCCTTGGGTTATTCTTGGGGCCGCCATAGTCAGATTCAATTTATAGAAGCATATTTGTTGCTCATCTGCATTAATAGAGCATAGTACAACAACAACAACAACAGCAGCAGCAAAGATCTTGACAAGTTCTAATATTTTCTCTTAAGCTAAATAATTCCCCAGCTTCTTTCCATGTAACACTCATAAAACAAAATGTGCTAATTAATGTAGAAAAAATCCCATTGTTCTGAAAAAAAATAAATGAACTGAAGGATGCTTTTTTTTAGTAGGAAAATTTAATCTGGCAAGGAGACGCTGGTAGAACAGGCTAGACCAAAGTGCAGAGCTCTGCTGTATCTGCCATAATTATTCATGAAGCCTTCAGCCAGGCAGGTTATATCTGGTTATAATTCTTGCACATGTCAGTGATAGGGAACATCCAGCTTTTATCCTTCAGGATGCTGACAAGGGCAGGAGAAGGTATCATCCCAGTACTAGGAGGAAGCTTCCAGGCTTTTTTTTACCCAAAAAAATTCCTGAGTTGGCCCCTCACTCCCCAAAACAAAGAACCAGCAGAGTTCAGGACTGAGGGGTTAAAGTCACAGCAGACATCATTCGCAGAGCCAGGAGGAAAACTCAGTGACATTTCTGGGAGAAATCTTGACTAAGGAGATAATAGCTGTCACATCCATTTGGGAAATGGCAGACCTGAATTCAGGTTCCTCTTTTGTGTGCTTGTACTTAAACCTGTGTTTCACAGCTTGCATGGAGGATGCTCTGCCTTTAACAGTGAATGAAATGACTCAAGAAACTACAGGCAAGAGCTTGTTTTTCTATCTGTGACGTGGCACATCTCACACAGGCTGCCTTTGACAGCAGCCCCATAGAGGTGACACCCAGACCTGGACTCCGTATGGGAGGGGACACACCACATGACACCCTTCATGACACTACAGCATACACTAGCCACTAAAAAATCTGCATGGCCACAGGAAAATCTCTTGATACCCCTAAATCTTTCAAATGGAAACATAGCTGATGATGGATGTGAAAACACCTTTGACTGACTGCCTGTTCACTGGATTTGAGCTTGAAAGATAAGCACAATCCCTCCTCTGCAGGCTTTGCTCACCTCAGTGTTTGCAGCAGCCACATGTGAGACCATGCTGAGGTTTGGTTTGTGTGTCACCATCTGTCACCATCCAGGCTCACCTTTCTATCAGCAAACTCACTATCCCAACAAGCAGCCACTGAACTGAGGGGCACTCTTTGCCTTCCCTTCTACTTTAATGATTAAATGAATACACATCACAGGCAACACACGGGCAAAAAGAAAAATCAAGAAACAGTCCCTAAACATTAGTAACTAAGAAAAATTCATACAGGGTTCAGGAAATTTAAGAACAATACTCTCAGTGGGTGAAGAGGTCCACTGTATTTCAGTAAGAAATATCTAGAATAGACAATAATCCTGATGGTAGGAGTGTCTCTTCAGAGGACTTCTGAGGGTTTAGTTTCAAATTAGATTAGATGGTGATGAATGTAATTAATGACAATTGATTTCTCACCTAAAAAGGGACCTGTAAGACCCACAATTATTAACATCAAGGAACTGGGCTCTCTCTGTCCGGATGGGCTTCTTATTTTCAACAGGTTCTATGAGAGATCAGGACCTCAAGTCCTTCAGTCCATGCTTAGGGACACAAGACACTTTGAGTAACTGAGCATATGGAGAACTTATCCTGTTTCTGAGTTATCAGTACTCTGTGGGATCTAAAACTTCAAGTGGCAGCTGGGCATGTGCGTCTCTCAGTAAACTAAAAAGATTTGTCCGATCCATAACAGCAGAATGCTGTTAGAGCTTTTCAAATGTGATAAAAAAGGGTTGTCTCCAGATATTTTTGCTACATACTAGTTTAAGGTACAGGATTTCCTGATTGCAGCAGACCAAAACCATAAATCCAGGAATTTCTGTCTGCTAACTTGGTGCTTAGTAATTTGATACAACACAAGAATTACTAGACTTAATCCTCAAATTCCTCCTTTAAGTCAACACCCTACAGCACCCTGTCTACAGAAGTGCAATACTTTTTAGAAGTTGGGGTGTTGGCACTTTCCAAGATCATCAGGAACTCCCAGCATTACTCCATTTGGTGCAGGATGGTGCAAATCTCACTCCATTTTACTCCAAATTTTTAGTAACTGTTTTGTCTGTTCAGTAGTCTCCAGCTGTCTGCCTGTTTGCCATTTTTTCATTTCTTTTATAGGGCACTAATCCCTGTATGCTGTAATTTTCTTTGTAGCCTAAGGACTGGTCTGAGGTGTTTCCCTTTCTGTTCTTCATCCTCCCTCCCCTAGGAGCTGCTGTGTTCATCATACTAAATTTTGTGATGATGTTGTGGTATGGACATGTACTCAGTGGGGAATAACTGAAACCAACAGAGACATTTTCAGTCAAAGTCAAACTTCCAGAGGTGCAAAGTTAGTTCCTTACTGTGTAATCAAACCCTCAGCAGGAGTCTCCTGCTAATTGTGACATTTTTTCGGCAAGATGCTTGAAGACAGGTCACTGGAAATTCATGTACTTCAGATCATTTTAATAGAACTAATAGGGTATGCACAGAAGGGCTTGCCTTCTTAGCCCTACTGAGTTTCAGCTGAAAAGGCCATTTAACATTTTATAGTAAAACCCTTTATAAAGCAGAAAATGTAAAACTTGGGCATATTCTCCAATGGTTAATGTAATATACTGTGATAGCAAGGCTTGGCTCTTAAATGCCCTCTCTAGTCCACTGAAGCATTTGCAGAAATAATCCCTCTGACTTCCCAGCTATGGCTCCTGTGTTTGAAGTTTAGCACGCCATCAAGTGTTCTGTTCCATTAAGGATCCTGAATGTTTTAATTCATGAATATATTTATTTAGAAGAAATACACATTTTTATAGAAAAAAGACAGAAAATAAGGCACAGATCAAGTTAATCTAATTCATTCCTTACTTTAAGTCTCGTAATTGGGGAATTAATCTAAAACAGGTGCTTTATTTTCCACTCCATAAAATGGAAGTCAATGCCTTCTGAAAGTTACCAGAAAGATAAATTATTTGCTTAAGTAACCTACATAGTCTTGAACAGAACTGATCCTTCCAGGCTTTCAAAACTCTTTCTATTGCTTAAAGAGAGTCAGGCTAAGGAAACCATCATCTAAAACGCAGGTGAGAGTAACATGCCTAAATCAGAAAGGCAGCTATAGAAAGAAAACAGTTCTTATTTTACATAAAACAAAAGAATAATGAAAAAATAGGAATAAAACTTAGAGATAAGCAGGTTTGTAATTGATCCGCTTTTTTCTTTTTTTTTTTCTGTTCTTACATAATATATTTTTCCATAAATTTTGAACACTGAGATTTGTAAAATCTAGGGTTTAAACTTTTCTATGCCAAAGAAGTGCACAGATGTTTTATAGCAGTTGTGTTTCCTTTCCTCTAGAATCCATGTTCTTTCTCTTTTTGGGACCTGTGTTGCTGCAAAATGCTCATGTTGTATCTTTGAGAGTGGAATAAAGAGCACCCCTGTCTGTGAAACCAGGCCATGGATGAGCACTGGGATTCAAGGCAAGAGAACCATTTTTTTGTGAAGCAGTAAAATAATTCAGTTAATCTGAAAAAAGCCATAAGGGAATATAGTCATGGGGTTTAGGATTTTTTTTTTCCCTCAGTTAGAATGTTTGTTTTTTTAAAAAAGAATTGGATGGAAAATTTACAACTGAAAATTTTCAACTGATAAAGAGTCTATTCTTAAAAAATTCCAGGCCTGACCTGAATCAGAAATTGTGAGCAATGTTCTAAAAAATTAATTCAAATTTTCTGGCCTTGGTTTGTAAATGGAGAATTTCTGAGAGTTTCCTTTCTGTTGATTGCCAGCTTCCCTGAAGACAGTAATTAGCCAGTTACAGAATTTGGCTCGTATCATACTTTCAGTCATGGTTCTGTGGCCTGGGAGACTGAATAATCACTAACTGGTGAAAGATCTGATAAATCCATTGTTAATTTGTATGCTAATGGATGCTTTCATCTGACAGTCACTTTTTAAAATTTATTTATTAATTAACTAACAAAAAACATCTACAAAGGAGGTAGGCTAGCACAACTGGAATTTGCTTCTCTCTCTCTGGCCCAGGAGAAGTTGTATGTAACACTTTGAAAAATACTAAAGTAATTTAGGAATTTGCATGCTATTTTTTTATGAGTGATGGATGTTTGCAGCTCTGTGAAATGGTGTACCTAACTTATTTTCATTGCAGACAAATATATAACCTTGAAGCCATCTTTGACACTTCCACAGCATGTAGAGAGATTGAATCATTTTAACTCATAGCTTCAAGGAAAATTTGAAGAACAGGACATATTCACATAGATCAGTAGTTACTGGGGAAACTGATCTTTCATCAGGAACACTCATAGATACAAAAAAGGAGTGAATTTTTCATATTTCTTGAAACATTGTTTTGGTGTGTATGTGAATATTCTATACATCACAAAGGAGAAAATAATATGTTCACATTGCTGCTGCTCTGAAAGCATGTCTTCTCTAGTGGGTAGACATTTTCAATGTATTTTTAAGGTAAAAATAATTAAAGACATGAAGGCAATTGGAAAATATGATAAAAATATGACAAGGCTTTATGAAGATAGATGATGTCATAGTAACTTGATAGCTTTCTGTGATAAAACAGCTGATTTTCTAACTAAAAGACACATAGTAGATCTAATCTGTCTGGTTTTCAGTAAATCATTTGATATGGTGTCAGATTATACTACTAGTTAAAGCAGGTAACATAGGGATTAGAACAGAAATTGAGATATGAGAAATAGGCTGTCTAAAAGAGACAAAAAAGGATATTATTAGAAGAGGAAAATTCAGAATGGGGAAAGGCTACTTTCAGATTCTTTAAAGACTAATCTTGGGATTCATCTTATTAAATACTTTCATTAAGGACTTTGCGCAAAGTAGGTATGAATTAATGAAATTCATACTTGAAATGTTGTTGAGAGGCATCCTATATGTAGTGGGGGGTGAAAATATCATACAGGATAAACTAAACAACCTTGAGGACTGAACTCAGAGAAAAGAGGCAAATTTAATATATCTGTGTGCATGGCCATGCACTTTTACACTAATACCAAGATTACCTGCTTTACTTGGAGACCAACCTTTGAAAATAAGTGAGGAGGATAAATATCTGTACATGTTATCTGATCCCAAAATAATGTGCAAGAGGAAGTGTGTGACTCAAAATGTGTAAGGCATATCAAAAGGAATTAAATAAATATTCTTTCCTCTATCTGGAGAAGGACTAAAAGAATAAGTGAATAGATGCTGTATTTTATGACTTCAAGCTGAAAGTGTTATGTCCATTAGGCTGAAAATGGAAGAGTAAAGAAAGCTTGTTATTATCATTTACAGGTGACAAATCAGGCTAAGTGTGATGCATACATGAGAGAAAATAAGCATAAATTTGCAATGAGCACATCAGCACTGATAGTCAGAAAGGTGCTTTTAACCATATATAAACTGAGATTCTTCAACAACCTTTCAAAATGGCCAGTATGGGAAAAGTCTTTGTTTTAAGCATCCCAGAAACATTATGTGATATATTTGACAAAAAAAAAGGCAGGGGCTTGGGCTTGAAAACTCAGGAGGTGCCTTCCAATTCTGTCATTCAGTATTCCTGTAAATTAATGTTGTTCATTTAATTCAGAAATCCTACCTTTTTTGCAAACAATATTCATGCTTATATCTCACATACAGTTATATTTACTGTTAGATTTTCTGTATACTGTGTTGGAGGCAGGTAGGACATGTCATCCTCAGGGTCATAATAACAGATATAACTGAGATAAAATGCTACTTAAAAGTCTAATTTCCTCTCATCTATTCCAGTTTTTAGTTAAGATGCTGTAACACCTTCAATATTTCTGGGTATTCACTGCAATAAAAGAATCCAATACCAGACCTTTTGACTCACGTTTCTTTCTATAACTACTATAGTCAATTGAGTCCCTAATATATATATATATATATATACACACACACATAAATATGTGTGCGTGTGTGTATGTATATATGTATATGTGTATTTACTTACAACTCAGCCTTAGGCAAAATATATATTTAAAATAGGTTTACTGGAGAATTTCCCCAGAGATTTGTATTTCCTGGGTTTAGTTGTTATGTTCTTTTTGTTTCTTCTGACAGTAGACTGTATAAGAAGGTGGAGATGTAAATGCACCCCAGAGGGAAAGTCTTACTCTTACTTATTTTTCATAGTTTAATTTCTCTTTTTGAATAATGTATGTGAAGGCTAAATAATGAGTGAAAAAACAATGTCTAAACATGACTTGGTACTGTTTTCTACAGTATCTGTGATTTTATGGCCTAACATATGAGGTTGTCCTTACAGGACAAGATAACTGTTACATTATTTTCTGTAAGTAAAAGCAATTCAGCACATTTTTCCCTCCCAGCAAAATAATTGTTTTTATTGAGATACTATATTTTTTTATCTGAGATACTATTATAACAATTATGTACAGAGTTAAATAAGTGCTGAAACTTTTTTTGAGTGGGTTTATCAGAAGGGGAAAAAGAAATGTTTCTGTGGAAAAAAAAAAACAAACCCAAATGAACAAAAACACACCAAGAACTGAAACAAGAGAATCTGTAAAGCTTTTGACATGGATTAGAGGGATGGAGCACCTCTCTCAGGAAGAAATGCTGAGAAAATTGCAATTGTCCAGACTGGAAAAGAGAAGGCCTCAGGGTGACCTAATTGCAGACTTCCAGGATCTGAAGGGAACCTACAAGAACAGTGGAGAGGGATTATTTACAAGGACAATGACGAATGTCTTTAACCTGAAAGAGAAGAGGTTTAGATTAGGTATAAGGAAGAAATTATAGACTGTGACGATGGTGAGGTACTGGCATATGTTGCTCCCTGGAAATGTTCAAGGTCAGGTTGGATGGGGATTTGAACAGCCTGGAGTGCTGAAAGGTGTCTTTTCCCATGGCAAGAGGGCTGGAAATGAATGATCTTTAAGGTCACTTCCAGCCCAGCTTGTTCTATGGTTCCTTGAAAATGTCTTTACTAAAAATAGCATTTAAATAAAAAAAAAAAAAAAAACCTTCAAATTATTACAGGCTCTCTGCTTGAATTGCAGGGGGTTTTGTGAGATGTGGTGTGGCTTGCAGTTAGAACAGGCCCATGTCATAGCACCAAAATTTTTTCTCTGTCTTATCCTAAACACACTGCAGTGACACGTGGGGTCTTCTTTGCTTTACACCAAGATTGACTTTTAGGTGTGTTTTGATTTGAAGTTGGACTTTGGGCAGCAGGTCAAATCATAAAGTATATCTCACCTCAGCAAGACAACATTTACCCCATGAGTCTGTAGGGGCCTCTAAGAGCAGTCAACTGTTTAAAACAGCTGCATTTTGACAAATGTAATCTGTGAAATATCAAAGTTAATTTCCTTTAGCACTGTGAGCTGTACCTGTAGAAAAGGGACTGGATAAGAAATACACAGTGAATATGTTTTTGTTACATTTTTGTGGTTACAGTTTGTAGGTTGCTGAAGGGAAAAATGAACAAATTGATGGATTTGGTTATGTGTGAAATGGATACGTAACAAGGGAACTAGAAAACCTTTAACATTTACAGAGATCAGAACTTCCAACCTACCGTATAATACTCCATTCCAATTTCATTCAACTGTGATGGAGGGAAAAATTCCGTAATATTTGTGTGCACTTAATTGTCACAGGGAAATAAAATTACGAAGTTTAGTAATACCATAAAAATGTGTGGCGTTATGCAAGAACTTAAAATTACATGCTCCCTAAAGTAAAATTATTATACTACAGAGGCTCACAAAAGCTTTCAAACTAAGCAGTATAATCTCACAGTTAAGAGCTTTAACTTCTGATTGAGAAAGGATAGAAACATAAATGCCATTGCAGTCAAGACCCAACAGTACACAGACTTGAGGTGAATTTTTATGTGTTTTTCAAGCACTTTTCTAATGCTAATGGTGTTGATAAAAACATAAGACAAAATATTTGTACTTTCCATGCACAGCAGAGATATGAATATCAAAGAGAGAACAAAGGAATGCCCATTTATATATGGACACATGGGGAAAGATACACACAACCCACAGACACCTTCCTGTCAATGGAAGAACAGTAGGAAAAAACAGATGCTCATTGTCCTGAATCTATCAAGCTGAAGCCATGTATCTCCCATCTTATCAAGAGTCCCACCAGACAAAGCTTACCTAGGAAAAGATTTGAGTGCAGGAAAAGACAAAGTCTTCAAGCACCCCAAATAAAAGGTCAGAGTGCTAATAGGTGGATAAAAAAGCTTAATCACTCATACTTTACCCTACACTGAGTGTTCTTGTCTTCCAGTGTGATGGCCAAGGCTTCTTGGCCAGCAGGGCCATTTCACACAGAGAACCAGCTGATCAATATGCATTGCATGAGCAGTCACTGGACTGGAGCATAGAGTTCTCTAAATAGCTCTCACTCTGTGCCGTTGAAAAGATTAAGCAGATTCATGAGCAGAAAATATGTATTCTGGATGATACAGACCCAATGCACTTTGGTCCTTTGTGGTCCATGCTGTGAAATTCTAAGACCCCTCAGGATTAGCCACTGAACAGCAAAATGGATCCAGGGCTTTTTCCAGCTGATGCAAGGCAATGAAAAACAACTTTTGACTTCTGCCAAGAGAAGTTATACACATCCCCTCAACAGAAATGAATGAAATAGGTTTTCTGGAAAGCCAATATAAAGAAAATGCAGTAGTCCAAGGTCCAGAAATGCAGGCTTATATGTAAAAGTGTCAAGATTTTTGATCTACGTGATAACTGCATTCTGTAAAAAATACAATTGCTTTTTAAACTTGTGGGCAACAAGTTGTCAAATAGTAGGTATGCACAAGGATACCTGAATAATAATAATTGTCTCACAGGTAAGAAATTAAATCAAGTTGTATCCTAGGCTAAGCTGTGAATTATGAAAATCTGAACCAGGAGCTTCCAAGTAGATAACCCACAGTGTCAGGAGGTGCAGTCCACCCAAAAGATGGGTAGTGAAGGCACCATCTGGCACCTGGCATTTGGGGAACTTTCAGTGTGCAAGTTGTTAAATCCCCATTCTGAAGCTTTGCTTTTAGGGGAATGTAGTTGATGTATTTTAGTTACCCTAGTGATTATTTTCGCTCTATTTTATATTAAGGTTGACATAGTTTGTAATGACAATTGAATAATTAATATATGACATCTGTGGATCTGGTTTCTACATTTCAGGCCAATTCACTGGTCAGTGACCTAAGATCAGCTGCTTTGCCCCAATATTACATTCATTTCCAAGTGAAGATCCTCTACACATTTCCCTCTTTTTTTTTTTTTTGTCATCAGGATCATTTCTTTGTATTTAATGACCCCTGAAGGTGTCACCTGGAACTGGGGCTTCACTGGGTTCAAGCAATGATAGACTCAGTGCACAGAATACATATATAAGTGTTGCTTACTAAATAAACAAAGGCCATTTCTGTCTCAAGACACTCCTGAGAAACAAGTGTTTGGAGCGTGGGTGGTGCAGCATTGTCTGTAACTACTCTGTCCTTAAACTCAGCTGATTTTGGTCACTGTCAGAGTAAAAGCTAAGGAAGATCTGACTTTTTATGACTGCTTTGTATTATCAAAATTAAGGTGGCAGATTACCAAGACCAGAAGAAGTCTTCTCATTTCCTCTGGCCACTCATCATTTCCAACTCTTTTTGAAGGTGGAAGACTTAAATGACAAGGCAACAAGACCACTAGAAGTACCTGAAGTGACAGAATAGAACACTGCACAGTTTTAATTGTTTTTCTAGATCAGAAGCAGAAGCACTGATAAAGTTTACAGAAAGCTTTTCTTTGAAAAAGGAAAAATTTGAAGTGAAGAGCTGTAAAATGTAACTTAATGCATAATGTTCCATTCCCAGCGCTCTGAAACCGTAAAAGCTTTTTTATAAATAAATACTGAAAAAATTATGCTGCTCCTTTTACCTTTCTAGTGTGTGGATAATTTTGGCTAAGGGCCTGGAAGATAAACTGTAATTTATTATGACCTGGCATCGTGGATAGATAGAGTGTTTTGTTATTTGGCTTAGTTGTTCACTCTTTTATTCATGAAAGATAAAGTAATGATTGGCCCCTTTCCTATAATATTTTTGGAGGGAGGAAAAGGTGTTTTTCTCAAGGTGATACACTTTGACTTCAGACAAGCATGTCAAATCATGAATTAAACTTGATATTTTGTTTCATGTTCATTCATGATAAAAATATGTTTGATATTAAATACCACATCTTTCTGGGAAATTTAATTTTTTGTCACAATCTGCTAGCATTGCTATAGAGAATGCTTACCTTTATGAAGAAATTTATGGACTGCTATACCTCACTTGTCTACATATACAAAGATGGGATAATAATACTTATCTATGTGACAAATGAGATAAGCAGCTTAATTTATTAAAGTTTGTAAACTGCTTTGAGGTCCTCCAATAAAAGTTCCTGTGAAAGAAACAAAGTAATAGCAATCATATCATAAAGGAAACTAAACCTTTAATTTTGCCAAAGTTCCCCTGGTGAATAGATAACTCTTTAATGAGATTAAGGACGTGTTTGAGATTGGCAATTTTATAACAAATCCTCAGTGGATACAAACATGTAAAGTTGCTTGGCATAACTTTTTGCAATTGCATTTATAAAAGTAATTGGATATTATGAGACTGTGAATAGCGGAGAAATACAGCTGGGAGTTCCAAGTTGTGAATTATATGTCATATTTTATTGTATAGCTGTGAGTGTTGCTGCTGTTGTGGAATTTCAATGGGTTTTCTGTCAGATGATTTATTAGTGTATGGACAGTACTTGACTGTCCATACACTTGACTAAATACTTGAGCCAGTACTTGACTAAATAAGCATAATAGCATTATGCTTATTTATTGATACACATATTGATGCCATTTTATCATATGGCAACATGAAGAAATGGTTGCAACACTGTGATTCAGATGTGTCTTTTTTCCTTTTTCAATTAATCCTGATGTGCCAGAATATTTGTAATCAATTTTTAAAGGACATAAAGACTCAAAAGAATACTCTTGAACCTGGGGTGAAGAAGAGTATAGTTCTAATTGAGTGTTATTTTTCTCTACATGGAAGGATGGAAAGAGCTGTACTGACCATATCTTTGTGAGAAACAGCTCCCATTTGAAAGGAACCCTCATCATCTGAAGTGACCTAATATGTGTTTTGATTGAATAATTCTGTGCTATCCAGTAGAGAACAATAGCCTCAGAACAGCAAGATTACATCCATTCATGTTTTGACATTTTTCTTTTGATTTTTTTTATTTTTTTACAACCCTCAGAGATAAAAAGAAACAATTTAAATTGTAATGAAATAAAAGTGTGCAGTTTTTGAGTATGCAACCTATATTTTTTAAAAAAACAAGCATGAAATATTTTTAAGCAGTGTTACAACTGAGAATTTCCTAATATAAAAAGAATAAAATTAAAATCCATGAGGTCAAGAATGACTCAAAGCTGTATTATTTATACTGTGGAATCATAGAATATCTTGAGTTGGATGAGACTTAAGAGATAATCTAGTTTCAAGCCCTTTTCCAGGGGCAGGGACCCACCTGTCTTGGGGGATATAAGTGATATCTTCAGCATATCTGGTATATCTTCAATATCATTGCTCCTGCACCATAGTAAAATATTATTACAGTGTCAGGCGATAAAATTAATGAGAATGAAGCAGGATTCCACCAATATTATTATTTATTGTTATTAGTAGTAATAGCAGTCTTGCAATAGCCATACTAATATTGCCAGTCCAGTAGGAAACTATTCCAGGCCTTAGGAATAGTTTTACGACTCAGTCTTGTCCTCAGTAGCTGTCAGCATCTTCAGGGTCATTCGAATTGTGCCCTGGGTGGATTTAATGCTGGGTCTGTCCGACACAGCTTTGAGCAGCAGTAGTTTTTGTTCCTGTCCATGGGGTCACGTGCCCCAGCTGCCTGGCTCAGATGCTTCTCCTGACGCTAAGTGTTGGGGTGAAGGTGAGGTGGCAGCTTGTCTCTTTTTTTCATCAATCTTTGCTCTGTCAGAATTGTAGGAGGCCTTTTTGCCCTCTTAGTCTAGACACCAGAAGTCCAGTATCTTTTTACACTCTGCCAGCATAAAATGACCTCAAAATGTTCTTAAATTACAGAGAGCTGTATATTCACTCACAGTTTAAAGCTCTTTGTAATGCTTGGTGCCAGAGCAGTGCCAAATGTAAATCAGAGCCAATATAAATCAGGGCTCATTTAATGTACTATGCAGAGTGGGAACAAGAAAGTTTAGAATCAAGTAACAATATCTTTTCTCTGGCATGAGACTTGTACCAATTTAATTTCTGATCACTCATGCATGGAATCATTTGCACCCTATTATTAGGGAAATATGTTACCTCCTCAATATAACTTTTCCTCATTCTTAAGTTAAAACAAATTTCTGTATCATAATAATTTCCCATCCAAAAAACCCCAAAACATCTATTAAAAAACATTAAAAGAGGAAAATATTTGGGACGACAGAAGGAAGGCATTTCTTAATATCCAGCCACTGTTTGTTACTATCCATCCGTCATTTACAACAAAAGCAGCCTGAGTAATAAGATCTTGTTTTATGGTATGACTTGGATACTAAAGCTGGCTTTTTAGTCTTTTGTTGTTAACAGCCTTGTTAATCTAGCTGAACAAAGAAGTTTAGATCCATTTGACAATGGGATAGGAGATCTTTCTCTGTGTTTATTGGACACACATCAAAACTTGGTATTGTCCGGTAATGTCAGCTCACTGTAAGTGGATCTCAACTCAGAGTTTTTTCCTATCTAGCTACTCCAACTGGATCCCTGGAGCTGATTGCCAGGCTTTACTCTTCTGTGGGATTCTGCAGTCCATGCCTTCTGAGCCTTGTAGCTAGTTCCTTAAATATTTCCCCTCCATCCTTCTTTCCCAGAAATTGCTTTCTTCATGAGACATGTGGGTATCTTTTGGCTTTGCATTTGGCTTCATAAAAGAATGAACAACCTTTCAAGAGAAATAAAAAAAAAAGGCTCTTAAAAATGTGATTTTCTAAAAATTGACCCTTTTGAAAAGTCATTTCACCCCAAGCTCAAGTCTTAAAAAATGTAACAAAATACACAGCACTTTAAGAAGTAATTTTTATGTTTGATTTCACCGTTGCTTTTAGTCTGACAGGTCATGGTTGAAAATGGGAAGAGTTCTCTTATTCAATCTTTTTCTGGTTTGTTTTATTTTTTGTTTGTTTGGTTGGTTGGTTGGTTGGTTTATTGTTTGGATTTTTTTGTGGTTTTGTTTGGTTTTGGTTTGGTTTGGTTTTGGTTTGTTTGTTTGGTTTTTTTTTTACCTGGGCAATAAACCTCCCCTCATAATAAAAAACAGTGTGCCTTCCGTCTGGATTTGGTGTCTTACTAAAATATCTAGTATTGCTTTTAAATTGTAAGCCTTTTGTACTCCTCAGGTCCATCAGCTGTTCTGATGCCTGATTCCAGTAAAACAAATTCCCTCAGGCAATACCCAGCAATTGTTTAAGGTTTTGCTCAGTTTAAATATGAATGCTGATTACCTTCAACCATAAGTCAACTACCAGGTACGACAATTTTTTCAGGTATATTTGAGAGGAAAGTTGGGAAGATTCAGCACAAGAGGAGGGAGATCTACCAAGGAGTCCCCAAGAAATAATGACAGACAGATTGAGGCAGAAAGATCTACTCCATTACAGCATATGCAATTTGGGAAAATAAAATAAAATAAAATAAAATAAAGAAAAAAAAAAGGTAAAAAACACTTGGTAACAACTACCTTCAAAAATATAACGAGTATTTTTTTTTACCTTTTAAAAACTGGTTTTATTCCTTCACAAACTTTGGCAAAAAAAAAAGTTTGTTTATCATTTAGATGACCACCATATATCTGTTTGTTACTTTTTTCCCATTTCATTATAAGGTTGTCTTTTTCCCATTTTGAGTGAGTTTTAAAGCTCCTTATTGAAAAATATTTTCCTAATGTATAGCCTTTCCTTTACTGAAACTCCCATTTATCTCCAGCAGATATTGGAAACATTTTCTTACTTTTCTTTTTCTAGTGCTGTTATATACTGAATGCTGTTATAGCTCACCCTTGGTCTTTTCTACTGTAGTCAAATCTGCTTATTCTGGTGCCTTGTCATGCCCTGATGTTGAACTCTGATTATACAGAATTCAAAAATTAGGTCTTCCTAAGGACCTGAGCAAAATTCAGGTCAACTGTTTGGATAATCAACAAGTCTCTGGTACATTCTCTTCCTAAGTGCGAAGTAGACTAAGGAACAGCAGTAACAGACCTCTGCATCTCCAAAGCATAGATTTCTCAGTTCTTTAAAATTTTATTTTCTGAAAGCAGAGTCTTCTTCTATATTTCAATATGTGAAGCACTTTATTTTTATGTTGAATTCAGCCTGCTTGCAAGATGACCTGTTATTCTCACATTCAGAATCAGTTCAGCTGTCACAGAAAGCCAATATAGGCAGAATTTCCTCAGTTTATATCACCCATATTTTACATCTGAACAGTCTTTTTATAATTTGAAAATCAATGTTACCATTTTTGGTTTTTTTCTTTAATCAAAACAGATCCTAAAAGAGTTAACCTCTGTAAATATAAGTTCAGTGAACTCAGACCGAAGACCAAGTCATTCTTAGATTTCTTTCAGATGTATTGGTGATTTCCTATCCTGCATTTGGCTTCATTCTCTATTATTGTCTTCCTTCTAATTCAAATAATTTAACCACTGTTCTGTATGTCTTCTAAGTGGCCATGAAAGGAGATTATATAAAATACAAAAAAAGCTCTTCAAGTTTTTTTTTTTTTTTCTTCTTCTAACACAGTTTTTCAAACTCAAATCAATTACAAGTTATCTCCTTTCCAGCTATTATATAGTGAAATTATGACCAGAAATGCCATATCAGAATCTTCATTTCATAGCACAGAAGCATTAAAAGGCCATAACATCACTGATCTACCAACTGTGACTTTGATTAGAAAGGAATTTATTATGGGAGTTATCCCAGGCGGGTCTTGGTGTAGACAGCAATTGCCAGTGTTAATCAGGAGTTCAAGTTCTTGTTTCCCACCTTCTATGCATAGACCTTTTAACTCTATAAATCACTACCCTTTTTTTTTTGTTTATTTTTTTCTTCATCTTCTATCTCCTTTGCGATATGTTTTTGTTGGGTTTTGGGGTGGTGGGGTTTTTTTGTTTTTGTTTTTTTGTTTGTTTTTCGTTGAGTACACTTGATTTTAATGGAGACATATCTATCTCTTACAAGTAGAATATAGAAGGGCAGTACCTGTCAGCAAGCAAGTTGTCCTCAGGCCATGATATCGTACCCAAATGAAGTATTTACAGAACAACATGGATTAACTCCCTGCTTCTGTAGTTACACAGTTAACAAGGAATGCTTTAGCTTTACACATTTGATAGTTTCTTCAGAAACACATGATCTGTTTGCTGGCTCAAATATTATTGATAATGAGGTCTAGGTTACCTTGTGTCTGTTTATTATTGAGCCACATCAGAGGAAATCAATTACTAATAGGTGGTTATTGCCTGTGAATCTCTCAGTCTTCTAATTTTACTCTCCACCGTTTGATCAGGTGATGCTGTCTCTCCTCTTCAAACTCAGACAATGGGCATCAAAAGTATATTAATAAATCATTACTAATTCTGTAATTTCTAAGAATGCCAAAATGCATAATTGCTGTACTTGAAGAAAATAGGATACAAGAAAAAAAAGAGTGGCCCTCTCTCTAAAGGATGGTATTACAACAATGAACTGTAAGGGTACTGTTTGACTTCTCTTATGACTGAGCAAAAATAGAGATATGATAAATTTTGTTAATATAAGTAACTTTCCCCTTTCTTACTGCTGGCCGTAATAAAAAACCCACTCAGCTTTCAGTATTAACATCACACCTGTTCTTGTGTTGCTCAAGGCTTTAACCAATCTCACCTTGGAAAACCCCCAGGGATGGAGACTGCACAAAGTCTCTGGACACTCTGCTCCTCTGCTTCCTCCAGCATTGTGTCTCCCTTCTCGATGCCAGCCCAGAAACTGCATTGCATTCCCCCTTTGTCTGAGGCTGGTGTCATACACCCAGAGAACAAAGGCACCTTGCAGAAGCACTAATGAGAATGTGTAGTGGAAGAGCAGTAAATTTGCATTATGTGTTTAGGCTGAGATCTGACCTTACAGGGGTATAAGAAAAGGCTTATCTGATCCCCAGAGTGTCATGGTCACAGCTGGAAATGAAGGCTTGAAAAATAAACTTTATGATAGCTGCTAATATTACAAATTGTAGCACTATGGAATAAATCACAGGAGCCATGAAATGCAACATACGGTACCCTGTTCTCAGCCAAATGATTTATTCATGAATGTTCGTAATTCAAATGAATTGGCCATGAATATTCATGGTACTCCTTTGTAACTAGATATTGTAAGGAAATCTAGGCTAATTACAACAGAGGCTCTTTGCTAGCATTTGCATAGCGGCAGTGGGAACATTTTGGAAGTTGGAATTCCTTACTGGAGTCCCAGCTGTAACTACTTCATGTGAGTGAATGAGTACAGAGGTCAACAAAGCAAATGTGTAGTACTGCTTGGATGTAGTCTGCTGGCATCTACCCAGTCTATTAGTGGAATATGCACCATTAAACCATGAATATTACATAACTTACTGCTAGAAAAACAGTAGACATTCATGCAGAGCAATCCTTAAGCACAAGTAAGTCAAGTGGCTTTTGGGCTGTGTTCCAGCAGGTACAAGAGGTCAATTTCTGCTCACAGTTGCATTAGTGCAAATTCACTGATTTCAATTAAGTTCCATTGGTGTGAATACAAGACAAATTTGGCCCCATCTACAGACTCATAACTCACAAACTGGCAATTTTCTTTTCCAGTAACAGCCCTGAGAAAAAAATTATAACATGAATTTTTTATCTATTGCCAGTGATTCAGGCTCAGGTTAAAATGTTGTAAACTGGCATTACATTTTTTCTTGTTTGCTTAGAAACATCAGCAGGAAAGGATGCTTTTTTTTCTCCTCTCTGTTCATCTCACTTTAAAAAAGAAATCCTGTATAGAATGTCTGAAATCACATATAGTCAGATTTAGAAGAGAGATATAGCCTTGACATTGATGACAAAGAAAAAAGAAGCATCAAACAAACACAGTAGCTGGATCTTTCTTCATCTAGAGAATGACAAGAAGGTAAGATCCTTAGGGAGTTCTTACATTCATATCTGCTAAGCTCACACAAGGCAATTCTGATTTGGTGTCCTGAATATCACAAATCCCATCATTTTTTACAATTATTGTTTTTATCAAGACCAGATCTTCTGATCAACTGGCTTTATTTAAAGAAACAGAGGTGATGAGTCTTAGAGTTGATGTCAATGAGTCAAACACCTACATTTGCTCTGGATATCTAAGGTGTAGGCACTTCTTTAGACTGGGTCTAATTCACAGGACAGAATTTCTAAACCATGGAAGTGGAATTATGAATACAAAGAATTTCCAGATAAAAAAGAGAACTCAGATGTAGATGCCAGTGCTGATATTATGTAGGTTTAATTGCACTAGAGTTTTCCCCAGCAAAAAAATTTCCCCAGGAAAATCCAAGATTTCCCCATCAAATAGCTAAAATATTCATTTCACTGTTAAAATATGCATCTGAGTTCTGATATAATTTTTTTCTGACTTTAGCTTTCTCTCAGAGCTAGCAGAAAGCCTTAAAAACTCCAAACCAAAACAAACAAACAAAAAAAATCAACCAAACAAACAAAACAACCCAAAA
>VXBN01015012.1:110047-227324 GCA_013397395.1 Sinosuthora webbiana
AAAAAAAAAAAACAAAAAACATTGAGAAGAACCAATAATTCCTGCAGGAAATTCTTTTACTATTTCTCTATTTGTTAATAAATGTCCTTCCTTGACCATTGTCTCCTGTTATGACTTTGTTCTCTTTGTCCCATGTGGTTATTAGGGATTGTGATTATTTCACCTCATAAACTTATTTGGGATACACTGTAGATGTAGCCTTTTAAGGGGTTTATTTCAGACCCTACTCTATTCCTGCAGTTTTCTTCTGAACCACCAAAACTTTGCAGTATTGGTAGTAAAACATGAACACTAGAAATAAACACACTTTTTTCCCTCCCTTTTGGTTATAACCAAAAGTAAATACTATTTATCCTCATAAAATTTTATTTTTAACTATAGTGGTTTGCTAGTGTTTAAATTCATTATATTTCTGTGTCTGTGACAGCCTCTGCTGCTCTCAAAGCTATTGCTTTCTAGAATATTTTCCATGGGAATGGTCTAAAAGCCCTCTGTTTCCCAGGTATACAATGTTACATTTGACTCCCCTCAGAAGAATGTGATTCTGAGTAGCATAAAATTTTATTGCTGAGTTGTTCTTTATTAGTCTTCATTTCTTTGTGTTGCCCTTATACTTCATCAGTTATAATTTTATATTTTGCTTACAGGTCATTGATAAAATATATTAAATACAAGAACTCAGGTAGACACTCTTTTGGGACACTTGATCTATCTGTCTATCCTCAGCTGAATAACATTTTATTCTCAATTATATTTCGGGGTTACTAGCCAGTTTTGAGAAATGCATTATATATAAATCTGATGTACACATTGAGACAACAAGAACTAAAGGAGTTTTGCAATTTGAGTGAGGTCAAATAAATTAAGTCCTTTGCTGATAACTAGATTGGTTTTGTGTATTTATGAGGAAGTAACAATTACAAGGAGCAGTCAGGTGGAAAAATCCCCATTCTTCACCTTCTAAAACTTTTGAAGGAAAAAAGTGGAAGTGAACTTTGATTGGTCAGAGTCCACATTAAAACAACACTAGAGACACTGAAAAAGAAGAAAAAAAAAAAAAAAAAAAAAAAGGAGAGAAAAACACACCTGAGCAGAAGATAAAGAAGTACAATCAACATAAGCACAGCAGGAGAGTCTTTGAGTGCCTTGGATATGACAAAGGGTGCTCTTATTCCAAGCTTGTAGAACACAGCAGTTTTGCTCTCTGCTTGATTTATATTGTGCCCCTTCTATGGAATCAATTGCTTGAATGCTGGCAAGAGCTCCGTGCTGCTCCATTAAATGTAAGACCCACTGTGCTACAGGGTACTGATTAGCATGGACAGGAACAGACAGTAATGCCTGAAAATTCATTGCAGCCAAGTTTTTAAAAACTATCAAGTCATAACTTAACAAGAAGCCCAATTAGTGCTCAAATATCTTGTCTATTTTCTCTAGCTTGACATTACTGTTGTTAAAACAGATTAAAACTAATGTATAACTCCCAGAGTGCAAAATGATACTACAAAATAAATATTCTAAATGAACTGTTCTCCATCCTATATATGCAACCCAAGATGCAGAAGTACAGTATCATATGGATGACAAATGAAGATCAGTTTGAATTTGTGAAATGATTATATATGTACTGCAAATGAATAATGAAATAACATTTTTCCACCCACATGCATATGATCTATTTCTGACGAGTTGAAATTACACATTTCAGTTATTCTTTTTAATTTTTCCCCTAACACCCCTAACAGATTCTTCTTGCTATTTGAATGTATTTAATTAGTCATAAATGTTTCTTTTATATACCATAGGAAAAAAAAATGGAGCTAGGCCTTTTAATAACTTTGGTCCTTGAAAGGAAATTTCTAAGTAAACCTTTACCTGACATTCACTGAAACCTGATTGTACAGGCATTTCAGTGAGGACATGTAAAACTTAATGTCATTGCACTTCTATAAAACCATAGTTTGAGACCATAATTTTTGATTTTTTTTGACTGGGGTTTAATCATGACATCTTGTAACCATTANNTTTTTTTATCATTTTTTTTTTTTTTTTTTTTTTTTTTTTTTTTTTTAATATATATATAGAAACCAGGCAGCAACAAATAGGGTAACTGCACAGTTGCTATGTCCAGTCTGGAGCAATTTGGGTCTGCTTGTTTCTCTAATAAGAAGTGCAAAATTCTAATTGATTTGTTCTCTATAAAACTATATGAAATTCAGGAAGTTGCCAGACTGAGAGTAAGACTGGACCTGCTCTTTAAGGAAGCAATGAGGAGATGAAAATGGTTTCAAAACTTCTGTCCAGAGTTCTCTCACACTGAAGAGTAGAGTTTCCGAATTTCAAAACCATCATCTAACTTCCATTCACACAAAAGGTACAGTGGAAATTCAAGGTCTTGCAGGTGTTCTTCCTAGGAGTTCCTTAATGAAAGGTCTCTGCATTTGATAGGTGCCTCCAGTGACACCCTTAGGTTTCTCAAGGACTCTGAAGAAAGAGTGCTTGAATACTATTAGGAATGTCAAAGATTTCTGTAAATATCACTTACATGGCTTCATGGTGGGAAGAAAAAGAAATAACATTTTGACAAGTTACATTTATTTTACACACAAGGAAAAAAAATCTAATGGTAAAAAAAGTGAAACAAAGGAAGAGATTAACTCAGATTCTTGTAAGGTTAGTGGAGGTCCTCAAGAAACGGGTGGGTAGCCAAAATGCAGGAATGAAAGAGGTAACATTGATCCTGCCATGGGGGAACAACATACCTTAGAGTCTCGCATGCACTCCATAACATTCTGTAGCATAACAAGGGCCTGAATGTATTTTAGACTGTCCTAGAGAATGATAATAGGCAAATACAGGCAGTTAGTAAAAAATCAGATCTTCACTTTCAAGGCAGTTAGTAAAAATTTAAACATTCTGTTCCAAAAGCTTCAACTAAATGCAACAGAAAGTGGGGGAAGATGTGAGCCTGACCCAAGCTGGTCCTTCTGCTTTGGGACTCTGCACTGGAACACTGATCATTTCCTCCACAGGGCACACCTCACCATTAATGAACTTGTTCACCCAAAACCGGGAATGCATTACTTATGTTAAATAATTACCCTCTCATAAAAGACAGGCATTTCATCTGGAGAGCAGCACACTGAAGAAGGTGTCAGTGGGTCTATGAGAAATGACATTTTGGTTAGTGACATCACCATAAAAAGCCTCTTATTTTTAATCAAGGAGTGACATTATCTTCTCAGGGTTTCTATTAAGAATTTTGAAGGATTTGCATGTCAGATCTTCCCTCTCTCCCTCATTCCAAGCAACTATTACAGTGTTTCTCTGCAAAAAAAATACTTAGATTTAATATGAAAGCAAGAAAAGAACAACAAAGATGATACTGCAGATACTCTCATCTTTATTTGTCCTGAGTTGTACCTTACTAGATGAGTGGATTTACTCTTACTCCCAGTAATTATCATTATGGGAGACAGAATAGAAACAGAATAAGGTGCTGATTTTGGTGTTTAACTTGACTTTTCACACTATTCTCCTTCCTGCTTATTTTAGTTTTGATACTGCTAAAAACGATTACTCTGCATAGTTTAATTCCAAAGCTCCAAACTGAAGCCTTTGCAGGATATTTTATTGTATTTTTGCATTTTGCTAATCTTTTTCTCTCATCTATTTACTGGATGTGAGTTGTAAGAAGCACTGTGCCACATTTGTGTGTTTCATGAAAACAGTTTGCATGTGCAGGCAGCATATGGCAAATGTATAAATGGTGATGAATAAATCATGAATCATCACAATTATTAATAACTGATAAAGTCCTGAAAAAACCTTTAGCTGAGCAATCCAAAAGAACAAGTGAATGCAAAATGCCTTGGAGAAATATGTCTTCATTTAAGAAGTCAACGCTCCCATAGCCTTAGACACTGGATTTAGCATGAGACTGAGTGGAGCCAGCTATCAAAATGGTTTTAGCAGCAATGACTCTAACAGAGCGTGTTTCTTCTGGCATCTAATGACAGAGGAGGTGGTGAGAGGAAGACAGGGGAATAGATTGCCCAGGGGATTTGTAATGGGAACATCAAGAAAACACTTGCCAATTTCACTGTGCTTTTCATCATATGATCTCAGAGTGCTTTTCTCATAGATTCATTACTTTTATGGCCAGAAGGGACCATTAGATCATGCAGCCTGTGATCCTGTATAATGCAAAATTTCATCCAGTTATCTCTTCACACAACCCAATATCTTGAATGCTTTGGAATCTCTATGAGCTCATGCATGTTGAGAAGAACTTACTTAGAAGGGAAGTCCTAATTTAAATGAGATAAGTTTTGTGCATGAATATTGCAATCTGAAAAGAGCTACAAGATTATATCCCCAAAGATTTAGGATGAAAATGAACACCCAGGACATAATCCTGGGCAAAGATGTCACTGTTTAAGGGTCTGCAGAGACATCTTTTTTCCCTCCAATAATTATATCTTCACATACTTTCAAATTTTACACTAATTTACATATATACTAAAACATCTCACACCTTAAAGAAATGGGATTTCTCTTCTGCACTTGATAGGGCAAATCATTCTATTTCTCCCTTCTTTTTCTGTGTTGTGAGAGCATGGAGAGCTTGCTCAGTTAGGAGAAAGATTAAGTACTGAAGTGACTTTTTAGGATTAAGTACTGAAGCGACTTTTCTTGGGGCTCACATATCATGGGAGAAAAGTATATACAAATTCCTCTCTCTTTCACTCTGACCAGACACTTGCAATCCATCACCAAGAATCAATATCTACCTTATTTGATTTTTTCCTGTTACTACATCTCAGTTCACAGAAAATTTTCTGAGGTACTATCACCAACTTTTGTGGATCCAGAAAACTGCATTTTTGAGGGTTATTTAAATCCCACTTTGAAAAGACCCCTATAATAGCAAAAAGAGAAAGAAAGAATACCATTCTCTCAGCTGGCATAATTTGGCAATTCTAGTCCATCCTACTTTTAAATCATTAAAAAGTCTGTAATTCATAGAAAACATTTTAAATATAAGATCAGAGCTGTGGCAGGCTAAACTGGCAATAATCATCAACTGGTTTATATGTGATTATATCATGGTGAAAATGTTTAATATAATTGTTGCATTGCTGGATAGAACAAATGGCAAAGAATTTAGAAATCATTCTGATATATTTTGAAATAGTATTATGATATTTTTCACTTTTTTTAATGATAAATTAGTCACATTTTTCCAGGAAACTGATTTTTAGGAAACTGATCAAATATTTCTTGATGCCATTGAATTGGCTTTCTTTCATCATCAGCTCAGACACAATGTTATACACAAAGGGTTTTATCCACAATTTGGGTACTTGCATGTCAAAGTCCCAAGACAAAATTCTATGGTATTTGGATTCATTGTCTCCAAAAACTTGTCCTTTCACCTATATTTTATATAAACTTCATCCTTTCTATATACAACAAATAAAGCCACAGGAGTCTGTGGTTACATGAATAAGAAATGAAAACCAAAAGTGAATAAAATGCACTAGAGCAGTGATCAGCAGTTTGAATTTCAACCAGCAAGGTATTTTAGCATTGTCAGCACTGAGACAGATACTGTCTAATATAGTTATTAATCAGCAGGATGACAGGATGGAATCCACCCTCAGAAATTTCAAGTGTGACAATATGTTTGAGGGGAGCTCTGGATAGGGGAAAGGCAGAGCCTCTCAACAAGGTGGATAATTGGCTCTATAGAAATATCATGAAGCCCAGCATGGACAAACAGACTCATTCACCTGGGATGGGATAACCCCATGCACCTGTACAGGTGCCCAGGTTGGAAATCAGCTCTGGAAAAGGACCTGGAGTAGGTCATGATGGACAAGAAGCGTGCAGAATACCCCTATGGTTGACAGCCCCACACTAAACTGTATTAACCAGAAGATTAAAGGAAGTGGTAATTCTTTGGTGTCTGCCACCTGTGAGTTTGCTTTGGAGGCCACCACAAATCATTTTGTCCTCCCCCCCTACAGCAAAGACACTTCAGGACTAGGAATGCTGCAGTGAAGGGCCAGCAGAGTCATTAACAGCACAGAACACATCATATGTGAGGAGAAGATGGCACCAAGCTGTGTGGTAAGTCATCTCCAGGGAACTGGTAAGGCTTGAGAACTGGAACCACGTGAGCCTCTTGACATTCAGCAAGGCCAAGTGCAAGGTCCTGCACATGAGTCAGGGCAAACACCCCTATCAGTGGGTGGTGAATGGATTCCACACAGCCCCAGCGAGAAGGATTTGGGGATACTGGTGAATGAAAAAGGACGTATGAGCCAGAAATATCTGCTCACAGTCCAGAAAGCCAACTGTATCCTGGGCTTCATTAAAAGAAATGTGGCCAGTAGGCCAAGGGAGGTGATTGCCCTCTTCTGTTCTGCTCTTGTAAGGTCTCAGTTGGAGTATTTCATCCAGCTATGGGATTCTAAGTACAAGAAGATACAGAACTTTTAATGCAGGTCCAGAGGAGGGCTATGAAAATGTTCAAAGCAATGGAATAGGTCCCCTGTGAAGAAAGGCTGAGAGAGTTGAAATTGTTCAGATTGTAGAAGAGACAGCTCAGACACTTTATTGCAGACTGAAGATACATAAATTCTGCTTACATGAGAGATGAAGACAGATTTTTTTACCAGGTCCTGGAGTGATAAAACAAAGGACAATGGCTTCAAATGGAAGGAGCTCAAGTTTAGATTAGATGTTAGAAAGTAATTCTTTACTGTGAGGGTTGTGAAGCTCTGGCATAGGTTGCCTGGAGAGGTGGTGGGTGCCCCATCCCAGGAACTGGCCAAGGCCAAGTTGGACGGGGCTTGGAGCAACCTGGTTGAGTGGGAGGTGCCCATGGAAGGGGGGTAAGATCTGTAAAATTCCCCTTCCAAGTCAAGCCATTCTATATTTCTATGAAAGAGAAAATTCATGAGGAAACTCTCTGCTATGTTTTTGTGTCTTATTGAAGGTGAATACATTAAGTATTCAAATTAATTAAGCAAAGTTCTACACCATAAAATTTTTCTGATGTTTTGTATATAGAAATACTGTCACCACCCTTTCAACCTTTGAACCGAATATATGGTTGTGATCTTCAAGGACACTCCACACTTCTGATTTACCTTATAGAATATATATTTTTTCCCATTGAAGGAAAAAAAAATGTTCCTTACAGTCTTATGTGACACCATACCCCAGCATATGTTCTCATAATGCAGCAGGTTTTTTTTCCTACATTTTCCCTTTATTAAGAGCAACACCTATCTTACCTACATGAGATTTTTCATTAAAATAATGAGCCATATAACACTTTGAATCTTGCAATTAACCAAAGATCACAGAACACTTGATAAATTAGTATTTCAATACCATAGAAGTAAAAGTTTTAAATACCATTGTTCCCATTTTTCTGGAGGTTTAAATTGAAAGTGACTGGAGTTCACTCAAGTTCCTACTTTAAAAAATTTCTGCACAAGCAGTTTTTTCATAAGGTCCAAAAGGTGACTAACACTATTCTCTGACTACATATAGTTCCCTGGTGTCCTAAGTTAGAAAGGAGTTTTTTCTACTGCTTAAGTGAAGTAACACGTGTTTTGGAACCTGTAATAGATAATCTGAATCTCTTACCTGTGTCCCTCCTTCAGCTGCTGACCACAGGACACACGAGTGGCACAGCCCAGCAAGAATTAAATGTGCAATGGGCTGCAGTAGGTGATATTCACATCTGTGTGAATCTCCTTGTGAGGAAAATATGCCTTTCCTGGGAACCCTGCTGTGTAACCGTGACTGAACCAGCGAATATTGTTTGCATTTAGGTGGCAACAGAATCCAACTGAAAAAAAGTAAATCTTTTGTATCTCTACATGGAGTACTTGACAACCAGACTCATTTATCTCATACATATTTATTAATTTTAAGAGCTTTTTGGAAGTCATTTGACATTTCATTTAAAATACTTGTATTATTATCCTTGAATGCTTATTTGTGACATTAAAAATCACTTCTAATTCTTAGAGGGGCATAATTAGCATGATACTAAAATCATTTCACATATGAAGTGCGACTGTATGTAAATGTAATGAATACATGTGTAAATATGTATATTCCTCATATATTTTATTATCTATCTTGCAGTCTTATTTATTCTGTCTTAAGTAAGCATTTGGAACTCTGCATCCCATAATAATAGTAACATACATTTGCATGGTCATTTATCAATACACTTTGACATGGGACAGGAGATACCAACAAAAAAATCTGATAGTCTAAGTTACCCTATTTGGTGGTCAATGAAGATTAACCAACAATTTTAAGGCAGAAAAAAAATCTTCTGGCTTATATAGTTTACTCCTTTAGATGAATCTTGCATGAATCTTGCACTAGCTGCTCCTTGGACTAGTGTCCTTTTACTTTAAGAAAGTTTACAAAATCATTTGAGAAAAAGTTGTCTATTCTGTGAGTAGGACAATGTCATTTTCTGGACTTTAAAATGTCTGTTTTCCAGGTCTTCTGTGAAATTCATAGAGATGAAGATTTTTCAGGATCAAAGCCACTTTGGCAACAGTGAGGGACTTCAAAATAAAGTCAATCATAAAATTCTTGGTATCATTCTACTCATAAAAGGGTAATTCTTCATGTCAGTGTCTTTTCAAAGGAATGTGCCTATTTCTATGAAATGTCCCTATTAAGGTTTCTAGTCAAAATAAGAGAAAGTGAGCTAAACAAAACAAATTGAAAGAGAAGGAGACAGGAAAAGAGAAATTGAAGTGAGTTTTTTAAAAAGAAGGGTTTACAAATGTCAATATTCCCCAAAACAGAATGTCTGGGTTTATGTTCTGAGAAAAACACAGTTGGGGGTTTTTTGAAGCCTCCTAATGGTGAGAGTGATAATAAAAATTTTTCATTCAAATGCTTTCCTTAAAGCCTCTCTCATTTTTTAGCCTAAACTATTTGAATGTTTTTAAACAAAATATTTATTTTGTGACTTTTCTAGTTCTAAACAGAAAAAAACAAGTGAAATGTAATAAAATAGAAATGCTCTTCATAATTTATGAGATAAAAAATAAAAAGTGTGCATATTTGGAAGGCCATCCCTCTAACATCATTATCTGCTCAGCTGTTTTCCCTCGCATATAGCAACAACAGAAAAAGAACCAGTTTTGTATTAATGTCATCATCCTGTCTCTTTGCAGATAGTTAGTGCAGTCCAAAATAGATGCATGTGCTGGAAAGATTAGTCCTGGATTTATATGCAAAATGAATCGACATCATTGCTCAGCTCTAAGCATAGTTAATTTTTATTTAAAATGAAGAAACATAATTAAGACTTTGTGCTGGAAATGTCATAAGGAACTACTTGTGTATATTATCCAGTTTCATTTATGTGATGGAAATCGTAAGCATGCTGTGAAAAGTGAAGCTCAAGACTTGAAACATATGAAGCAGAATACCACAAAGGGCTTTGGCATTTGAGGTACTCTCGGAAATTATTTTATTTGACTCTTATGAAGTGAAAGCAAAATAGCTTTCCTTAAGTTTATGCTTCAATTTGCTATAATATCTTAGACTTGTTCTGATGTCAAGAACAACCTTAGCACAAAATTCTGTTTAGATGACATTTTTTAAAACAAGTCCTGATTATGAAATGTAGCCATAATCACACTCTACACATGATTAATCTTCAAAAAGCCACATACTTAGAAAGGATATGTAATTAAAACTAAATATTATCCTTTGCCATTAGGAAATGCTCTTCTTATCAGAGCTGCAGAATGCTGCCTGAAGTATTACATGGGTCTGTTGGGAGTATGGTTAATGTACTAACATCTCTGGTTAAGTCCATAGTAACCAATGGTAAATGTTATATATCACTTTTAATTTGCACACTCCTAAGGGATGAAAGTTTTATAGTGCTTCCAGCTGTGAGCCAAAGCCCCTCAGTGCTGCAGTGCTAGTGTTAGCTGCACTCTACAAAATGTCAGGATTGATTGTGAAAACTTTTGTGGGTTTTTTTTGTTTGATTGTTTTTTTTTGTTTTTTTGTTTTTTTTTTTTTGGGGGGGGGGGGGGGGGGGGGGGTGGTTTTTTTTTTTTTTTGTTTTATTTGTTCTTTTTTGTCATTACAGTAGTTTTGCTATAACTCAAGTATGCTGTTTTGCAAATAGAGATCATAGATTTGTAGAATCAGAATGGTTTGTGTTGAAAGGGAACCTTCAAAGATCATCTAATCTGACCCAAATTCCCCTGGGTATGGGCAGCTCTCACTAGACCAGGTTGCTCAAAGCCCCTTCCAACCTGACCTGGTGTACTTCCAGGGATGGGGCATCCACAGTTTCTCTGTTCTAGTGCATTGCCACCCTTCTTGTAAAATATATTTTCCTTAAGTCTTATCTAAATCTACCATCATTCACTTAAAGGTTTTTATCACTTATCCTGCCACTACAGACCCCAGTAAAAAGTCTCTCTCCATCTTTCTTATAAACCAACTTTATATCATAGAAGTTTGCAATAAGATCTCCCTGAGCCTTCTCTTCTGCTGACTGAAGAATTCAAATTCCCTCTGCTCTTCATAGGAGACATGTTCCACACCTCTGATCACCTTGTGACCATCCTCTGGACCTGCTTTAAAAGATCCATTCCTTCCTTGTGCTAAGGGTCCCCAAGCTGGAGGCAGTACTCCAGGTGAGGCCTCAGAAGAGCAGAGAAGAGGGTGAGAAACACCTCATGATTTAACATACTTGACTGATAGGAAAACTATTCACCAGAGTAGGTCATATACCAGAAGACGGGAATGGGGAACATTAATCCCACAGTTTTTGAACCCCTAAGTCTTTTACAGGATGTTTTCATAGTTGGCAGGCTTTAGCAAGCAGAAGGTTTTAAACTCATTATGGGGTCTACTGAACAAAAGACTAAGGTTTGTATCAGAGAGGAAATCAGATAAATTGAACTTTTCTGAGCTCATCAATATTTGAAATAGTAAGGACGGTCTGTCAGGTGAACTGAAATAGGCAGGCATCCCACAAGACAAATAACTTTCAAGGTAACAAAAAGATGTATGAAAGTTGAATTAAATTTGTTTAAGAAAACATGCATATGGCATTTCAGCATGCATTTCACCAAATGTAACAAGACTATTTCAGACTTGTAAGACTTTTTATTATTATTTAATATTAGAGACAATGTAATCTTTTTTTGTATAAGACAGCACAGCCCTTCTGAAATCAGCAGAGTTATCCTGATTTATAGTAACTGGCGATCTCATCCTGTATTTTTTCATTAATAAGCTTAGAAAAGCTATTTCTTCACAAATAGGAAAGCTAATTGTCTGACCTTTCAGCCTCACCTTTTTTTATAGCTGTCTTGGGTATTTATGGAGAAGAGTTATGAGAAACAACTTATCTCAGGACAGGGTGAGCTGAACCTCTGCACTGCTTGGGTGGTGAGCAAGACTGTGCTCTGAAATGGGGCACGATGTGTGAGCAGCTGATGTGCCTTAGCTGCTGTGGCCGCTGTATTTCATTTTACGGCCATGAGACAGCTCCAGAACCGAACTTCAGTGTCGTGCGCAGGTGGGGTCTGACAGTTCAGAACCAACTTTGGCTTTCCTTGCTGCAGCTGGGAAACTGCAGTTCTTGGATGGGGTCATATTTTTCTTTTTAAACACTTTTCACTTTGTGGGTTGGACTGAATGGGTTTCAAGCAGCTGTGCTTTATTCCGTTCAGAAACTTCGTCTGACGGGTTTGGCCAAGTTCTTGCCTAAACCCAAACAACTCTATTTATTTAGCATTTTCTGACACACATCAGAAACACACATATTTTAAAACAATTATGTATGCCTTTTGTATTCTACGCCTCCATCTATCTCATAGTTATTCACACCTAATCTTATGTTTCACTACAAGTCAAATGAGATAAATTCTTCCCTTAAGTTACTGGGGCAGAACTAAATCAATCTGCATCTTCTTAGCCAGCCCAGATCCTGCTGTGTCTTTGGGTCTTTCAGTCTTGTTCCCTTTTGTTCAGGCTACCTTGAGTGCTCCCCCATGAGAGAGGACTGGAGCCATTAAGACTGTTATCTCCAGTATTTCGTCTTAATGACCCTTAAGTGTAAGCTGTTAGGCACCAATTAGAAAGGCCTCCTTCCTCTTTCTCTAAGTGGGTAGACTCTATTAACTTGACAAATCCTCGAGGTGAAATATCTACTGGGTACAGATTAAAGTTGTTTAGGAGTTTCTTCTTCCCAGAAGGAGCTGATTCAGCAAGACCAAAATGCTTATTAGGAATATATTGCTTTTGAAAAACACCCAGTGAAATTCATCCAGAGCTTAGTGAAACTGCTTGTTTTTTCTGCTGATGCATTCAGTGGGGAAACCTGACTTCCTTTACCATACACAAAGAAACGGGAATCACACTATGAGTATTGCCAGAAAATCTCAGTGCTTTGCTGACATGGAGTCAAGAAATTGGAATTTTTTAGATCACCATTTTTAGTCTGGTTGAGGAGTGCTGAAGTGTGTACGAATAAATTTAGTGATTTCAGACTCCGTCACACACCCTATCTATATGTTCATATATCTGTTGCTCAGCTATGCCTGGACTCTCAGATTCTGCCACTTGTCAGTCATACAGAAGCTAAAAAAATAACCGGATCCATGAATGACATGAAGATTTGATTTGCCAGGTCTAATAGCATTTATTTATTTTTTGTTTTGTTTACAGTTAGATATTTTATTCAAACTTCATTAAAAGTATTCTTTTTCTTTCACTATGAAGCATTCAACTCTCCTCACCAAATGTTGGATATTTTTTCTGTGACCAGGATTTGTAGCATTATAGTTAATTTCTAATATTACAGTGTGAGAGTAGGAGGCTTGGAACCAGTCTTGTTAATTATCAAGGCACTCCTACATTTATTACACATCTCAGACAAGAGCTTATGAAAAATAATTCTGTAGCACTGTCATAGAGTATTATCTGCTTTGTGCCCATGGTGCAAGGGTAGAGGAAAATTTTATACCCATTGTGAAAGTTGCATCAGTTTGCATCAAATATGGATTTTTTTATGCAAATAGGATTCCCCACTGCTTCTATTACAACTTGCTACTAGAAACCAGTACCTGCAAATTCTCTTTCCTTCAATGTGTTGGGGATTTCATTTCTATTGATGACAAGTGCTATTACACAGTAATGGATTATAGGACTTGATTTAAAACAAAAAATATGAGAAGGATTATATATGCAAATGGAGGAAGGCAGGCCGAAAGAGTAGATTAGAATGCAAGAAATGATGGAATAAAAAGCAGAAAAAAGAATGTACATACAAATATAGATAACAATTCTGAGAATTAGACTGTATGACAGACATGCAAAAGTGTATATCCTCAGTGCTAGAACATCTTTGGCACAACAGGAACATTTTCAAATGTTAGCATGGGAAGAATACTGGGGTTTGGACTATGTGACATGTATGGTGCTTGCGTGCCATATATTCTACACACATAGAAGAGCATGAATTTCCTTCACTGAAGCTTTTACATCAGAATATGTGTTTTGCACCTCCTTACTGGGTATCTCTGATTGTTCAACTTCTCCATTACAGTAAAGCTGGAGAAATTAAATGGGCTCAGTTGTGCTGTTGTTAGCGTCGGAAAAAAACACATAATCACGGGAGATGATTATGCCAGTGCTTTATTGAGAGGTCTCGAAGCCAGGGGTCTGAGTCCCAAATCTTGGCTCCCCGAAACTCAGAACAGGCAAGGTTTTTATACTTTGTTGTTACATAAGTATACATGTTAGTTATTAAATCCCATTGTTCCATTGATTTTAGCCAAACATGAATTTGTAACAATCGATTCTCATGATTCTGGTATAGGATAATAATCATATTTGATTATCAAATAATTGACAATCATATCATATAATGATTAGGTACAGTTTCATCTGTCCTAAGTAGAGAACATCTAATCTCTAAGGCTTACGTAGAATCATACTTATCCCATGCCCCCCTTTGAGTGGTTACCTAGGCAAAGCTATACAATAGAATGAGCATAACGTCCTAGCTGCAGTCACACAGGTGTTGGCCTCCTCCCAACCTGGTTACCTTAGAAATAATTTTAACCCTATACTATCACTGTTTTGCCAATATACCCTCTTATGCCTTCAGATAGCTGTAGAATGAGGTCTTAGACACCTGATTTTGATCAGTTCAGAGTTTCCTTTGCCACTGTTTCATGGGTTTAATTCCTGGAAATGAGTGTGCTTTAATGAGAAGATGCACGATTGTTCCTGTGTATCACTCTTATGGAACTACAAGAGCAGGACAATGTGTTAATTATCCAAGCATACAATCAAGTATCCAGAGAAACAGAGAGCAAATACAACTTTCATAAGAGAAGGTTTTTGTTTAAGGAATCTCATTGCAACATCTCTGCTTTCCACGCAGCTTTAAAGCAGAACTACAAGGATCATGAAGATTAGGGAGGCAACTGCATCTACGATAAACTGAATGAGTTTCCCAGGGTTGTTGCTAAAATCATATAATAGACATAGTTTTTTATGCTTATTAGACAGTTTTCTTCTATCCCTTTCTTAGGTTTTAAATAAATACTTTCTCTAAAAGCTGAGAGGAGAGGAAAGGAGAAATGATTCTAGAAAATACTTGGACAAAGGGGTTTTATTCCTTCTAGAAAAGAATTCAAGAAAGTACATATTCCTATAGTAGTTAGAAGTTAAGTTTGCAATTTTTCCTACAGACACATGAAAAAAGCCCTTTTCCCCCCTGATTTTTTTCTTCTTTGTTCAGTGTTACTGTAGAAAGAAAAATAAAAGGAGATGCCATCTTTTTCATGCATGTGGTGACACTTAGTCTTCCTTTGTGCAACATGTCACACTGAAGCATAGGGAAGTCACTGATACAGTCTAAAAACACGTAATATAAAAGCAATACAAAGGCTCAGGGACAAAACAAAGCAAAAAAAAAATAAAACCCCAAAACAAACAAAAAAATAACCACAAAGCACCTACCCTTAAAAAATTGTAGCTTTTTTTGTTTGTTTGTTTTTTGTTTGAAATCATTCAAGCAATTGTGGAGGCCATTCGCAACACCATATTCCAAATTACATTGTACCAGTTTTTATAAAAAAATACCTGTGAGCAATTTTTAAAGTGCCTGTACATGCTGGTTATGTAGTAGAATGAAATCCATAATACAATTGAAAAAACCTCTACTTGCAGAGGAGATTCTTCCTTCCCACTGTAACCCTTCAGAAGATATTTTAATATTCCATTTGTGGTTTTGCATTAAATTGTACAGGTAATCAAGTATATGTCTTTCTGGGTGAAAGCCAAGGCAGAGAGCAGAGTGCAACTCAGGGGAGTTTATTCTTTGGGTGTGCTCATAAAGTCTTGCCTTCCACATTTTATGTTCAAACAGGTTAGTTGTGAGCATCAATGAACACAGAGAGTGCCACTGGATAGAAGTCTCAGTTAAGATGACTAGCATTCAGTAAAAAATAATCAAGTCATGATTTTTACAGTTCCTATTCACACTAGGCATTGTGAAAAAAAAATACTGTAAATTATTAAAGTACTGCAAATATTGCTATTTGGAGAGATTTTGAGGTACTCAGTGATTATTAAAGGAACTCCTGTTCCTCTGGACTCTTGCAAGGTGCTACCTTAGTAGAGAAGAAATGTTTTTAAAAAATTATATTGTCCTCCTTTCCACCAAACTCAGTAGCATTTTTTCCATTGTGATGTGTTTTTCTCTCTCTTCCACCTGCCTGTTTGTTACATGTTCCATCAAACTGAAAGAGAAGTTCAGTTCTTCCAAGAAGAGGGGTCCTATATCTTCCTTATAGATGTACAAAATCAGGTAATAAAAATCAATTCAAATGTTTCCAGAGTAATCAAATAGCCATTGGTTGAATTTTCACCTGACAGCAGAAAAGTATAATGTATGGCAGAATAGAACACAGAGTGCTGTGTTTTACAGTAGGAATATATGGTTGTTTTTCACTGAAACTAGCACCTTTCAGAGATAATTACCTTGTTTATTCACTAATGATCACTTCAGATACAAAGCAATGTCTGCTTATTTTCATAAGGAAAAGAGTGCTGTTAATTTCAGAAGGAAATTTTACATTTTCTCTATATTTAGAAATCATTAAGTAAATGATTTGTCAAATTACATGTAATAGATTTACTTTTATTGATGTTGATCTTTCACAATATTGGGAGAGAGAAGTAATAAAGATGAAATCAGTGAAATGGAGAACATTTATTTCTATTTTTCCTAATTAAAGAAGCTTGTAAGTAAACAGTCCTAAACTTTATCACGACCTCTTCTTAGTCAAGATGAATACACTTATAAGAACTGCCATGATAATCTTATTTAATGCTCTCTCTGGGCCTGTCGCATAAAACTTTAATGAATAATTTGTCAACACTAGACATAAATCTCTCTGCTGATGAATATCTTAATCTTTTTTTCATAATTTGCAGGTCAAAGTCTGTTATCCTTAATGCAAGAAAAATATGCATTTGAGCAATACTGAAGATACAATTTTCAGACAGGTTTAGTGCACACAGATGTATTCATTCACATTGGATGCTTCTCATTTTTAACAAAGGTTTATATGTTTGCAATAATATATTTAGGTTGCACCTTTTCTGTCCTTACACAGCTGCATTATAAGGTTTCCTGGGTTCCATTTAATTTATTGCAGCTTCTTGTTATGCAAAAAAAGCACCTACTTAGAAAAAACCTTGCATATCAGATTGCATGGAAGCTTCATACTGGGAGAGAGATTATTAAAATGTGATTTATGTCTCTGAATCTGAAGCAAATCACTTGATTTTGAAATAGTTTCTAACACAAGCTAATTTCTCTTGCTTGTTTCTAGTATATGGTAACTTAAATAAAAGGTAAGTTTACCTGCATTTTGTGACTTTGCAGGGCCACTTGGTTTTGCTGTAATAATGTTGTTTATTACTTGTTCAACGCTCCTATTTAATTTTTTTGTCTTTCCTTTAAATAGACAGAAATTAAGAGTCCCTCTAATTTTAGGTTATTTTACTGATGTTTTTGCACCAATCATTTTTTCTTAGAAAAGTTTTCAATTAAACCCCTGGTGATAGGAGGTGGAATTCTCTAACACTAATCTGGAAATTCCACCTTCCAATCACTGGGGGGTTAATTGAAAGCTCTTTTGTAGAAAAAATGATTGGTATATAACCAATCAGCAAAATATTATGAGACTATAAGGAATACTGTTAACCTTGGATTGTCTAAGGAGAAGCATATTACGTCACTTGAAAGAGAAAAAAAAAAAAAAAGAATTGCAAGAAACATATGAAGTAGGTCAATGTACTGAAGGAAGAATTCATTAATGAGCTCCAAGACAAATTCTCATTGCCTTTTAACACAACACCTGTCTGATATGGCTCTCTAATTTCAACAGGGCATGGTGTGTCCTGTGCTCCTGCGGGAAGAGCTCTGTGAAAAGGACAGAACTCTCCTCCAAGTCCTTACGTAGTGTTAATTGGCAAATTGGCTTCTTTGCCTTTGATCTATAGATCTGTGGTGGTTAAAGGCAGTGAAGGTTCTGTTCCCAAAACAGCAGTTTTCAAAGAATTAAAAAGTCCCTGCCAGTAACTGTATTTGCCTCAAACTACAAGCAAAGTGGGGAATGCCACATCTCTGAAGAAACTTCGATAGGTTTTCTGAGTAGTATGCATGATGCAATAAAATCACAGGATTTTTTTTATACTGAATAAAATAGGACCCTTCAAAACCCAGGAGCTGGAGCTTCAGCATTCTTGAAATGTATTCTTTTAAATGTAAAATAACATTTATTCCCCAATCAATAGGCTCCTGGTAAATCATATCCTGCTGTGAGTGAATTTCATAGATTACATTACAAATTCTTGATACGCATCTGTCGTTCTTTGCAGAGCTGCTACTTTAGCTCCATGCATTGATCAGCTAAAGGAATGTGGATTCAAAGAGAAGAAATAATTACTGAGCTATAGTCTTCCATTGATCTTCTTGTAGTGTGATAGCTAACCAGAAGCAGATTTGCTTATTCTGATCCAGTAGGCACAGACTATAATAAGCCTTTTATCTGTATTTCAGCTATTTCTGAAAAAACATTTGGCAGGAGAAAGGGACATGTCTATTTTTCATTAATGTTTTGGCATTAAACACATAAACAATCTAGGATACTTCATCTTCAGGTCAATTAATTATCAACATGTAGGAGATACAATTCTTTCTCCCTCCATGATCCCATAATTTTGTTCCTGTCTGCACAGTGGGGCCAGTCAATGAGAGGAATGGAAATACATTGTCTTATAATACTCCACAGCCACATGTTTTTTAGCTATCATGTAGATTCAAAACCTTCCAGGTTGAGAACCAAATGCAAATTGTGGCTCAAAAGCAAAAATAACAACTACCACATCTCCTTACAAGGAAGCTCTGCTATGGTGTCCACAACACTTACATTTTTGGGTTTCATGGGAGCTCCCAATTTAGAACTCCCAAAGCCAAGAGAGAGGCTTTCTGGTATCCTTTGATCCTTTTCCGTTATGTTTCTTAATGCCATGCATTTCCTACTGCTCAGCATGGTGGGTGTTGCTAATCTCAGTAGAGACACCAAATAACCCTTGTCCATTTACAGAGAAACCTTAAAGAAAGTACATCAGCTTGATGAGTTCCTCTCCTTGAGCTGAGCACTTAAGGGTGGCAGTGCTGATTACCACTTCATCCAGCAATTTTCTTATCAGTTGAAGGGGAAAAATCAATATTTTTCATATACTGTTCTTGTTAAATCATATTGCCAAGATCTTTTTTGCTGTGGGGCTTTACTTCATTATCAAATTGCTCTGAGAAGCACTTCCTACATACGTTGAGCAATTCATGTTATGAGTTAAAGCAGACATGATGATGAGACAGGGAGGTTTTGTAGGAGGCAAGCAGCTGCCAAATGTAAAGTTCAACAAAGATCAGGAAGCCACTGATGTACAACCACCTATGTGTGGGGTTGCAAGATTTAGTTTTAATACATATTATTAGTATAGTGTAAGTTTTAGCTTTCCTAGATGGGCCCCTTTGCCTTGAAACTTCTTCTTATCTCAAGTTGATAACGGTTCCTATGCCATCCCTGGGTTCTGCCTGGAGACTGTTTCTCATTGGCCCCTTCCCTGGATGATTTATAACTATCCTTTTGAAGGTAGCCCCTTCTCTCTCTGTCCATCATTGAATTTGTTATCTCTATGGTCCAAAAACCTCAAGGAATTCTATCCTGTGGTTGGCAGAAGCCTGGAGACTCCTCCCGAAGTTACTTGGGATTTGTTAGTAATGTAGTAATTTAGTTGGCATTTATGAAGCTGCTTTGTTTTATTGGCTCCTGATCTTTGTATCCTCCTCTCTTTGTTTGTAATGGATAAAACCCCCCATTGCCCAGGGTGAGGTGTCTCTCCTGGGGCAAGAACTGAGGTGAGGGGTTCCCCTGTGTCCCCCAAATAAACCTTTGTTCCCTCTCGGCTCTGGAGAGTCCTCTCTTTCATTCACAGCAATGGCAACGAAGAATGAGGTGCTGCTGAGCCAAGAACCCACACACTGGTTCTGTTAAGGCGTGCCGAGCACCGGGGAGCCCCGCCGAGGGTTGGCCGGGCTCAAGAGGGTACGCACTGTAACACCTATGTGCTGAGGCATTAAAATATTATTGAAGAGTTTTTTCTGCCTTACCTCTGTAAACAGCTGCATGTGTCTTTTTACCATTCCCTTGTACTTAGAAAAAAATTGAAAGATGACAACCTGATAATCTCAAAACTATTCAGTGAAACACTAGAATCTATATCATCTCAGAAATCCAAGGGAATAATAGATGATTCACTAAATATATTTCAGTAACAGTGCTTAGAATATTATCCTACAAAATATATGAGGAAACCATGATTTATTAGTTTCTCAAAATAAATAGAAGTGATCATATTTCTTAAAATGTTTCAAAAGTTATCTAGAAAATATGGTTCATTAAACAGGCTTCTCAACACAATCCATGATAATCCTTTATACACAATAATGTATATTCAATAAATATTTAGTCATCCATCTCCCATTGTCATTCACTGACAACAGGACATCAAAATCTTTTTCCTTCTAAGAAACCCCAGAACTTGATAATTCAAAGAAGAAAGGAAATTATGTCAAGTCATTTGTCAAAATCATCATTAGCTTGCATGATAAAAGAAATTCATATGGAAACTCTGGAGAGATGCATCATAATACCTGAAATGTTGAATAAAATACACTGGCATTTCAGGTATACAGTGATGTGAACGTAATAGATCTGAATTTTTCATTTACTAGGATTGCTTTGTCCACTCCTGTTAATTTTCTGGTTGAAACGAAAAGCATCATAAATAAAGTAAATCAATCAAGTTCAGTCACAATTTTTTTTCACTTTCATATCCAAATATTTTTTTTTCTGATGGATTTCATAAAGATATCTGCAATCATTGTCTGTCTGCAGCTTCTGAAAAGGAAAAATATGCTTACCACTAAGCAGTGGATTTATTCAACTTATATTCACAATATACAAAATAATTTTTGGTTTTTTAAAAGAATATAAGGAGTAGGATCCAAATTCCTCACAATAATTGCATATACCTTTTATTCTAAATACATGTCTGCTGATCCTGGTTGAGTCAATGTTGCCTATCCCAAACATCATTTTTCTGCCTACTGTGTACGTAGTCACAACCATGACAAATACACTTTGCAAGATCTTGTGTTACACTTGAAACTTCTTTGCTGTAGAAACATTTAAAATATAAACTCTTTTTTCACAAACTTAGTAAGTTGTCTCTGTGGTCTAGAGAGGGAAACCGTGAGGGGTTATGGTGTTTAGCACTGCAGAGGGAGGAAGGAGTTGTGGACTGAATTTATTCTTATCTTTTTTCCCAAACATCTCTGTTTTACACCTCAGGAATTTTCCCATAAGACTGCAGTTGAATTCAATACTGCGATAAATTGAGCATGAGGCTGACACTGAAGAGAACACTGACCCTTTTTACATTTCGTTAATTTACGTTGCACATCTCATGCCACTTGTTTGAACTCCTATTAATATTTAGTTCTCTTCCAGTTTGTTATTTTGATTTTCAGGCTACATTTACTTGAAATCAGAAACTCAGAATAATTTAGATGGAAAGAGATTTCAGGGGTCATGTGATCCAACTTCCTGTTCAAAGCAGGACAAACTTCAAAGGCAAATCCAAATTTGGAGCTAAATCAGGTCCCTCCAAGTCTTGCTTAGCTATGGATGGATATTCCACAATTTCCCAGAGCAATATTTTTCTCTTTTCACTCACTTAACCGTGGGAAAAAAAAAAAAAAAAAAAAAAATTCTTCCTTTATTCTAAGAAGAAATTTCCTCACAGAAATTGTCTGTTGCTTTTTATCCTGCCAGAATGCACTTCTTAAAAAGGTCTTTGTCTTGTCTGCAACTTCCCACTATTCATTTAATTAAAAAATATTATCTTCTCTCTATATGGTAAAGTTATATTCTGTATTTCTTATTTTACCTCCACCTCCTCTGCCACCAAAATGGTATTTAAGTGAGTGATTGTAAAAGAACCATTTTTATATGTTTTTGCATTAAAACTTCAAGATGTATGAAACTAGGCTATGTTGCTTTAATTAGGTATAATATAAAAGTTAGCTATAATTGCTCAAAATCAAGTGTCTAAAGGCTCTATGATCAAGAAGCTGTTGCTCCTGTGAACAATGAAAGGTATTTCTAAAATAAAGACACTGTTTTGCTTTGTTTTGTTTTGCTTTCAGATACCTCTATGCATTTATTCTTTCATATGCAAAAGTGACATATGCTGAAATACACCTGAGAGTGCCAGCTCATTGTGATTTTAATTCCAAAAAGCAAACAGCAAGAGACTGTTAATGTGAGAACTGTGACTACAATTAGATATTCTGCGATGTAAATTTCTTATCAATATTTTAGATTAATATCTCTGCCTATGTTTTTTAAAAAGGTTGTATTTGAAATTCAAATCTAGGACAAGTTAGTTGGCTTCCCTGAAAATCTCTAATAAACAATAGCAAATTTATTTTGCTATTGTCAAACAGAATTAAGTAGACACAGACAATATTGCTACTTTGCATATTCAAAAGTAAATGCAAAGTTACATATAGTGATGGGCTCATTATTTTCTGGGAAATCAAAATTATTCCTCTAAACAAAACCAATTTGATTTTACCTTATTTTTCAGGTTGCCATTTTCCATTAGTAATATTGTAACAGAGATATAGTATAACACCATTTACTATTTTGCAGAAAGCCTTTATTAAATGTTACTGCAAAATAACAGCTATTTTCTTTGACAGAAAATAGAACAAATCATAGTTAATCCAAGCAATCTTTCAGCAAATCCATTTAAACAAAAGTATACCACTCCTACTGAATCCATCCACAGGATCTTTGTTAGAGAGAAGAAAAAAACACCTTGAGAGACTTGGTATTTTTAAGTCATCAGTCAGTTTAGGTCTCATCTTGAGAGATACAACTTAAATGAGCAAAACTGTGTCCCAGTCCTCACCTATCTTACCTATGTATCTTGAGTCCCAGCATAAATGAAGAGCTGCCAGTTAGGCTTCCAGGTTCACCAGACAATGTCCTTTTAGATGTCTGGTCATCCTGGTTCCTTGTTGCTCAGGGACAGCAAAATGAGTCAGGATCAATACAATCAAGTTGTATTGCATCATATATTCCTGTGTATTTATATTTTCTAAGATGTGGTAGGACTGGTGTGAGTGGAGCAGGCTGACAGCAAGTCACAAGAGATGGCCTCAGGTTGCCTTGGAGTCAAAGCAGAGAGGTCACATGTTGGAATGTATTTCCCACACCCAGCAAGTGTTTTCCATATAGAGAAAAGTTTAAGACTCACCCCTTGCATGTTTTTTAAGGAAAATAACCCAGAAACTTTGATACCCTTCTGACAGTGATTAGCTCAGTGCCAAGAGAGAAGCATCTATTGAACCTTTCCGCTGTTCTTCAAATCCTGTACCTCTGTCTATTGGCAGCAGGCCAGGTTGTCCCTCCTAAAACATTCAGTATTTAGGAAGGAGAACAAAGGAAGAAAGAGGCTTTTTGGAGTGTTTCTAGCAGGGTGTCAGAGGTTTTCTTGGACACCTGCGTGCGGCTTTTCTTTTGATTTCTGTAATGTTTGTTATTTTGGTATTTTTCACTTATTAAACCTTTTACTT
This sequence comes from Sinosuthora webbiana, assembly GCA_013397395.1. Lineage (NCBI taxonomy): Eukaryota > Metazoa > Chordata > Aves > Passeriformes > Sylviidae > Sinosuthora > Sinosuthora webbiana. The sequence continues at coordinate 133,377 of VXBN01015012.1, forward strand.
TACAAAACACCTCTGAAGAGCAGTTTCGCTAAGATTATGGCAAACCAATCTGCAAGGGCTGGATCCTCAGAGATTGATACATTTACACGTGGCTTATAAAATCCGGCCACATCCTGGCCTGTATCAGTCACAGTAATGTTTACAGCCCAAATCTACAGTGGTATTTGCTCATCTAATGCCCAGTTGGATTTCTAATTTGCTGTTGACATCTCTGGGTGTGAAGAACCCAAATGTGGACCTCTCTGTCTCCTGGGAGCTCTCAGGGAGAGCAGATGAGTTGGTCTAGTGGCTCCCAGCATTGGAAGATTATCTCCCACTCCTTCCTTTCTAGGTTCTGGTCATCATCAGACACCTTAGTGATCTGACTGGGGTCAGTAAGAAATACAGACCTGTGGTCTACAGAAAAATATTAAAGTGTTTGTCCTCTATTTTTTTTTTGTGTATTCTTCTTGGATGTATTTTTGTGTCATTGTTGGGGCTTTTTTTTTTCCGTTTTTTGTTCTTTCTTTTAACAAATCACAACCCTTAATAATGAGTTTAAGGAGTCTTTTCCTGTTGTTCAAAGTGGGAAAACTTTCTTCCTTGACATTTTTCCTTGTGAACTTGAAAGCTGCTCAAACAAAAAGATATGCATAAGGTTACACTTTCACACTCTGTAATTAAGGATTAAAAGTGGAGTATGTGTCTCAGATCATAAAAAAATAGCAAAAGGTGAGATGGTAAAATGGAAATGGGCACTTGTGATGACAGGGGTGCACAAGTCTTTAGTTGTCAAAGTCTTTTCTAGCAGAATTTCAAAGCCAGAGATGCCGCTGTAGTCATCCTCACTTTACTTTTTTCAAGGGAAGGAAGAATGGTGAGAAATGGAAGAATGGTGATACTGTGACCAGTCTTCCACCATGCTACCTGTTGAGGTTAGGAGTAAGGGTATCCCAACCCTATCTTTACTTACTTGCCTTGTTTTTCCTTCAGTTTTTCCCACAGAATGAAGATTAAATTATTGCCAGGGATATGATACTTCTCTTCCCAGAACAGAAGGCAGAACACCTCTGAGTCACCTTGACCCTGTGAACAGCCCTGCTGAAGTCATCGATTGAGGGAATACTTGCTTTACATTTATGACAAGGAATGCACACCTGCATATTCGAAATATAATTTGAGAAATACAGAATAGGGAAAACGGACATGACTGGACAAGACAAAACCTCTGTGATGACTTTCATGAAGTCAGGAATTAATCTGTGCTGTGCTCTGCATGTAGTCAGCAGAGAAAGGTTCCTACAGAGGCAGATTTCATTAGGAAAAATGAACCTCTGGGAATATCCAAGCTCCTACATTGCATTTTGGAATTTAACCATTCATAATTATTAATTTGACTAAAAATAGATATCTATATAATAAGTCTCTATACATGAGATTATTTTCAAAATTAGTATCATGGTGAACAGAGGGAAAGTGGTACTTTCATGGTGAGTTCCATCACTTCTTACTATGGACATCTACCACAACTCAATTCTTCTCCAAATTATATTTGTAACTACAAAACAGTCTGAGGTGACGCACTCAGATACTGATGCTAGGCAGGATAAATCCTACCCTCTGTAGTGAGGAGAACAATCTAGTATTTCAATATTTGCATATTGAATGAGTTCACACCGCCCCACTTAGAAAACAACGTCTATATGCAAAGTGTGTATTCCCATCTGCACAACTTCTCTGTTTTCTATATACTTCCCTGTAATTATATTCTAATATAAGGGACAACGCTGGGAATAGAGATTTTACTTCCATAATATTTATTATCATGGGATATCACTGGGGCCAAGAACACAGTAGGATCAAAAGGAAAAAAAAAGGAACAAAACAGGATAAGAAGCTATATGGATAACAAGAACATCTGCAATTATATTAGATTAAACAAAAATTCATAAGGGATATAAACCTTCATGCTTCAGAGCATAAGCTAATCACTAACTGATGGGAATTAAGAAACTTCTGTTATGGAGAGGTTAATCCCTAATTGCCTACTACAGTATTTCTTGCAACATCATCTGAAGCAAATAGTTCTGCCACTGGATACTAGACAAAACAGACAATTAGTCTGATGTTATATAATAATATCTATCCTGCTGTCTTGTGACTGCAATGTACAAAAGCAAATCCATGTTTACCCTGGTTTCTTAAAGAAAAAAATCTTACATGACCACACTGTCTGCTATCTGCTATACCCATGTAATACCCATGTTCTTTTGATTCCATTAGCCAGATTTAACATTTGCCAAAGGAATTTAACCCTGGAGACCAACAAAATTCAGTAAAATCAGAGGCTTGGCCACGGAGAAAAGCCTCAATTAGTGACACAGTGCCAGGAAATATTCAGGAAGAGCTCATCCATTGGTTGACCTGCTGCTAATCAACCATCCCCTTAATCCTGGCTGGCCGGCCCTTGGACCACTCAGAAGAAGCTTGTTCGTGTCTCCTCCTTCACTGGCAGAAGTTAGAGGGAGCATAACCAAAAGGAGAGTGCAGATGGAAGAGGTGGAGGTTAAACATGCAGATGTGCATAAAAGAAATATCTGAAAGGTTAATGGGCGTCGGGGAAATAGAGACAAAGCAATAAACTTTGTGGTGAATAGATGAGTGGATGTAAGACAGTAATTTACAGAAGACCTGAGTTCATTCCCCTTTTTGTTCATAGAACAACTCATTGGAATGGTCGAGAAAAAAATATGTCTGAATAGTGGAGGTCACATAGGGTTGTTTTCAATGAAGCAGTGCACCCTCAGCCTTCTCAGCATCTTCTCTGCTATCTCATTACCTTCATTTCTACATCAGAACAAGAGACCCATGGTGGCACTGACACTTTTATGCATGGACAATTATTTTGTCCTCCCTTTTTCTCCTCAACAAAAGATATAAGCCACAGATCTACCTTTGATTTCTGTCCAGCACACTGACAGAATTAATTCACAGGAGTTTGTTTTGCTTCATTTTCAAAGGCTGTACAATTAAACAGGGCCTGTACTCAGAAAGGATGATAAAAAAGCCGGTAGTAGTATGACCTCATTTAAAATAGCTTGAGGGCTTCTCTAACTTATAGCATTTTTATGAGACTGGTGAAAGGCTCTCTTTCTTCTCTGTTATTCATCCTGTGTATGTCCATCCCACAGGGTTGACAAGGTATTTGTGGGAATCAGCTGTGCTGACTCTGTACAAGTAGAGACTTTCCCTCTGCTGGGAGCACTCTCCACTTGCAGATGAAATGCATTCGCTGTACTGCAGAGCAGTGCAAAATGATTAGAGCTGAACCAAGACCTTAACTGACACTCATTATTACGGTATGTCTGCACTGTAAGAAGATGTGTGATTGCAGCATGTATCAGCATATTCGCACTGCCTTTCATTTAGCCAGGGAAGATACCATGACATGGAGCTTGAGGCTGAGTTTTACAAGTCTGTTAGAGACCATTCTTACACAGTTCTTATACCGGGTGTGCATAAATGAGCATTTGGGCATATATACAAAAATATATATACCTATACACGCACATGTGTGTGTGTGTATATATATATATATATATTTGTACTTTTACATATAGTAGGTATAGAGTGGAACAGCAGGAGATCAAATCAGATCCAGGCATAGGAGGCCATGCATTCAGTTGTGCATTCTGGTAAATTACTGGGAAGTCTCCTGGCACAGCTTTGTTCCGAGATCTGGCACCATCCCTCAGGTGTGTACAGGAATTAATGTGGCTCAAGAACTGCAGCAAAAAGGCAGTGTGCATGTATGTGTTCCTTGGTATGCCCATTTTTTGAATCTAGCAGGGAATGGACACAGTTAGGATATGACAATTTGTCTAGGGTTAGCTGAACAAACACCAATGCTGTTTTAGTGGTATGGTGCAATCAATGACAGGTGGATGGTCACTGCCACCAAAATTACTAAACAGCAGCTATCCCTTATACACCTTTACACTTGAGGATCACTGTACTAATCATGAGCAAGCAGATCCTTGGCTAGATGAAACACTGATGGAAATGATATCATTCTCACGTTTTCATCCATGTTCATTCAAAGGCTGCTCTTACTGATATTTCCCATTTGCCTAAGACTGGCTGCCAGTTCACCCTTCTCTGTTTTGTCTCTGGACCAGAAGAATTCATAAAAAGGCTTAAATAACTCTTCCAAGAAATGACTCTAAACGGGAGCAGAGTTATTTAAATCATTAGATGCAGAAGTAAGTTTGCTGATCATTCTCCTGGGTTTTGTGTAATACTTGTCCCTGTAACCAGGATTTTATAGAAGAAAGTGGTGGAGAGAAAGGTTTTTGTAGAGTGTATACTTATAAAGTGCAAGGGCAGCTTTTAAAGTTGTTGCTATTCAATAAATGTTATTGCTTTTTACTGCACAGAGACAGTATACCAGGAAGAAAGAGGGAAGGAATTTATTAATTTGAGAAATAAATAATATATTTCACTATATATTAAGTGTGTGGTAAAGGGTATTCAGCCCCATTCTTTCAAGAACACTGAGAGGGGTTCTAACTTCTCCCTGAGCAGCTATGTTGGCAGTCTTCAGACAAGAAGGAACAACTCTTTGCCAACTGTCAGTAACAAATTGAAAAAATGACAAATTCAGCTTTAATAGAAAATTTGCACAGGGGAGAGAAAAGAGCCAATGAACATATGCACAAATTTTTAAGCATATGGGCTTCTTGCTGTCCTAGTAATTAATATAATACTGTGAGTGCTTTTATGTTGTCGTTTTTCTCCTCCATAATCTGTGCGTAATGGAAGCTGCTTGGGATATGATCAACACTTGCTGCTGTTACACATTATAAAGGACACTTGAAAAACATGTATTGGCAATTGGATATATAAAATACAGGAAGAGATGATGGAGCAGCAGATCTTGAAACAAAACAAAACAAAAAAAAAGGTGTTATTAAAGACCAGATACTAGATCCTTCAAAGTGAAAAACACACTTCCCAAAACTTAAAGAGAATTACAGGACACAACTTGAATCAAGATTTCCCTTACAATGGAATAATTGTCCCATTATTCTCTTGTAATGTTATGTCTCAAACAGCTTATGAAAACTGAGTATTTCTGGAGTCTCCACGGACAATCTATGCTTTGCAAATGTATCTTACCCACCCTCTGGAAAAATTTAACCTAAACTCAGCAAAAGTGAAAAAAGAGCCTTGATTCACATATGTATTAAATTACTTCAAGATGTGAAAAAATTCCAAATATAATTCTGATGTCAGAATGATTTGATGAGAAAAATAGTAAAAGATATCTGTGGGAAGGTTGAGGAAACTATCACCCTTTAAACAAAAAAAGAGGTGAAGGATAAATAAAAATTAAAGCTTAGAATCTGAAAGGTATTTTTTAAAGAGAAGATTCAATTAAAAATCAACTGCAAATAGTAATTGATTTCATGTTTTTAATAGCTTGAAATACAATATTTTAAAGAAACAGATTTTTTGTTTAATTAAAGATTTTATCAAGTTCCACTATTTTTTAAATATTTGCATCATGAAATCTGCTACTTTGAAATTTTGGGTTTTATTCTCCTTTTTCTGACACCACGCCTGTGCCCTCCAGTGAAGAATAATTCAGAAAGGGACTTGCACTTTCAACACAATTTGTTTCTGGTTTTATATTCTCTTCAATACAATCTATAAATCTTGAGACTAGTAAATGTCTGGATTATCAGAAAAGAAAAGATTTTATATCTCTGACAAATTTGGAATGGTCACCTCTGACTATTGAAGACATTTCATAATATGAGACAATCACTAAATGAAAGAGTTTTAGACTGGCCAGGTTATAATACAATTGTCCCTAAGAGGATTTCTCATTCTATTTACCTGAAGTGTTTGATATTGGCTTTCTGTCAGAATTATAATTTCTGACTACCTGGACAATATTTGCTATAGCAGAATAATTCCCATGGCCTTCTATCATCCTTCAAAGTTCACAGATTCCAGGTATGCATGCATTTCTTGCGGAGAAAACAAAACAAAACAAACAAAACAAACAAACAAACAAAAACCACCAAAAAAACCCCAAAACCAACAACCAACCCAAATGCAGACTTTAAAATGCCTGGTGCTGCTGTTCAATAGTAGACCTGAACAGTGCAACAGTGTCTGATCACACTCTAGATTTTTGTGACTTTTCCGGTCAGGGTGGGGTTGGCTGACTGCATAAAGAATGACCCAGGATGCTGACACACAGCAAAGTGCAGGGTATTAATGCCACAGTTCCTAGACCAGGTATCTGTTTAGGTGTTATTTTGATGCAACAGTATCAAAATCAAAAGGTTTCTGTAGAAAATACTTCATTTGTCTTCCACAAACACACAAATCTCATGTTATAAAAGACTGAGAGAAGTAGCATTTACTCATCCAGACTGTACACAAATTATAAAGTTTTGGTGAAATAAAAATGTTTGGATGAGTACCAATGCCAAATTAATTTAAAATATTTGTAATACAATGCTAATATTTGCATCTCCAATATCGGTATTTATAAGATGAGAATATTCTCCAATATTCGATAAAACTGACTATTATCACATGCATGCTGCCATTAAATTCACTTTATAGAATATTCACAGAAGGCAAGCACAAAGGAAGCAAAAAAAACATAATGGAGAATTCAATTATTTTACTTGAGTTCACACTCACAAAAATACTTCATAAGTGTTCATTCAATACTGGCACCCGTTGCTACATCAGTAAATCAAATGTTTTTTAAGAAGAGCCATTAAAACATCATCACTTTTCTTTGTTAAATTATAGTTGTAGTTCTCTTCAGTTGATGGGTCAGTGGCTAGTTGTCAATCAGGAGGAAAAGAAATCCATTATTTCATCATTCTTAATAAAAAGGTAAAATTGTTGAATAGATATTCTCAATACAGGGATCAGAAAACCATGGCATGTAAGACAGCTGTCCTGCTCTTACCCCATCTCTGGCATTGTCCCAGGCCAGGTTGGATGGGGCTTGGGACAACCTGATCCATTTGGAGGTGTCCCTGCCAATGGCAGGAGGGGTTGGAACCAGATGGTTGTCAAGGTCTCTTCCAACCCAAGCCACTCTAATATTCTTGGCAGCTGGAATGAAAAATGACATTTTTGGTTAGATCTGAGTACAAGTGCCTCCTCTTCCTCTCTGAGAAACAGGGTTTAGGTATGTCAAGTCTTGAGATTTCTAAACTACTTAGGAGAAAACTGAGTGACCTCAAAAAGAGGAAACCAATATTATTGGAAAAACATAGTTGTCTCTTCTGGAGAAAAACATCCACTAGAAGTAGCAATAACCCAGTGAGATCCGTGGGTTGTTCCAGCATTTCCAATCTATAAGGTGAGAGTAGTAAAGTATTAAAAAATCCTGTTTGAACAGTTTAAACTGAGGAACTTTGAAACTAGATCACTCTGAAAGGCTTTTGGAGAAAAAATAGTTTTAACTGGTAGGTGGAGAGTTAACTGACTAGTTGAGCTACTTCTCAGAATATGAAGAAATTCCAGAAACTTCCTATAGTTTTGATAAATTAGCAATTTTATTAAAAATAGATTATATCTCCAGAAACTACCTGGGACTATAAATACATGTTCTCTCCCTGAAGATCCCTTTTGTGACTCCACTGTCACTCTAGGGATGAACAATAAAGCATCTCTTCTCCCTCCAGCCTGCTACTCTTAGTGCTTTTGAATCCAGCCCACGCAGTGAAAAATGGCCTTTTGCCTTCTCTAACTTTCTGCAGTTCATCAACTGACTGTTGCAGCATAATAGATCCCCCTGCAAGAAAGGTGCTAGAGAATTTGGGACTATAAAGATGGAACCTCCAGACAGTCATTCAAACAGTCTTGCTAAAGACCAAGTCTTTCACGTTACCAGCAAATTACCTGGCATCCCAAGGGGCTCAATTTAACAACAGTGATCATCAAGCCAGTTTATTGCTACCTTCTCTTGGGAAGTTAAAAGGCTCTTTCCTCTTTTCTTCTGTGAAACTCTTTAGCTTCAGAGTATCTGGTTTAACAAGCTCAGCTCAACATGGAATTATCTATAGATGTATTTCTTTATTCCTCTCACCTCCGCCTTCCCCCCGACCTTATTAAGAGGGTAAAAACTATCTGGGGTTAACCACTGCCTCTCAATAAATACAAATTACAGGAGAAAACTGACTTAATAATTATTTTGAAATGTGACAGTTACCTGATATGTATTTGCTTATCTGCTCTTTTGTGCAGAATTGTGACTGTGTATACACAAGAATCTCAGCATTATGACTCTCAAAGTTTGGACTTTGAAAAGCTAAACCGCTTCTGCCATAATTACGAATTTGAAATAAAACTAAACTGTATCTCACTTCAGTAAGGAAACAGCAGGTGGGCAGAACAAAAGCCACATCTATCATTTTCTTGAGACTGTAATAAATCCTCTAATCTTTTAGACTTATAAGACTGTTCATGTCTATTTCAGTCAAAACAATTTCTCATTCAGTTGCTTTTAACATCACCAAAGTCTGCTAGATTTTCATTATATCAAGTATCACCTTGTAGCATTGTCCTCATCCCCTTATTTTTTAAAAACCCAGAGAAACCCTAGGGTATACAAAATTCAGCAGAATAGCATGCATACAATATACACCTATGATTGGCGGCAGGAGCTGCCTTATTTTACTAGCAAAATCAACTCTGCACCACAAAAGTAGCACACTCCCAGACATAAGGATAAGAGACCTTCCTCCAGGCTATGGATTATAGCTCACGTATTTGGGTTACATTAGCATTTCACACTATAGAGGCTCGATTCAGCCATAAATTCCACCAGTGCAACAGAGGATGAAAGGTCTGAGGCTACAAAAATGTACCTGGTGTGGCCTGAACTCTCTCCTCACGAGTGTGGCGTGGAGGGATCCACCACAGCTGCAAAAGTAGTCACAGACAACAGGAGCACAGCCTTCAGCTGGGTTTAAAATATGCCTTGTGCATGGATCCTACCTCTTTTCAAACACCCGTATACTCTTAAGATTTCTAAATACTTTCACCTAAGGCTAGGAAAAATGTTATTAAATGAGCAGGACTCCATCTAAATCACACATTGCTGATACACAGGGCTTACTCCTAAATTCTTGAAGCTGGGGAATTATGTTCCTCAAGGATATATTTCCTGCAGGTGTAGGATGTAACATCTTTGTTTTCCTCACATACCTTTTCATTCCTTTTTCACAACAGATTTAATTTGACCTGTGTGTTAGAAAGGGCAGTGCACAAAGGGCAGTGAAGTTACACAGCAGTGACTGTTCACCCCAAACACCCACACTGCACTCAACAAGGACTCATGGAGAAAATCAGATTATCAGTCCCCTCCTTCCCCTCCCAATCTCCCCTGTATAAAATCTGCACCTGGGTTTGCTTTGGCAGCATAACACCATTGTTGTATTCTAGCCAGCAGGTACTGAGAGATGCTGATTATAACATTTGGGATTGTTCCTTTTCCTGTTCTTCCTGCAGGAGGGGGAAATGTTATTTGTAAATTTATACAAGAAGTAATAATTAACTGTTATATAAACCTAATTTCAGAGTGGAAAAACATAATAACAGCTTTTATATTAATTTCCCTGTTATCAAGGCTTCTCACTGCTGAGAAGGATTTGGATGAAAGGAACCAAGGCAGCTACAGCCCTGGGGAATGCAGGAGTAATGTGGCTGTCCTGGGGACGCTCAAAGCCATGGACCCCAAGCCCCAGAGCAGACAATATTGGAAGATGTGCCCTGAAGCCAAAGTCCCTGAAAGATGATATTAGCAGTGAAGCTCACAAATACAATCAAATTCACAGTCTGGAAAACTTTTGATTCATGACAAACTTGGATTTACATACATATTAAAAAAAAATAAATGGATGAAATTACATTTTTTTGAGACACAGAACCCTTTCTATGCCTGTTTGATCCTGTATTTATTTTTCCGAGATTTGAATACAGTTTGCATCTCCTGATTTTCTGTTTTCTGGACTAATTTTTTTTCCTCCTTTCCTGACATTTTATCATTTTGTGACCTTTTGTTGTCTTTGTTGATCTCGTTTAGACTCTACAGTGTTTGCCAGTCTGCTTTTTAAGGAGTAACGCAAATTCTACACACTCTAACTGGATCAAAGACCTCAGTAGATTGAACAGAATTAAATAATTACATTTGTAATCCTGCACACATACACATTAGAATGATATCGTGTTTCTTATAACATTTTACCTTTGACCCATATACAGTTTATAGTTAACTCCAATTTTTTGTATTTCTTTCCTTTTTTTTTCCATTTTTTAGGGACATTTTTGTTTTTCCTTCCTGAGTACGCTTTGTAGTTGCCTTTCAGGGATTTCTTCTTATTGATTTCAGCCTAATTCTCTAATATACCCTAATGTCTCTGAGTTACTCTTCTGTCCTCTAAATTGATGTAACCACTCCCAGCCTGAAGCTCTTCCACTTCTCGTAAGTATATTCACTATTCTGTCATCCATGTCTTTAATGAAAATATTAAATAATACACATCCCAGAACTGCTGTATGTGGGGCCAATTTGAACGAGTCTTCTAGTCTGGCAGAAAATTACTGAGAACTCTTCTCTGAGTATGAAGGTTTTGTTTTTTTCCCCCACCAGTTCTTCATCTGCATCAGCTGCCTTAGATCAAGACTGCATTTCCTAAATTCATTTGTAAAAATGCCATCCACATCAAAAAGAATTACGTAAGTCAGACTATCAAATATATCTAGTGCTTCCCGCATATCCTCTTGGCCAGTTAACATGTCAAGAAGAAAATTCAGATGGCTTGGCATATTTTGTCAAATCCTGACAAATCCATATTGCCCTTTCCTTAGCAGCTTATCATCTACCAGCTGCACAAAAACAGATTAATGATTTTTTTTCTATGTCTTTTGAGGTATCAAAATGTGGCCAAATTCTTTTAAAGTCCTTGGGATCTTACTTTCTGCCATTCTAAATATCAGTGTTTTTCCACTGGTGTTTCTTCTGTCCTCTGAATCATCTCTTCTTCATACATTTCTGGAAATAATGTTTTTGTACCTTGGTTAACATTTTGAGATACTTGAGGTTGTCTTTCAGCTATAGAAAGAAAATACATCCAATTAACTCTGATCTCTTCTTTCCTTACTTTAACCTATTTTCCTATTTTGTTGTCAACTTGATCATATAACTTTGTTTTCATAACAAGCTTATTTGAAAGAAAGGATCAAATTTAAATTTGATTTTTCCTAATATCATGTACCACTGAGTACTTTCTGCACATTTTTTCCCAGATAAAATTTAAGGATTTTTGTAAAACATAGCTGTACACAGATAATAAGCGGATGAACTGGAGGTAGAACCAGCACTGGGATTCAGTCATTTCTGCTGGCAAATTGTTATAATGCCCATGCTTCTGGCCACAGCCAACCAGCCAGAAAATTTGTGGATATAGTTCAAGTGTTAGTACAGGTTGGGGACCATTCCCAAATGGCAGCACAGATCTGACCATGTTGTGCTGGAGGCTAAGAGAGTTCAACAGTGTGGATGTGACAGACTGTGCCAGTTGGCCTCAGTGTCAGAGGATGATCCCTGGCACTGTTTGGTTTATTAGTACAGACCTAGCATTTATCTCCTGGTATTTTCTTTATCCATCAGATGTTGAGTTAGTTCAAAGCCCTCCATCCCACTACTCTTTACATTTATATGTCACTGCTATGTGCTCAATAATTCCTCATCAACACATTCTCTGGACTTGGCAGTCTATAGGAGTCATGTACGCCTTTTATCTCAATCCATGGATATTTGATAAGTCCATATTTCACTTTTCTCTGTGTTCATATTTGATATATTTTTTTCCTAAATATAAGGCAATACCTTCTACATTTTTCTTTCCTTTCATTCCAGGGCAAGCAGCTCTTTTTTCAATCTTTCTACACTTTACATAAAGTCAGAAAATAAAAATTCCAGTAGTCTGGATGATGAGCTGGAGTCACAAGATTCAGTAAAAGATTTACTATAAATTTTATTTTGTTTTATTTCAAATGGCAATAAAAATGGGTTTCTGAGAAAATGACTCACTTCTTGGATTTGATATTTGACTCTTCTTCCTGTAAAATGACAGGAATTTGAGATCAGCATTTTTACACTTTTGGTAAATACGTATAAATAATTATTAGAAATTTATACAATATTTAACTCTGCATATTTTTTCAGATGCTTTCTATCAGTCATTCCAGGTCCACGCAGGGACAACAGCCTATTAAAGCACAACGTACTGAAAGATGGAGCCTTTGTACAAACAACCATTTCATCAGGTGTAACGATAAGCACAGTATTTAAAATGCATGTTCTGGACCCCCTAATTAGCAAAACATTATAGTGCTATCAAAGTGGTATAGAGGGGGGAAAGGTCACATAAAACTTACAAAAAGGGCCTGAAAGTTTTTTTTTTCCACATCTATACACACATGCTATATGCTGGATAGAGAGGAAAAAACCCCAGGCCCTCAGTAACTGCTGAGCCATTGAAACAGTTTTCACAACATCATAGATAATTACAATTATCCTTCTCTTAGGGACATTGGAACTGCCAATTTTCTGCAATCGAAAATAAATAAATAATTCAGAACAGATGTTGACTACTCATCCCAGTTTAGTAGACAGCTTTAGGCAGGCATGTCAGCACTGAATTTGAAAACAGTGATAGACCTTAAAAATAGCTCTTCTCTTTTATTTCCTTCTTCTCTCTTTTTTGTTTTTGTTTTTGTTTTTGTTTTTGCTTTTGTTTTTTGTTTTCTTCTTTCTGTTTACCTTTTAATAGTTGGACAAATTTTCAAGTTTGTCATAGAGTGATTTAGTCCAGTGGAAGAGAAACCAAAAAAGTTTAACAATTCCATTTTGATTAGAAGTTCAAGGCGGGAACCTGTTTAGTAACCAGGAGAAAACTCAAGTGCCTGTGGGTGGCACTGTAGGTATTTGATCATTAATTATTAACAGAACCAAGCGGTGGCTGTTGTGGTCCTCACACAACTGTGAGGGGAAGGTTCTTCAGCACACCCATGACATTCACTAGAAATGAGATTCACACAAACAAAAGATCTTTGTTTAGTTCTTTTAGCTAACAAATGTTATTAGTGCATCAAGCTGACTATGTCATGTGATATTATCTGCTGCATTTTGCCTCTGAGGTGATGATTGTTTTGTTTAGGTCTGGATAAACTCTTCAGTCACTGCTGAAGTGTTCTGAACTCCACGAATATTGTCACGGTGATATCCCTTATCTTTGCCTGATGTTTAGTTTTGTATTTTTTTTTCTGTTTTACCCCCTTTTTTTTTGTGCTTGTAACATGCTGACACTTTCTCTTCCAAATATGTGAATTTTCAAGGATTAATATCGTATATTTGCTCATTGTTCCAATAAATGAAAGACAAAACCCCCACCCTACTCAGACTGCTGTTTGCAGCCAAACACAGATATTGTTTAATTTTGGTGGGGTTTTGGGGTCATTTTGATTGGCCAGTCAGCTGGTCGGTTGTTTGGAGTTTTTTGGTTTATTTTTGTGTTTGTTGTCGTGTTGGCATATTTTTAGGAGAAATTTGCACATGGATGATAAAAAAAAGTTATTTTCCTTTTAGCCACATTTTAAATCTTTCCATTCTAGTGGATGCCACACTTAGGAACTTTGTTATATTATTAGTCTTTTGGAAATAAAGTAGGATCCTCTCAAGTCCTAATAAAGCTTGACTGATGCTTGTATGTCAAGGCAGCCAATACTGAAAATACAAGGCATTAGTTCTGTGACCCAGCAGTTCCTTAGTTCAGTTAATCATCCTACTGCTGGATGACTGGGGATATACTCTGGATTTACAAACATCTCAGTTCATTCAATTAAGATGCAGCATGAATTAAATTGTGACATTTTGCTACATGCACTTTCAAACTATGTCTGTACCATCAAATTAACACCCAGTACATTTCTGGACTTTCCAATACAAGCATCTATATTATCAATACCTCCCACTGTCAAATACTTAGAACAGTGTCTGACTTGCTTTGGGTTTGCCCCAGTTTGAAATTTTCTAAAGAGTCCTTGGAAACAGGAGATTTTTAAACACCATTTCCAACAGGAAGTTTGCATTGTAGCCATTCTTTTCAGAGTCTGAGGTAGCAGTTAGCTCCTCCCTGACAGTTGGACAAGGACATTTTAATTTATTAGTGTAGATGTAGCCACAGGGAATCCTACCTCAGAAATGTGTCTGAGATATTTCTTCAGGTGAGATTAAAAAAAAGAAAAATCCCTCTTTCTATTTCTTCCTCTTGCTACCCTCCTTACAGTTCCTTCAGTTGGAGAGGTGTATATAGCAGAATGTCTTTAGAGGATACACTGAAGGTATTAAATCATTGCAAGTTTTGCTAGCTGTATATCTGGATTTATATTATTAAATTAAACATCATAGCTCTGACAGACAGAATATGAGGACTCCCTATGAATTTCCTATGAGGAAAAAAGCCCCAAAAGTACCCACTGTAGAGTGGCAAATATTATTGGCAAATACTATTGCAATGCTTTACCAGAGCAAGTCAAAATGAGTCATCTCTTGTCATCTTTAGAGTCTGTGTCTCCTTACTATCTGCTTTTTGACAAGATTTTTATTTCCAACGGGTTAGTGTTTTGGGGGGATGCAGTAATGGAAAGAATGAAAGGAAAGGGCACGCTCACTATTCTGTGTAATTCAGGCATCATGACTGAATGAGAAGTAATTTGAAATATCCTAAAATATTGCTATACAAGGGAAAACATCCTTTCTGCTTGTAACTATGTTTATTATCAATTTCAAACTGCTCAAAACTGGAATTATATTTAACTTCACACTAAATGCAAAAAGAAATTAAACCGAGTTTTAAATACTTTGTTTTCTACCCTAAATAATGCTAAAAATATGTACAGTGGGCCAAGAACCAAACCACAGACTTTATCTGGGTTTGGGAAGTAAAGCCCACTGACACTGTGTGCTACAGGAGTGCTGCTTGTACAGTATGTTTCCTGTAAGTGATTAAAAACAAGCATTGCATGTGACTTCATCCTAGTCTTCTATCTCTCATTTGCAGGTATGTCTACTGTGCCTTTTTTTTTTCCATCCAAAATGATTGTAACCATGATTCCCAGTCCTACCCTCAAACTGACTCACCAGGCCTACATTCATAAAGAACATTTATATTTTTTAAATTTGATACCTCAGGTAGTAAAATACTTTACTTTGCAAAAATTAGCACATAATTTTGCATATACATTGAGGACAAGTAATTTTTATGAGGAGAAATTATTTGCAGACTTGTGGTAAACAAAATTCACCACCATGCAGAACACAGTAATGGTGAAATGTACCTGCTGGTATTCAGAAAAACACCCTCCAGTGTGTTGACTTACATTATTTTGGATACACACTGGAATGATTGTACTCCTAATGCTACTTAAAAGGTCAATATTTATCACACTGTGCAATTTTCCCAATGTCTTAACTGCTTGTACAGCCCATACTGTGACAGAATATGAGCCTTTTCAAGCTTCGCTGCAATTACCCTCAGAACACCCATTGGGATAAGAAAGTTTTTATGCCATTTCCATGTATCAGGATTGAAGACACAGGAACTAGCACAGGTTGTTAAGGCCAGATCTGCAGAAAGGTATGTTTATATGGAGGTTGCTCCTCCCACTGCATCCCTGCTCCGGTGTTATCCTCATACCTCCCTGCCCCTAAATCATCCTGACAACAAATGAATGTAGATCGACTCTCCTAGTAGGCCTGGAGAAGTTGACAGGAATATTTAGGACATATTTTCCTCCCTTTTCCTCCTCAATGACCCATAAAATGCCATTTATACATGGTGGTTCTATAAATACCCTTCCTGACCAATATATGTGTGTTTCCTTTTTGCAACAGCAAGAGTATGAGGGAGAAAGAGGAAGAATTTACACTCATGCTTTGTCTGGACACACAGATGGGATGCAGCCAAAGCTTAATGCCATAGAACACCCCTCACATCATGTTGGTCCCCCACTCATTACAACATTATAATCAATGTACAAAAGGACCTATGAGTATTTACCAATTTAATGAGGAACGTAAAAGTTTACTAGACAGTGAATTGCACGGTAACTCCAAGGGCTAGAGCAGGCTGATAAAATGACAACGTGTAATATAATAAATATTCCTTGAAAATAATAGAGTCCAAAGGAGGGTCACCAAGATTATTTAAGGAATGGAGCAACTGTCCTGTGAGGAAAGGCTGGGAGAATTGGATTTGTTCAGCCTGGACAACAGGAGGCTTCAGAGTGACCTAAAAGCAGCATTCCAGTACCTGAAAAGATCCTAAAAGGAAGATGGAGAGAGACTATTTACAAAGGCACAGAGTGACAGGACAAGGGGGAACGGCTTCAAGCTGACAGAGAGAAGGTTTAGATTAGATATTAGGAAAAAAATTCCTTACTGTGGGGGTGGCTAGACACTAGAAGAGGTTGCCCAAAGAAGTTGTAGACATCATATCCCTGGAAGTGTTCAAGGCCAGGCTGGGTGAGGTCTAGTGGAAGGTGTCCCTGCCCTTGGCAGTAGGGTTGGATCTGGATGATCTTTAAGGCCCCATCAAGCCCAAACCATTCCAAGGTTCCACAGAAAAGGCTCCCCAAGGATGTGGTCATGGCACCAAACCTGTCAGAACTAAAAGAGACACTGAACAATGCTTTTAGTCATGTGGTGTATTTTTGGTAGGTTATAGATCCCTTGAAACTTGAGATATTCTATGATTCTATGCTTTCTCTTAATCAGCAAACATCCCAGGAAACCCCTGGTAAGGACTTTTATTATACCTGCTTTTCTCTAAATATTACAATAATTATGAAGTAAAAAACAATGTTTAGAAATACTACTACTAGTAGTCAAACTACTGTTATTTCTACTATTATTAGACTTAAGAATAGAAAAGAAAGTAATCTGGACAGCTTTACGTCCATTAATTTGACTATCACATTATCCAGGAGTAAGAAGATATTTTAAGAGGAAGAATAATTAAATATATAGAAGTAAATGGAAAGTAGGGTAAAATGTCACATGGATTCACCCATGATAGATCACATTAGCCTCAGCAGATATTTCTTTTTGATGAGTTAATTGATTTTCTAGATAAAGGAAAGGCAATAGGTCTAATCTAACTGGACTTCAGTAAATCATTTGACATGTTTCCATATGGGAAATCATTGGTTTAAATGCAGAAGACACAGATTAGTATAAGAATTAGATACAAACAAATGGAACAATGTAAGAGGGTAATGAAAAAAATATTATTGACTTTCACAGGTTAGGAATAACTTAAAAGTTGAGTCAAGTATTGTTCTTGAGGTTTTCCCAGAACTAATGCTTAAGAAATTGATCATAATATCTTTATTACTGATCTTGGCACAAGTCTGCTGCTAATGCACAATGTTAGAAGTGATTGTTGGTAAAAGGAGCTTGAAGACTGTACTAAAAGATATGAGAAATACTTATTATAAATTTGTACAAAGTGCCAGAGAGTGGACTTAGCTTAACAGGAAGAATTTCTTCTGTAAGGTGGGGAACCATCCACTAGAAAATGCAGAGGAAGTAAAACACCTTGGAATTCTGGCCAACCACAGGAAAATTATGTGAAAAGGAAATAATGCCATATAATATCACCGGACAGATTTATCTAGGAAAAAAAGAAAAAAAAAAAATGCATCACTGTTTGAGTCTCTAGTGAGTGGTCATCCAGAATCTGAACACTGTTTAGATTCTTAGGCCCTTGCCTTTAAGAAAGAGACTGTGACACTGGAACAGAAAAAGAGTTACTGACTAAACCAAAGATATTCATACCGCAGGTGGTATAACAGACTTTACACACAAGGAAGATTGTGAAAAGAAAGGAAAATAAAACACATCCACTGGGTATGTATAAAATAATGTAAGAATTTGATTGCAATATGAAATTGATGATACGAGGCTATGCCTGTGACATCAAGGGACCCCTCAAGCCAGAAACCTCCTTCATTCCAATGTTTTTAGATCCAATGTTTTTAGATCCAATGCCAGAATAAACGGCTTCTCTTCCTACCAGTGTAATAAGGTCTTTATATGACAGAAAGCAAAATATTTCAAACCTGCACACATATTCACAGACAGATTTTCTGGTGCACAAACATAAATTAATTTCCAATTTGCAAAGATACTTTGGGCCTATGAACATGAATTTCATTGCTCTCAGTAATACTCTCTCAGTGCTTGTTATATATATATCTGAGGGCTCCTGGTCACATATCATGGTCTTGTTCTTCCCTGCACAATGGAGCAGAAGAAGGTTTGTTTCTTATAATCACTTACATAAAAATAAATATATATTCCATTTCAAAGCAGTTAAGTCCCTGTCCAAATTAGTTAAGCCCTCGATCCTCAGAATATTGATTAGTTAAAAGGACACTTTTTTACTAAAACATTTTTAGTGGTTATGTAGGCATTTTTATAAATAGGAAAATTGTACATTACCATCTTTAGGAAAACCCAAAGAGGCAATTGGGAACAATCAGTCAACAACACTTTTGTCCCTAGAAAAATCATTCAGTATGGATTTTAAATGCATTTCTGGTCAGATGGAGGAGAAAAAGGTTATTGGGAGCAGTCAGAAGTGATTTCTCAAGGGTTAAAAAAGTTTGAACAACCCAAGTGCCTTCTATGATAAAATAAATGACTGGATTTGTGGATAAAAGAGGAAAAGTATTATTTGTCTCGACTTTAGTAAGTTTTTATCAATTACCTGGTGTTACAACTTGCCCCTGAAGGTAACTCACATTTTTGTCAATTGATCCCTTGGGACAGATTAAAGTGAAACAACACAAAAGTATCATCTTTTGTAAATATATATATATACATATATATATATATATGTAATTGTCTGTAGGTGTGGGGTTGCAAATTTTAGTTTAGAACAAATTATTAGAATAGTGTGAGTTTTAGTTTTCCCCAGATGGGCCCCTTGGTATTGGAATGCTTTCTTATCTTAAGTAGATAACAGTCTCAGTGTCATCTCTAGGCTTTGCCTAGAGACAGACTCTCATTTGCCCCTCCCTGGATGAGGTATACCCATTTTCTGAAGATGCCCCCCTCCCTTTTTCCTTCCTCTGTCCATCACTGAAATTGATATAGTCCAGAAACCTCCAAGGCCTCTGTCCTGGATTGGCAGAAGTCTTGGGTCCACTCCCCTGTGTACCTGTGATTTGCTACTAACTATGTAATGTAGTAAGCATTTATTGTATTAATTGTTTCATTGGCTTTTAGTTTTGTTCCCAGCCCCTCTTTGTCTAAAAGGTATAAGTACCCCACGATAGCCCAGGAGAGGTGTCTCTCCTGGGGCATGGTCTGAAGAAGAAATCTCCCCATGTCCCCCAAATAAACCTTTGTTTCCCTCCCAACTTCGGAGAGTCCACTTTTCTTGAAACACCACAATCATGCCAATGAAGAAGGAGGTGCAGCTGAGCCAAGAACTCACAAATTGGTTCTGTTGAGACGTGCTGTGAGCCGAGGAGCCAGCTGAGGCAGCTGGGCTCAGGAAGGGCCACGCACTGCAACATGTAGGGTTTATTTTAGAAAAAAAAATTGGTTGCAATGTAAAGGAGGTATGTAGTCGTTCTCATTATTTTTCATAGAAATATAACATAAATGCACAAAATAATTTCAATCTTGCCTGATTTATAGCCAGTCTTTTAAACCTTTGTAGCCATTGCCCATTACTGGGTTTAGGGGAAGATCATTTGGTTAACTCCAGTCAGTGAGTGAGAGAAACAACAAAAATTCTCAAGAGCTTCAATAACAAACTAGTCATTAACCCACAGAAGGCAAATGTCTTTCTCCCCAGTGCCTGGAAAAGAATAACTCCTTGCAGTCACAGAACCTGGGGACCTGTTGCACAGAAAAGACCCCATGGAGACAGATGGAAAGGGAGGTGCATAAGCCAGCAGGGTACCACAGCAGCAAGAGGGGCCACCAGCCCCTCTGGGCTGCATGAGTGTCGAGATGAGAGAAGGTATTGCCCTCTTCTCCTCATCTCTCAGACTGGATCTGCATCCACTTTGGGGCATTATAATAAAAAGAAAGACACTGATAAATTGCAGTTACTCTAGTGGAGGCCCACAAAGGTGTTCAAGGGCTGGAGCATTTCCTGTAGTACTGAGTCTGAGAGAGCTGGGCTTGTTTGTCCTAAAAATAAGTTTTCATGAGGGAGGGGATGTCAGCACTGGAACAGGCTGCCTATGGATGCTCTGCAGCCTCCCTTGGAGGATTTCAAGACTGACTGGTTAAGCATCTGAGCAACCTTTCTGAGCACCACACCTGACCCTGCTTTCAGCAAAAGGTTGGACTACAGACACCCTGAAGTCCAACGTGAATGATCCTGTGACTCTTTATAGCTGAAAACCTCAACAATTAAATGTTTCATACATCACACCAAAGTAGTTATATAAGAAGAAGAAATTCATATTGTTAGGAGTCAGACAAAAGATGAGGGAGAGTTGCAGTAAAGAATGATCAAAAAAAAAAAAGGTCTGTGTTTGTACATATTGATTTTCAGCAGTGCTGGTTTCTGGGATTACTGCCCAGTGTTCCAACATATTATGACAGACAAACTTGACAAGTAGAGATTCAGCACCATAACTCAAAAAGCCCAATTTCTCATTGTCCTGAATGTTCAAAATTCAGATATGTAAACCTCATGTAAGATATACCATAAATTTAGAGCAAGTGTTTTGCACAAGTTTGAGGGGATGTAAATCATTTCCTAGTTAGTCCCTGGGCAAAAACTGAAACAGGACCAAATATTAGGCTCATGGCTTTGCTTCCAAGCAAGAAGAGATATTAAAAATAGAATTGTAATAAACAAACTTCAGGTACTACCTAATGGAGTAGTGAGTTTCCTCAACCATTTTTCTAACCAACCAGATTAATTTCATTCCATTTTTTTCATTAAACAGATTACTTTAGAATGTGAGTTCCTTTCCCAATTTCTACCCTGTGGAGAATTTTAATGACTGAGTCATAAACCCCACCAAAAATGGGATATGTAATGAAAATGCAAAGGGACCTTTAACTAGAGCACGTGTTGTGCTGTGCTGCAATAATAATAAACAATATTAGTAATATTAATAAAAATAATACAGTTTTATGTGTACCCATAAAATGCCATTTATATGATCACTGTACTAATATTTAAAATTCCAAGGTACTGAATTTTTCACAATTATTATTATTATAGGCTTTATAGAATTTTCCAAAGCCTTTGTATTTCAATGTGTTGTGGCTTAAGGATATGCACTGGCAGAGCTCTGGTCCTCAGACTATCGATTAGTTAAAAGGACTCTTTTTTACTAAAACTTTTTTAACATTTCCACTATGCATATTTTTTTACATATACCTCTTAATAAGAAATTAAAAGGTTCAAAGTTTCAGGAAGTTCTGAAAATTCCCCAAGTACAAATAAATGGAAGAAGCCTATTCAATAAGTTATGAACCTAAAAAATAATCAGTTAATATTCACTATCAAAAAGGCAATTTCTTATAAAGTAGTTTCTGCATGTCCCCAGGCCATAAACTTACTCCCTGGCTTCCACTGTGTGGAAGTTTCAATTAGAATTTCATGTTGAAAAGTACGTTAACACCTTCTTATATATATTTTGGTAATGTCTGTTTAACTCGGGCTGTCACAACTTGGAATGGATTTTTTTTTCCAATAAACCAGTTGAGAAAGGGGGGGGGGGGAATATTGAATGGTTCATAAATATATAATGCTTCCCATTTGTTATATTCTGCAATCAGAGGCAGCAGCTTTAAACTTGCATATCTGTGCGTAATTCCACAAACTTAAAAAATTGATCTGCCAATGTCTCCCCTCAAGCAATCTTTTAATTAAATGAACTTCACTCACCTTACCTCTAAACTCCTTAGGTTGATTTTTTACAGAGATTTGATTCATTTTGCAGTGAAGTTTTCCCTTGTTTTTAAACTCTAAAGGTTGTTTAGTAAACAAGTGTTTAATAATGTATAGAAGGTGACTGAACATAGATCAATGCCAATTATTTATTCACAATAAAAACTTGGAAGTAATGAGGTTCTTTTGTATGCTTGCCAACCAAAGCAGAAGTAGGCTTGGTTCTCAGTCACAGTAAACGAATTTGAGCTTTTAATTTGTAGGAAACTGTGCTGATTTAGGCCAGCTAGAGGTCTGCTTTAAGAGTATTTTCCCCCCATATTCTTATACAAGAATGGAATTTGTAATAATGGCAGTTCTGTTTAACTGTATCATTAAGTTAGTACATGGTTCAACACAGAAAGTCTTGATAATATCAATAAAAACCTAAAATATTTTGGAACACTTGCTATTAGTTTTTGAAAAAAAGATTTTGATCAAGTGCACTTAACAGTTCAGAATACAAAAATACAGGTTGAACTACAAGTAAAATGAGTGGCAAGTGTGTAGCTCCAGCTGGCCAGGATACAGACCCTAATAGCAAAGGTAGCAGTGGTGTAATTTTGGACTTTTAAAAAGCTGCAAAGACATGCTCCAATGTAGGAAGATTGGACAAGGACAGCAGAGAGAAGGTGTGTGGATCCCAGAGACTGCTGTTGGACATTACCTGTCTGCAGCTGCACCACAGGCTCTGGGCTGCAGGAGCACGCAGGCTGTGAGGAGTGAAAGAGGAGATGCACATTGCCAGGGTACAAACGAGGAGATTCATTCATTGTCTGCACCCAGGTTGCTGCAGATCCTGCCACTGCCAGGGTGTCTTCTGTAAAACCACATCCCTGGAGAGCCCTGATACTTCACTACCTTACAGGGTAGGGTAGGAAGTGTAGCAAAGCTGAGCGCTTTAGCCTTTCCTTGTGTAAGATACAATTTGCTGCCAAGAGAACAGGAATTCTAGCTGATTTCACACCTCACTAGTTCCTTACTGTCTTTTTTTTCTATCATAAAACTGGGCTGTATGAAGAACATCAAGCATGGAAGAAGACCGTGATATTTTTGTTCTCCACTGACATTTTGACACCCTGTGTAGGAAAATCTTTGGGTAAAGATAGAAGACAACATCAGCCACTGTATTTCTCTCCCTCTTGTATATTTTAATGTTACTTAAAGTTCCACCATAATCCAAAGTATATTTATGTTTATAAGCATCCCACATGCTTGTAAATTGATGCAGCAAAAGCTAAATGCACCTGCCAGTGGTTTTCAATGCCCATAGTAAATATTGCTCTATTTCCCCTTCCACTCCCCAAAAATCTTTGCTTCTAAACCATTTGCAGTGCTGCTAAGGAATCATAACTGCAGCACCAGACATTACATGACAGCTGTTTGAACAGAAATACTAATTGCTTTCATATTTAATTAGCTATTGTTTAAATTAAAAATACCAACAAAACAGTCACAGCAGGCTCATTTTAACAGGAGGTTTATTGGTCCAGGCAGTAGCTCAAAGAGCAGCAGGCATTGGATTCACGCACCAGCTCTCTTTAGTCCTGAGAAACTGCCAGTGCATTCCTCACTCAACAGCTGCTGGTTCATCCCACTGGCCTGATCTTCCTCCTAGTGGTTTTCCCTCTCCTGAAAAGGCAGAAGAAACAGAGATATGTCATCCAAGGCGATAGGGAATTTTCTCACCTACCCTTAGCTAGTAATGATGCAGGTGTTGCCTGCAATCCCTTAATTGAAAGTGGGGAGTAATAGCCCCATTCATGCATCTGGAGAACGTTGTGGTTTGGTGCCAGGGTGTATCCTGTCCACACTCCTCAGGTCTGCCCACTTTAGCACAAACAGTCTGCTTTCACACATTTGAGCATTTGGCCCTGGATCATCATGATTATCTTTTTGATTTTTTCCTAATTCAAAATGACTGAAATGACACAGAGGTGGGGTCACAAGTTTTGGTGTTTTAGTATCAGAAGGATAATGGTGTGTGCTCTGCACTCTGCAAAGTGATTTGGAGCTGTGACACCTTTCTTGCTATACTTGAGAGCTGTGCCCTCCACAACCACTTATTTCTTATATGAAATGATCTTTGGGGCTTCCCATCCCCAGATTGACCTTGGGTCCTCTTGGAAAGCAACAAGCTCAGGTGAAAGAATACTCAACTAGTTTATGTGTAGCAGGCAATGGGTTCTTAAAGCAAGGAGGAAACATGAGTTATTTGATTATGTAATTATAGTTGAAATTAGAGTAATATATGTTAGGCGCCAATACCTATGCCATGGAAAACCAAAGTATGGCAGGATGAGTATCAAGCACTGTGTCACATAAAAGACTGGTGTCAAAGGCTGTCACTCTCTACAAGTTCAATATTGTCCCCATTCCCCGTCAAATGGAAACACTGGAAACCTCACTCCAGCCAACAGGTTGCATAGCTGGAACCAACACTGTGCAGGGACAGAGTACTGTGTAGTGCACAGTGTGAGGTCCCAGTGGCAGGTCAACCCAGGAGATCCAGAATTGTTTCCCTGAATGTGGAGATTCTGGAATGTTATGTTAATATTTTAATGTTATTATTATGCTTGGATAATATTGCTTTACATATTACCAAATGGCAATTGAGGCATTTTTCAATGGAATGTGGTGCTGTCATTACCATCTGGTGACATCTGCAGAAGTTACTAACACACTTCCAATTGCTTTGTTGGTTGCATGACCATTCACCTCAGTAATTCTCGAAAATGCTGGCAAGTATATTGCAGGTACAACTATTCTCTTAAATAAATATTTGTGTGGATTACCATGTGAGATTCACTTTCTGCTGATATTCATGAAAAGAAAATTGTCTCACCCAAATATACAGGAAAATCAAATATTTAACTGTTGCAAACACTGCCAAGGACAATTTTGTTTAAAATGTGTGCAAATATTCATGACAAATGTTTTGTGATATTCAGTTCTGAATAATTAACAATGCTTAAATTGCAACACATGTAACAAAACCTATTAGTTCTAATAAGTCAGTACAGTAGAATTAATCAGGTTTTCATTTAAGCAAATGTATTACAAACTAAATTGTTTCATAAGCTGTCAAATGCACAGAAGCACAAAAGTTTGCATCCATTTTTAACTAACAAGAACCAGGCTGGTACATGGCCCTTAGGTTTTGGTTCATTTCTGACTGTGAGCCCAGCTCACACATGGGGGCAGTGGTGCTCAGAAAGGGATTTGCAGTGAGATCCCACACAACTGACCTCAGCTGTCTGAAAAATACAGGTGGGAATGATTTGTCCCAAGCTTCCCATAAAATCAGGGGATGCTGTGGAGACTTGCTCTTCACCAGGACAAGAACCTATGACAGACAGAATGAATTGCAGTCTGGAGGTTCCTGTCACTCTCCCTTACCCTAAGAGGAGCCTTAGCAGATTATTTAGGTTAGACACCTACAAGACAGAAAGAATTAGGTGATAGGAATCTCTTCAATTACAGATCCCAAACAACAAACTTGGATTAGGTGAAATGAACTCACCTCTACTTGCCATTTTCAGGAGACTGTAAGGGAATCGCATGTCTTGCTGAAAAGAGTTTTCATTACAAAACCCTGATTTGCTTATTATGTGCCATGTTTCTTTGCCTGCAAAAATATGACAAAACCCCTTGGCTTCACCACCTTAATATGAAGGTCAAAATAAGTAAGGATGCATTTATTCAAATCTGGCTTTTTGACTGGAATATGTGCAGAAGGATTTGGAAAGATTTTCTTTTAAAAAACAAGTTTCTAGGATTCATGGTTAAAGAAAAAAAAAAAAAAAAGGAAGCATACCCCAAGTGTGTCTTAATACTCAAAGCAAAAAAAAAAAAAAAAAAAAAAAAAAAGAAAAAAATTCAAGGTATTATAAATTTTCCTATTCTCATGATCTTTAAGACATGCTTATGATTTTTGGGGACCCAGTCCATGATGTTTTAGCACTTTGGGTTGCCATTATCAAGATGAAAATACACTTCCCTACTTGGTTGCTGTTTGTGAGGATGCATTTGTTTTCCTGAGGCAAAATACAACATGCATTATATTATTCATTTGAAAAATGTAGTAGGAAGAGTCAACGAAATGCTGTGGCACTGATGCATGGCTTCATGCTGAATGCATACAGTGGAGAAACCCTCACACAACCCATGAACACAGCACACGAAGGAAAGTAAAAGTGAAAAAATTTTCCTATGCTGCATTAACATTATTGTGTGAATGTTCCATTTGGGAATGCACACATGAATACAAACCCAGCTCTTCTCTCTTCTCACCACGAACACCATGTCAGCTGAAATATACGTTGCTTGGCTGTTGGGGGTTAACATTGGCAAAAGAAAAAAACTTGACTCTGGAGAAAACCAGTGTGGAAACAAGACCATTGTGTGCAGGCAAAGCCTGCCCCCTGAACTGTGAATTATGGTCTGTAAGTTGCAAGATGATGCAGGGATTCCCAGCTGCTGGATGCCACACATTGAGCACCTCACATAACTTGCACAGCAGCCTCTGTTGTGGCACACCAGGAACACAGGAAGCCACATTGTCTCAGCAAACCAAGCACAGGCTGTGGTTTCTCTTTAACACGATTCCTAAACAGGCATAGTAAGGTGTAATGCAGCTATGGATAGATGTGGATTTCATCGCAATAAATTCATCAAGTTTTTAATTTCAAACACTATGGTTTCTGGATTCAGATCTTTAAATAGCATGACAGAAGCATTCAGATGATATATATCAATGAAGTTCATCTGCACACCTAAAAGGGTGAGTTGGAGACCTCAATTTTTACAAATTTTCTGCATAATATTGATGTTACGGAAAACTTTAAAATGTCTTCAAGTTTGGGTTTTTTTAATTAAGTTCAAAATTTGCCATCAGCAAGATTTCAACTCAGTGTACTGTTAACTAATTTGTTTTTCATCAAGTTCTTTATTAACAAAGAAATCCCTTGATTATTACACTTCTCTGACTTCTTGATAATCTCCCTTGCAACCAGTCACATAATGCCTAAATACTTTTCACTGAAATATTATTGAGCCAAAAAAGCTGATGGGCCCTGTAATTAACTTCCAAAAAATATGAAAGAAATAGGGTGTTACAAATACTAGGAGTCAGAAATGGATTAGTGCCCAGTTTGAGAGGCCTGTGGCATGGAGCACAGCCTTTGAGCTGAGGCTCACCTTCGTTTCAGTCCTGTTCTTCATTCTTCCTAACAGCTGCTACATTTTCAGTGCAATGCAATTTACATTTTACAGTGCTTTTCCTGACTGCACTCCAGGATACTTAACACATTCAAATGACCACAAGCTATTCAGCCCTGATGGGCAAGATGAAGCACAGTGATGCCTCCTCAAACTTACTTCCTTTCCAATTACAAAAATAAATTAGCTGAACCTAACAGCACAAACCTGAGAAATGGATATTGCAAAGAAGAGAGTACCTTCAAGCTGGGCTGAGAGTGATAATAATCTAGCCCATAATTAAGAGTAGAAATATGCTTCAGTATTAAACAGCCACTGCTTCATTTGCAGTTGATAGGAAGAGAGCAAACTCATTACAACAGCAATGTAAGGCTTTTCATACAAGTGCCATAAAAAAGACATTGCAAATATAAGTTAATTAGCCATATAACGTGTCTTGATGACAAGAACTTCCTGTCATAATACTTTTTATGGAGAGATAAGAAAAGTCAGAACTTGCTCAAAAGTGGAAAAGTAGCTGCACGATGAGGAATTTAAATCAGGATTTCTGCTTTAACATGAAACCACAAGCGTTCATTGCCCCAAATACACAATGTGAAAGCGTAGATGTCCTCAACAATTTGGAGAATAAAATGTGTTTTAACTAGCACTTAAAATGTGTTTCAAGTAACAACAGGAGAACCTCTTCACAGACCACATGTGGTTTCTTTGCCTTCAGATACGGGGTAGAAACCTGACATTATTCTGAAAGGAGCCAGGACATTCACCTTGTACCACTTGCTCCAGTCTCCTGAGATCTCTCTGTGCATGTGTATGGAGAGCTGGAGAGAAATGTAAGACTCCTGAAGGACAAGGAGCTCAGGAGCGGTAAACTCCCACTGACAGAACCCAGCAGTAACCTCTAAAACTGTTCTGGATGTGAAACAATTCTTTTCTTCAGGAGTTCACAACAAATGAACTTCACAGAGAGGGATTTATTTAACCAATAGATATAACCACAAGCAGACTTTTTTTTTTTTTTTGCTGTTACAGAGTCTCTTTCTTTAGCTTTCATCACTCTTTCTTTGGAGCAATTAGACCCAGGAAACAGCATTAAATATAAAATGAAAGCCCAAGGCACAGGTTCAAATACAAACTGGAACTAGGTAATGTTTAAGGTTATTTCTTTTGTCTGCTTTTAACATTTTCTGCCTTACCCAGCAAACTATGTTCATTTTAAAGCTGAGATTTTGAAAATGAAAATGCAAAGTTTCCCCCTTTCAAAACACGGATGACATTTCAGGAGTCCTTCTTTCACATGTCCTTCTCTATTTTTTAAAGCAAACAAAGGTGATATAAAGAAGTTTAAAAAAATTAAATTCAAGTGAAAAGAGAGATAAAAATAGAGAGGCATAAACTTCTCTTCCATTTCTGACCAGTTTTGTACTTCTTGTTCATATTTCCCATACTCTGTCAAAATGGGCAGCTGGTAACATTTGTAATTAAGAACAGGTTATAGATGGATCATAACTTATTTGCTGTGCTCCAAAATATGTTATGGACATGAGAAAATGCTCCGATTCAGACTGAAAATTTTACTTCCCACACAGGATTCTGACTTGTAATAGTCTGATTCCCCAGAAAACTTTCCTATCTGTCAGAAATAATTAAAAAAGACCATAATGCATTAGGGCCAGAATAGAATCTTCTAATATGTATTGTAAGTAGAAGACATTCTATTTCTTGCTAGATTTCCTTATTTACCTGCTTTCTAAACTATCTGCTTAAATAAAAGTAGCTCTCTATCTCATCAAGCTTTCAGTAGAAAATGGTCATTTTTACAAATCAGAAAAAAAAAAGATAAATGGGAATGGATTCCTTAACTTAAGCAAGCAATCACTAAACCTTCGGTGGAATCAGCAAATTTTTTTTTGAATGACTGCTGTACTGAGATTTTTGAAGTCCTCTAAACACCTCAAATACTTCACTAGAGAGAAAAACAAAAAGACATACTAAATGATCCTGAAGCTTTTAGGTACTATTCAGGCAGATATTATCTATATATAATAGGTTATATAATAGGCTGATAACATGACTGCTAATCACTATTTCAGTTAATTCAAGTCACAAAAGGCAATGAATTTGCAGACTATAAAACAAAATTTTGCAGTGCCTGGATCTGGAGTGTGCAAATAATCCCTTATCCTCATAATCACTGGAGTTCACCAAAGGGTACCAGGGGAAATGAAATGGGAATGGGAATGAAACACATGTATTTATGTGACTGATTTGAGAATAGGGAGCTCAAGCAGTAACCTATTCTGCTGAAGCAGAACTGTAAAGTATCATAGTTCTGAGCAGAGCTCTGGAGATGCACCAAGCATAGCTAGGCATACCCTTCAAAAAATTAACAGCACAGCAGGCTCCTTAGCGTGAAATTACCCTCTGTGTTTCCTGGGGTAAACAATGGTTTCCAGAATCTGCATATTATGTATTCATTTCATTACCACTAACTTATTCAAGCTTCTGTTTCCTCTGTTTCACATTCAGTGCTTCTAACCCTTTGTATTTTTAGCTTCTCCATTTCCTGCTCTTCTTTACTCTTTCATGTTCTCTTTTGCTCAGAGCTCAAAGAGAGGGTTCAGAAAACTTTCAGTAGGACACCTGAGAGAGGATGCTGGTCTGTCAGGAGCTGCCTATTATCTCTCAACCCTGTCTGACACAGGCAGTGAACGCAGAGAACTCAAGATCAGGAATATTGTGCACGGGATTGAATCATTGTAGCATCAGTTCATTTTGCAGTGACAAGGATCCTTAAGATAAGGGTTTAAAACTTCCTTAAAGCCAAACAGTATAGATACCTGTTTCAATGAAATTGAGGCTTATTTCTAAGTCTTTTATAATCCTTCTCATTTCTCATGATCTTCTAGTCCTTCATTTTTCAATCTCTTTCAACAACCTTGCATATGAGAGCACAATAAAAATGCTCTGACATCCATCTTGGTAAATGAAAAACATGGTGAAAGCAGAGTATGCATGTGTGCAGTTTACTCCTAATCCTAAGCTATTAGAACATTCTGGGAAAAAAAGTAATTATGAAATTATTGATCTGCTATCAGCTATAGAGTCAGGTTTTTAAGGTGTGCAATAATATCCCTAGATATGGGTTGTAATATGAGAAAAATTATTAGAATTTAGCAGCAAAGCTTAATGGAAGAAATCATCCAGATAAAGATTTTTTAAAAAATCTTTTCATGCTTTGTTTATTTAGTCTGAAATATCTTTATTCATGTGCTCATAGTATGAAGTTAGTACATGGGATGGAATATCAAAGATGGAAGTCTATCACAGCCAGATTTTATCTAACTTCAGTTTCTTGAATAATGTACAAGTTCTTTGTTTTGTTTGTTTTGTTTTTCTTTGCTTTGTTTTGTTCTGTTTGAATGTAGGGGCCACTTATACCAGTATTGCTCATGCAGAGTAACATTTTACCACCCAAAATGCCTAGAAAACACTGAATGTATTTAAAGGCTTTTGCAGTCACTCATCATGGTGCTCAAAGGCAGGATTCAAATCAATATTAAGGCACTTCAATTTAAGTGTTTGCCTGTACACATGTACATCTAGTTATCTGAGGAGAAAGTCTCCTGGATATCCCACAACAAAGGAAGCCTCCCACTGGCTGTCAGTGTTGGTAACTGAGTCCCAGCACAGGCTTCTAAGCCCCTGGTGCAGGCAGATCTGGAGAACACTGGGTGGAAACTAAAATATTACTCTTGAGCAGCAGCAAGTGTCAAATTCTATTGCACACTTAAGCGTCTGGTGTCATTTGAGTAGCTTTGAGGTGCCCTTCCTGATTCAGGACGGTGTCTTGCACAGCCCTCTGTGATCTCTGCCTGGCCCATGGGGCTGTCTTAGACTATATGGGCAGCTCAGCTGGCACCAGGTGCATTTATATGACTGAAGTGACTCCTTGATATCCACTTTGTGGAGGGCTGAAGCACTGCCTGATGGACTCAAGGGTGTCTGAGGCACTATTAGCTCACACCAGGGCTGTTCCCATCAGGAAGGCCAGATGTAGTCACATTGATAGTGTGGAAGAGGCTACATGGAACAGATCAGTCCTGACAGTCAGCCTCAAGGCCAGAAACTGTCACAGAAGCTTCTGGGTTGCTTTGCATAGGCATGGTGTTACTGTGTAGCTGTTATTTTCAGTCTTTTTGATTTATAGTGCCTCTCTTGCACAAACAAGGTTGAGACAAATTCATGTTCATGAAGATTTCTTGGGAGGCTCTGGAGCTCAGAGCCTCAGGTATAATTCATAAGTTCTAAGGCTGAAATTTACTCCTAGAGAAAATAAAAAAATCAAGAGTAGAGAAAGAGAGAAAGAAAGAGAATGAGAAACAATTAGGGTTCCCAGATGAGTATGCCCGCTGTGTTCCTGCTCAGTGCAGTGTCTGTCCCCACAATATTTTGGCACAGTAACTGTATATTTTTCACCAGCACCCATTTGAGGCCCCATTTTTTGCTCCTGTTTGTGATGCAGAAGCTCATTTTGATTGGTAACAGAGGCTAAATTCTGTATGACTGCTACGCTTAATGCTTCTGTGTTATTGGGGTCCCTAAAGTAGCTCAAAAACTACAACCAAAACAGAGGAAAAGGAGAAAAAAGAGGTATGATTGTCCTACTCTGGCAAATACTTTCTATATCAGCAGATGCAAGAACAAAGACATAAGAACAACAACATATGGGAAATGGCAGGAGAACGACAGCACGAGAACATCAAAGGGAAAATACTTCCAGAAAGGCTGTGGGACAGCAGTCCCATGGCAGGTTGGGTGAAAGGGTGCAGAGGTGCTGGGGGAAAGTCCTTAGCTGTAAAAAAGATGCCCTCATTTGGCATTCCCTCAGTCGGGTCACTCATGATGTACTTCTAACTATTAACTGCATCACACCTGGATTCAGAATGGTTTATTCTTTCCTATTTGGCTCAGAAACACTCCACAAAGTCAATTTAAGAACATTTATGTCTTGTGTAGGGAAATCATGCTGCTGCAATATCCTATTGCTTAAATGACTTAGAAAGAGATCTATAAATGTGTGGCATGGCTTACATAAATCAAAGTGCATTAGGGATTTGGGGAAGTTTTTGCTCTCACATACACCATTCTAAACTTGAAGTATGTAAATCAGTACCAATTGAATTACTCTTGATTTGTCTTACTGTAAATGCGCCAGTGTAGTCCATGAGTCAGCTTTTTAATTAGAAATCCCGGGGCGACTGAAGCTGGACAGGCATTTTTTACATTAATTATGTTTTTTCAAGGAGACTTGAAACTGAGAAATACTCAATAATTTGGAATAAAATAAAAACAACATTAAAATGATATAATTCATTAATCTATAATCTTCACTGTTGTAAGTGTTCCTGAGTCTGCACAGCTCCAAATTTAGAGTATAAATAAAAGAGAGTTCCAAAGGCTACAGAATTGACGGTTCATAAAAAAGCATTAATAACATAAAAATAATGAGTAACATTGGAAATAGGGTAAAGTAGGCAAGGTTTTCTTAATTTCCCTTTTGGAAATATTATGAGACAGATGTCAGCAGAAACATTTGCATGGATTTGACTGTTCTGTCTGGTTCCACACACAACATCACAAAGACAGACTCTGTACCAGTATCGAAATCTGTACTGCTGAGCTTCTGTGTCTGCAGAACAACAACAACCAGGTCACTCTTAGCATAGGAGAGACTTTACGTGAAGAAATGCAGTACAGTATTCCATACCTAGATCCCACTTTCATGGAAACAGCAGGAGCTTTATGGTTGCTCCTGCTTTTGAATTGCCTCTCCTCTTTTCTCCAGCTCTGCAGTCTCTGCTGTGTCTCTCTCAGGTGGCTTTTTTTTTTGTATTTTTGCAGAAGTCTGATACAAAGTCCTGTGAATTATGTGTAATCTAATACACTGTGATTATGAATCGTCCAGAGACCAACCTTGGATTTTTGGGATGTCAGAATGTCAGGAAAATTATGTCTCTAATTATGTTCAGTTCACAATAATAAATGGTAAAATTTGTTATATAAAAGAGATGTAGAAATAAAACCAACATTATACACAAATGGGAATAAGAAACTGTATTTAAAACCCTTTGACCTGTAGGTAATCAAGCTTAACACTGCAAATCCATTCAAAGGGAAATTTGGATGATCTTGTCCTTTGCAGAAAATCAAAAAGTGTATGGTGATCCCTTCTTCACCAAAAAGGAAAATGTTAAATTATATTGACAAAATACCTGCCTTTTCACCCGTATCACTACTCTTGCAACCTATTTTTCTGCTTTAAAGACTGTGGATTGGATTTCTTTAGGAATGAGTAATAGAGAAAAAAGCTTTTGCTAGACACAGAAATTCAGATCTAGAATGTCAGCAATGCTGTTTTGTGAAAGGCCTTGTGACAACAAAATAATAAAAATATTAAATGGTCAGGGGGCAGGTCAATATGGTGAAGAAAAAGAAATGACCCAATGACATGTGAAGGTGGACATGTATATGAGTTTTATAAAGCCCATAAAGCCCACATTTGGGAAAAAAAAATTGTTAAAAAAGTCAAAGCACGGTTAAAAGCAGATGGATGTTAGACAAACAGAAGTGACCTTTCAATTTGCTAAATACAGTCCTTCTTTCCATTTCAGAATTAACAACTCTGCAAGTTTGGTGGTCCTGATGGTTTTCTCAGGCAGAGGGAAGATTGCTGCTGTGCAGTGACCACCACAACTGTGGCCATTGGAGCTCCCAGAAGAGCAAAACCAGACAAAAACCGTTGGGTAGGAAGATATTGTTGGGTCTGGGCAAATAATACCTGTGCTCCAAGCAGATACAATTAATATTAATTATCCTAATATTTTGCTTAGAATTCATTCTCCTGTATTTCAGATATCCAGATTTCCTATTACCCAGACCAAAAAAATTTATTTTCCTGCATTCCCAATCTACGACATGAGAAAAAGATGTAGGTCTTCTTAGGGTTTGTTTATTAAAACTACTATTTTTATTTCATTCGGTTTTTTGAAAAATCAAATCAAAATTTGAATTAAAATCCAAAATCCTGAAGAATGCAGTTGCTCGGAAAGCAGTCTGTATCAGTCATTCAAATGTTTAATTTTGTGGACTTTTTCTTCTCTGTGTCTGGGAGAACTTGTCTTATTAGACAACATTTCAAAAGACAATTGACAAAAGGCAATTGCGGACTATAAGTCCTAATTTTCTCAAGTTAGAAATGCTGACAATGTACAAAACTTTTATAATTTATGGTTTGCAATGTTCCTGGCTTCAAAGAAAGAGTTGCTATCTAAATTCTGTCATGTGTCTCCTATTTTCCCACCACTTCTGGACACAGAGCATGATGTTTATTGATGTGATCCAGTGAGACAAATTTGTGCCTTCTCTTAATGTCAGGGTCTTTATTTAGCCACCTACTCCTGGTTCTCCTTCTGCCAAAAACCACTCTGTGTATATTTAAGTTGCTTTTAAAGAATGTTACATGAATCAGTAGAAATTTTGACCTGACAAAGTTTTCCATTTTCAGACCCTGATAAATTTTCCTAAATCCAATTGAAAAAAAAAAAAAATATGGAAAGAGAGAATCAGCAGTTCTTTCCTATGCTCATTCTCAGAGGATTCAAAAAAATAAAGCAAAAGCACAGTATCATTGCCCTGAGCTACTAAAGCTTTGATAATGGGAGAGCTGCTGATATATGGTAAGTACTGACTGGATAAATTTAAAAAATAAGAAAGCCCAAGCAAAAAAAGTCTGTGGGTAAGTTAGTAAAAATAAAGCTGCATAAAATCCCTACATCACTCTGCATTAAATGTTTATCATCATGTGAGGGATGAATCACTGAAATATGTTAGAGCACTTGTTATTTGGAGGGCATCTTTGTTGACAAGCAAATTGCATACAGTCTGAGCCTTTGTGGTTAAAATCAGCATGCTCTCTTCATTCTCAGAGGGAAAATGAAGTACGACAGAGAATTCCTGATGTGTCTGGAATAGAAACAAAAGAGTGTACAAGCTAAAAGGATTACTTGACATGCACAAAAATGTACATTTATATACTTTATTTATATCTTGAGGTCACTAGCTTTAGGACTGATGCTACTACCAGCTTATGCAAATATACTTCTTTCTGTTGACTTATTTTCTCTTTGTGAGTTTAATCATGTGGTGCTTTGGGGCTTAAACTGGCAAGTAATCCATGATCCTACCATCTCTGTATTCATATTCCATAGGTAGACAAACCCTGGAAGGGAACTCTGCTTTATTGTAGGACAGTTTATCCCAGATTTAATTCAAGAGAATGTGGGAAAAGAAAAGGAGTCTTAGTTACATTTAAATAATCATGCTGCTCTTAATTTGCATGGGTGAATCCTAAAAGAACAGAGAGCTGTAGAGGGGGAATTCAGCTTGCTGAATAGTGCCCAATACAATGAAATCTCAGCTTGGAGTCCATGGGCACAAAAATAATAAAAACAAAAATAAATTAAGGTCTTTGTATTTGTCCCGGGACATGTAAGTTTCCTTCTACTACCTGTTTTAAAGGCAACGACTCTTGGCTCCCTCTGCAGTATTCCCTCAGGTTTGCAAAGGGGCAAATCTACGGCCAAGTTGGAAATCAAGCCAAAACAGAAAAAAGAAAAGCAGCACATCAATGAGTAGTGGGGAATATTTGGGTTACATAGGTAAGTGTTGACCTGTGAAGCATGTTTCGGGTTAGAGCTTGGGTGGTGCCTTCTGAATTCTCTGCACTGAAAAAGCAGGAGGTCTCATGTCTTTAAATACTGTAAGCAGTATGAATATACCTTAGGATATATGGGGACTCATTTACTCTTAGGGACAGACAATTAAAGGGGTATTTTTAATATAAAAATCATACTTCATCCTGAAAATTTTTAAAACACTGTTATAGAAGTAATATGTTTTACAGACAGACCCTGGAAGAGATTAGGAATTCTTCCTCCCTTTCTTTCATACATACACTTGGCAAGGACTCTTTGTACCAAGGCTGATCATACATTTTCTGTTGCAACTATGTTTTTATAGATTTTTTAATGTTGTTAAAAAAGCAAAGTTTGATTTAAATTTTGTAACAAATCTCTGAAAGAACAGTGGGTGTTCTTAGAAAATTTGCGTGTTATGTTAAGTTCCTCTGGAAAAGAAATAATGTAAAAAAATTCAGCTTGCTCTTTATGGCATAGAGACAATTCTGTGGGCACCTTTTGTATAGTCAGTCATTCTGTCACTATCACCCTCCAGTGACTTTGTCTTTCACACAGTAATAGAGAAAAAAGAAATACCATTTAAAGATAGGAAAATGTGAACACAACTGTTACACTGGCAGGATGTCTCAAGGTAAGTGCATTGGCAGAAACTGCATTTAACTTCCTTTAAATTGACTAGATTTCAAGTTGAAAGTTTCCCATTAGTGCTTGAAATTAATGTGTCATTCAGTTTTCAAATGACAAAATACCATACAGCTTAAAAAAAAAAAAAAAAAGGAAAAAAAAAAAAGATGCAAGAGGGAAGCAGTATAAAAAGAAAGAAGAATAAAAGCCACCACTCCATGACGACTCTGAGACTGTGAATCAGGCTGCCAGCTGTCAGGCTGGGTAACCTCTGGTCCCCAAGATTCAAGAAGAGAGATGGGCCTTCAGTTTGACATTTATGTCAAGTGAGGACGAAGCCAAGTCCAAAGCAACCCACACTGTTGTGCATTCATGTTGGAAATATATCTCTTGTTAGGGTGTTCTTGGAGGTCACTGCATGTGAATTAATGTTCAGGGAAATAAGTCCTCCACTGAAGAACAGAACTCGTGTGAGAGCAGGTGCTATAATCAATATTGTGTTCTGGTAAGAACTATTCGGTGACAACACTTATGCCTTGGGTATGCAAAAGTGAAGCATGCATGGTTTTCTCCTCTCTCTTGTTTATTGAGGAACTAACTTAGAGAAATTATATACAGCTGTGGTTCAAGGCAGTGAGGTTTAAATAATAATTTTCCATTCCAGCTGAAAAACACATCCTTGCCTTCAATTTATTATTTTTATTTCAGCAACAAACATATTAAAAATAAGAAAAATAATTTTCAAGAGAGTATTTAAAAACAAAAAAGGGAGAGAAAGAACACACACAAAATCCCTTCTCATGTAATATTAATATTGAACAACTGGCTCAAATTATTCATGGCAATAAATGCCAATAAAAAAATTACAATACAGACTGGCATATACCAGAATACTCTTTCTTTCTGATCTAGAGACAGAAATATGTCATGAACTCACATTTAGTATTTATTTTCTTGAGAAAAAGTAGATACCTAGTATGAGGGTTGTAAGTCAAAATTCTGATTTTCTGCTCATTTTTTGGTGTAAACTAGAAGCATCTTCCCTTAAATCAGTGAAATTTCACCATTTAAAACCAGGGGGAGAAATAACAAAAAAAAACACATAAAGATATGTCATGCAGAAGACTAAATCCTGTTCTCTTTAATAGTACACAGGATGTGACCCACAGGAGTTTGCAAAACTGGTAGTAGCAGCACATTTGGAAAGAAAATAATAGTCTTGTGTTTCTCCTTGTCCAATTTTTGTTGTTTGGAAATATTTTAAACCAACTAGAATGAATTTTCTGTAAAATCACTCTTCTAAAATTTTTGCAATTTGATACATTATCTAAACACTGCTAGCAGTCCAATAAAAGTCTCATTGATGAGGTCTTACTTGATAAAGAACTGTCAAATATTAACTCATAAAGACCTCTCCCCCCTTTTTGCCCAGAGCTTGTCCATGCTCTCAAGGACAAAATTAAATAGCAAAAAAATATACAGCAACGCATAATACTACTCGAGTTGTTTTCATCACATTGTCACCTGTTAAATCACAAAACATTCCCCAAAGATGCTATATCCTTGTCTCCAAGCATGGGAAGGAAACTCAGGTTGGAAACAAGTTGAAATGTCAGGTGTCAATCAAAGTAGCAGCAGGACAGAAATGAGCCCTGGAAAAAGCAGGGCAATGACTTTCATTTATGACCAGAACTCATATTCACACATCTGAAATCCAGACCACTGTCTCATCCAGAGCAATAAAATTGCAGCAAAGCAATGAGAAACTGCCAACCTCACTTTATAAGTTCTGGTGTGGTGTGAAAACTGGTAATACAGCAGGGCCATGGAAAAGTACATTGGAATTGATGATAGAAGAAACCACTAATTTATGAGTAGAGTTGAGTTTTGGTGGACAACTAGTAGGAATCTGGGAAAAAAAAAATGTATTTCACAGCCTTCAATTATCTTTTCACCCATTGCTGATGTCACATGGCATGAACTGTGCTGGCAGTCAATGTGGGATGCAGACATAGCCCGGGATACTGCTGGTAGTACTGGCAGGAAGCGCTGGGAAGATGCTGCTTCTGCCAGCCTGGAGCAGGCAATAGTGCCCTGAAACGAGGGTATTGGGTCCATCCGAGTGTTTGTCCAAAGCTGGGAAAACCACCCAGCTTGATAAGGATCACCCAAGTCTTCCTGATGTCAGAATAAGGTGTGATTTGTATGGCACTGGCAAAAAGACAGATATGATTTACTGTCATAATTAGGCTGCACTGATCAAGCTGCTGCAGATACCCCGACATCATCAGTCACAGGATTTGAGTATTGTGTTGACCATATTCTTATTTCTTGATCCCCTTTTTGATTATCCTTGCACCTCCCTTCCTCCTCCCAGATAAATGAATTACTTTTCCTACTCACTGGGTTTCTTACAGCCATATTTAATTTAGGTATTTCTGATACCTTTATGTAGGTAATCGCAGCCTAGTATGATATTATTGATATGTTAACTGAGGTGCTTCCAAGGGTTCCCCTTGAAATATTTTATCAGTAAAAGCTCCCCAAAGGTCTCCTACAATTATGTGTGGGGTCTGTCTGCTTCTTATATAATTCTGCATTAACCTCATGGAATTCCATTTATTCCTCACAGATTCGTCTTTAACTTTTGTCACATACTTCCATTGTTTTCTGTCGCATGCAGCAATTCCTCATGTCATGTCCAATAGTTTTCCATGTCCTGTTCAGTTAACTTCAGGTCTATTATTCATCAGCCAACTCATTTGCCTCTAGTCCTAACAGGTCCAAAGAAGACACCCAAAATACAGTAATAAGGGCTGGGCAGTCCACACAGCCCTCTTGTCAACCCAACATACTGGCCATGGTTTCATCCCTGTTCTCTGATCAAAGCAGATGCCAATGTGGATGATGCATCTGCAATTCTCTATGTCACCTCCTGCAATTTATTGAAAAGTCCCAGATCTCCTTTCCGTCAAGTAGGATTTTTTTGTTTCTTTGTTTGTTTTTTAATTTCCATTTATTAATTCTTAAAATGTTCTTGCCACGCTTTAGATGAAGGTGCTCAAGTATATGTAAGCTGATGAAAAAGAATTTAAATAATTCCTTTGTTTTAGAATTTATCTCAAGCATGGATGTTTCTGTGCAGAAGATCCAGAGCTAGTCACTGGAACTTAGTCTCATGCAATATCAGTTAATCTATTTATTGCACTTTATTTACCTATTGTGAGTGCTCTTGAACTTTAGAATACAGCGTGTTTTCAAGCACACAATAACAAACTTTGAAAAAACTTGAGCTGTGGATGACCAGTGCATAGTACAGTATATGGTATAATTTCCAGTGTGTTTCTTTAATAATTCACAGAAGTCCTGGCTTTGCAAGTGGTTTTCCAGTCACAGTGACCCAAACTAATGAAATCTCACTTGTGTTATTTCTAATTGACTGCAATGGTTGCTCTGTGCTCTTAGTTGTACAATTGATCTGACAGCCAACACAGAAAAAAATTCTACATTCTCCTTCTGGCCACTCAGATTAACATATTTGTAGGGTTTTTTGTCTCTAAATTTTAAACTTCTAATTTTAAACATTAGCTTCAGCAATTTGTTGATCTTCTGGTATTATTCAGGACAGAGGTTTAAAGTCTTTGTAATGACCCTCATATCTGTCAATATGACCCTCATGTCTGAGG
The DNA here is from genome assembly GCA_013397395.1 of Sinosuthora webbiana. NCBI lineage: Eukaryota > Metazoa > Chordata > Aves > Passeriformes > Sylviidae > Sinosuthora > Sinosuthora webbiana. Next base: position 173,724 of record VXBN01015012.1, read on the forward strand.
GGAAGGGAAAAAAGTAAAGTCCCTTTTAAAGTACTATCTTTGCTAGGTGCAATATTTGTTTCAGATGAGATGTGTCATATATCTCGTGTGCAGCACGGCCTGTCTGATATGTCTTGTCACATTACTTCTTCTATCATGTGTCACATTATGTAAGGTCATGCTACTTTTGCTAACAATAAGACACAAAGGACTCAAGCAGCAGTGAACTGCCTGCCAGAGACTCCTGCTTTACACTCCATGCTGTCTCCTGCAAGGAAGAGCAAATCAAGAGCTGCAGCCCCAGACTACCAAGTCACCTGAAGGAAAGGAAGTAAATTACCAACTGCTCTAAGGACAACAGTCAATAGATTTTTTGAAAGGTGATTTAGAGCCTACTTCTGCATTCCTTACATAGCCTAACCTCCCATCAGAGGACAATGAAATTCTACACAAATTAAATGAGGTTATAATGCTTTTTCTAATGAGTTTACAGATTTCAGCTTTTTCTTGCCTATTTTCTGGGTATCAAGCACCATATATCAGACTACTGCACTTCAGAGAGATTATGCATTTCTTTCAGCTCTTATTTAACTGCAGTTGCTCAGAACTAAACCTACTGAAATCAGTTGCACTGAACTGGTGAGGGAAGGATAAGGCATGTGTCCTTTCTTCCTACTTGCATTCTAGATACCCAACTAATTTTCCAGAAGCACCAATAATGACATATAGTGACAGTATCAAAATTGTTAAATAGTATGCAAAGCAGAAAGAAAAATCTGAAAGATTTTTCATCGAGATCTGAAAAGAGAGTAGTTATCCTCAGCCACTGTCATGGAGATGTAAGAATGATCTGCTCATATATTTAGGATCCACCCATCATGCAACACTAACAAGCACTGTTTGACTGCTTATTTGGGTTATATTAATTTCCAGCAAGACACAATATCTTCCCTATGTAATTATCTGGAATTTGAATACTATCTTTCCTTAGCAGGAAATTTCCAGAATCTCCTTTTTGATCTGTTAGTGAAAATATTAGAACGGATAGTTTCTGGAGTTTTGCTGATCTTGCATAGAAAGAAAAACGATCACGGAGTTATCTCAGTTGTTCAATCTGAGGATGTTCCCAGGTTCCAGCTGGCTTAACCACAATTAATAATAATTAATTATTATTATATTATAATTAATTATAATCCTATTGTAGATATTTGCCTTTGGGGATAAATAACCCCAGGCACCAATACTGAAGAAACCAGCTGGGCTGAAAGCAATTCTGCAGAAAGGGAGATCCAGGTTCTGGTGCAAAACAAGCTGACCATAAGCCAGCAATGCATGCCCACCACAAAAAAATGCCAGCAGCTTCCTGGGCTGTGTTAGTTTCGTCAGCAGGTTGAGGGAGGTGATCCAGGTGATCCTTCACTTCTGCTCATCACCAAAGAGGTCACGCCTGGAGTTCTGTGACCAGTTTGTGCAGCTCAGTTTGAGAAAGACTGAATGGACTATATGAGCGAGACAGCATGGAACCACAGAAATAATAAAGAGTTTGGGGCATCTTTCATATGGAGAGAAGGGATTGTTCACCCCTGAGAAAAGAAAGTTCAGGGAGGATCTTATCAATATGTCTAAATACCTGATGGGGCAGACATGAAGTAGACAGAGTCAGTTCCTTCTCAGTAGTACCTACCAATGCAACAAGAGATGATGGACACAAATTAAAGAGCAGAAAATTCCACTTGAACAAAAGGAAGCTCTCTTTTTGTTTACTGACTGGGTGATCAAGCACTAGAGCATGCTGTCCAGAGATGTTGTGAAGTCTCTGTCCTTTGAACTGTCCTTAGATGTGAGAAAACCTGATTGGACACAGTACTGGGAAACCTGCTCTTGTTGATCCTGCTTGAGCAGGACGGGGTGTGGAGTAAAAAATCTCAAGAGTCATTTCTAATCTCAACCATTCTGTCATTCCATGGTGGTCAGTCATTTTATGTTATATTATATTATTTTGCACTGTTGTATTATGTTATATAATATATAGCATATATTTTAGTTATATTATGTTGCACTGTTTCCAGGTAACTGTGTCAAATCAAACCAACAATTTCCTACTGAGGTTTTTTCCTCAATGATTTTTAATGGGAAGGGGAAAAAAGGATAGAGAAAGCAACAGCAATAACCTATAACCTAACAAATAATGCTAAGCACAATAATTAAGTCCAGCAGAGCTTCCAGACCTCATATTATCATCTTGTCAGTGATTTAATACACAGAACATTTGCAGCTAAAGTTTTTGAGATGTGACAGCCATATGAGAAGAGAGTGCTTGCCCTTGATGGATCATATCTCCTTTATTTGCACCAGCAAACTCAGGAATGTGAGTGGTTTCTGGGGCTACAGAAACTAGCTGTTGAATCATAGAATCATTTAGGTAGAAAAATATGTTTAAGACCATCAAGGCCATCCATGCACTGCCATGTTCACCACTAAATCATATCCATCACTGACACTCTTCAGGAATGACGATCCTGTACCAGGGGTGATGATTCCACCACTTCCTTGTGCAGCCTGTTCTAGTGCTTGACAAACCTTTCAGAGAAAAATTGTTTTCTAATATGCAACCTAAGCTTCCCTTGGTAAAACATGAGGCTGTTTCCTCCTGTCCTGTCATTTGTTATCAGGAGAAGAGACTGACCCCCACCTTGCCACAACCTCCTTTCAGGGAGTTGTAGAGTGAAAAGGTCCTCCCTGGGGCTCTTCCTCCAGGCTGAACACCCCACTGCTCTCAGCTGCTCGTCATCAAACTTGTGGTCCAGACCCTTCACCAGCTCCATTGCCCTTCTCTGGATATGTGCTAGTACCAAAATGTCCTTCCTGTTGTGATAGGCCCAGAACTGGACACAGGATTTGAGGTGTGGCCTCACTAGTGCCCAGAACAGGAGGAGAGTCACTGCCCTGGTCCTGCTGGCCAGACAATTTCTGATACTCCAGCACAAGACTGACAGAGGAGATTTGCTGCTGTATAGTTCACACTGGTCCATTGAGGATGAAAATAAACTATATTGAAATACAGTGCTATAGTTTAAACAGATCATTAAAAAACTGTGAATCATCAAATGCATATTTCCTTGCTACCCTAAAGAGAAGGGGAATGCAGAAAGTTTAACTAAATGCAAATCTGCTGAACTGCCTTTCTTCAGAAAAGACTGACAGGATTTGTGGGGTAGGAATATATTATTCAAAGACGATCAGTCTGTGATTCCATGAGGATTTTTAAGGAAAGCACATGTCAGATGTCTACATTTGAATTAATTTACAATGCATCTTTTACTGTACAGGTGGAGGAGAAGGAGCCAACAGGCTCCAATGTTCATCCAGGTATGTCCTGGTTGCCAGGTATTGACCCTCCCTTCCCCTGCTGTGGTTATTCCTTATATTGGAATGTACCTCTCTGTCTGAGCTGGAAAAAGGAAAAATAGGACCTTTAGACTGTGTTAATACAGAAAAGTGAAGAACAGGAGGTGACACCTTTGTCCTGGGAGAAAAGGAGAGACTAAGAACAATGCTCTACCTTGTTTGGCATGACATTCATCTGTAAATAAGAAAAGAAACCCTTATTTCTTCCCCAGGATGTTTACAGATTTTAGATAAGTGCTATTTTATGTACAATATCCAGAAAAAATCTGGAAAATAGAGCCCAACACTCATTTTCTCTTAAATTATTAGCAATGAGCCCACACGTTTAGTTTTCTATGTATTATTCCTCTGCTCATGTTCTCTGTATGTTGATTTCATTTATTGTCCTATTTAGAATAAAAGCCTTTTTGAAGGTAGACTGTTTTCCAGCAGTACATAACTCTGTCAGAATGGGCTCGTGAGGCTGTGTGAAATGCAATAAAACATAATAAATAACAACAATGGCCCACAGAATTGCCATTTTATGGAGCTGCAAGATGCTAAACACATTGTCCTGAATACAAGAAGTTTCTTTCCACAGCTGCAAACCTTCAAGTCTGTTGCTGCCTTATTCTAGTTTGAGATTTAAAGACTATTTAAAGTAAAAGAAAATATTTATGAATGTTTAACACATAAATGCAACATTTTCTTAAGCAGATAATCCAAATGGATCACTTAAAAAATCAGTCTTCTAAAGTTAAAAAAATGTTCTTTAGCACTGAAAACAGGGTAGAGGAACATTCTGACTATAACTGCCTTCATGACAAAAAAAAAAAAAAATAGAAAAAGAATCCAAATCCATTATTGAAAATAATATTTTATCATCATACACTAACTGGAATTTATTAAATATTGTTTTAATGATACTATTCTGGGAAAGAATTCAAAAGTAGCTCAACACTTGCCACTGGTTATTTTCTTAATAAAACTGTTGTGAAAAGCTTTAATCTTTTTAAAATGCCTCGTATTATAAAACTAAAATTTCCCATTTAAACCATCCAAATGATATACATAGGATATAGTTAAAGATAACTAAAATAAGGAGCTACCTGGAGTTCTTAAATTAGATTTGTAGCTTAGAAAATACTTGAAGAAATAAGAATAAAGTTCCCTTTTGTTTTTCAGCAAAGGAGTTCCTTGTATAAGCACACACACATGCCTGTATCTGTATAAATGTGTGCATATATACATATATATATATATAAATATATAAATCCCTTCTCCACAGGGATGACTACTCATGCCATCAAGACAGCTCAAAGCACATCACATCTTTCTTGCCCATGCAGATCCATTGAATTTAAGAACCTCCTCCTATGGCTCCATTGGAAGCAGAATTGTGCTCTTACTTTCCTATATGAATACTCAAATTTGCTCTGTTTTTTGTATTGGCACTATGCTGATTTCTTCTTTTCATTGATGTAGCTTATTTGATTTTGCTGTCAAGGAAATTCACATTAAAAATCATGAGTATTTCATGGATTCATCTAAGACAAAAAAATCCTCTTCTGTGTTTTATTGCAGTAAATGCAGCCCTTGTTTATCTTCACTTGAGAAGTAAATTTTTTACATTTGTGAATTTATTTTGGATTTTATGTAAGATTATTCAAAGGAAAAGACATTATTTGTGACTGCTTAACATACAAATCCCCACATTTGCTTAGACAAATAATCCAAATGCATTACTTCAAAAATCAGTCTTCCAAAGTAAAAAAAAAAAATGTTTTTTTTAAAGAATCTTCCAAGTTCTTGCTCAGGTAAGCAATAATATTCCACTCACTAAGGTCTAAGAAATTTTAAACAGGATATAATATTTATTTTATTTTACTTTATATTTTTGTTTTTGTTTCTTTTATGCATTCACCAGGCATCTTTGCATAACATCTCAATGGTAATGAGTCCTCTTCTGGCTGCCTAATCCTGATCAAATTGGATTTTGTTCATCCAAATCATACTGTTTTCACAGCCATGCACACCTTTAAGTGGGAGGTAGAGGGGTATATGCATAAATGCTGTGGGGTGTGGGAAATTCCAGCCACAGACTCTCATAAACCATCAGAGTCCACACTTTGCAGTTCTCGTATGCTGCCTCCACAGCAGATGCAAATTCTCATTGAAGGTATTTGGGAACGTTCAGTCAGGAGGATTTTCTGAGAGGACATGCTCTTCTTGAAAAATTGATTCTTTGTAAAAAAAATTATTTTGTGAAAAAATATTCCATTTTTCCCCTGGGAAAAATCAAGCTGACAGGTCTCCAGGTTCCTCACCTGGAAGGTTTTTGCCAGCTTCACTCTCGGCAGGCAGGAAGCAGATTTGACAGGCGTTGGCCGGGCAGACTGTCAGAGCTCTGCCTCCTCCAGGCTCAGCCACTCTCCCCTACGTGCTGCTTGGATGGGTGAGAGCACAGAAACCCTGGGTGCTGCTGCTGCCTCCTGGAAAGTTGTTGTCAATCCACCATCACTGCAAGCAGGGAGCGATACTGAAGAGAGCCAGGGCAAGGAGGAGATAAGTTGTCATTCTGTTGCAGTTCAGGTGGGACAGAGACTTTTTTTTTGTTATGTTTTTTCTGGAAATGTTTCTTATGTATATTTATCTCCTTCATTTTTCTATATATATATTTGCTTTCTTTTTGCTTCTCCCTTAATTCAGGGGAAATGCTTTTGCACTAAATTATGTACAATCACACCTATTTTTGCATTATATATAATTACATATATTGCCCCATGCCTAGAAGTGTTCAAGGCCAGGTTGGATGGAGCTTGGAACAGCCTGGTCAACAGGAAGGTCTGCTTTCTCATGGGAGGAGGGTTAGAACTAGATGACCTACAAGATTCCTTCCAACTCAAACTATTCTATGATTCTATGACATTACATCAGCCATTATATACAATATTAACATATAATATGTAGCATGCACTTAGCTCTTTTATGTATTTCTGTACATATCTCCCTATGTACATATATGTCAAAGCTCTGCAATTTTTTACAAACAATGTCATACTTGTTATCTCTCCCAGTCCTTGTGGTTTTCATCTTACAAATTAGAAAGTTGCTCTTGAAATTTGTTACAAAATCAGGTATAAATGAGAGGCAGAAAAGTATACTTTGCAATTTAAAAAGTAAAGGAAAAAAAAGGAGAAAACAAAGGAGACCTCTGTATTTTGGAACACTAGCAGAACTTAAAATGTCAGTTTTAGATAAAATGGATTGCACCTCAAAACACCAGTGGCAGGGTGGTGTCTAATTCATACACTAATTCACAAAGCTGCAAAGAACCATAACAATTAAGAGCATGTAAACCCACATACGGAGTGAAAGACTTGCTGCTCTTCCACCTCTACAACAGCTTCTTCATTTCTCTCAGTAAAAGCTGGCCAATTTTCCACTTCTATCCTGAGATGATCGATATTTCCTAAGTGAGACACCTTTAGAAGTATTTCAGGACACATTTAGCTCCCTCTTTGATCTTTCCACATCTCCTTTTAGATATAATGGATTTTACTATACTGAGGCTTTATCCCACAAACTCTACTTTTATTATCCTTTAGCTGACTTTCCAGAAGATAAAAGCAAGTTGAAAGGACGACTTTTCTTAGCAACAAAAATTAATCATGCATCTCCATTTTGGGGAGCATCAGACACCATGGACCCCTCATAAACAATGCTTTTTGCAACATTTCCTTTTGTAGTTTTTTCTTGAGAAGCACACAAAAACCATGAAAATGAGAGGTGAAATATCTACCTATGTAACTTTCAAAGTTCAGGACTTTTGTTCTGAGAAAAGGGATGTTTCCAGTTGTACAAATCTGAGAAAAAAAAAACAAACAAATGGGGAGATGTGATTCCAACAACAGTCTTCCCTGCTTCTCCTTTTGTGAGGTTCTTCTGCCCTGCTATTTCTTCATGTCCTGCTCTGTGTTCGTCTCTTACCACAAGTCTTCCCCTGCCCTCAGCTTTGGACTGTACCAATCACAAGACCCTTGATAGGATGCTCATGTTTATCAATCTGTATTTTCCTTGGCTCATTGTTATGATGCTGGTGCTGTGCAAAACCAGTTCAGTTTGCCTAAGCAGACAGCTAAGGAAATGTTTTTGCTTGCTTTTCCTTCCTTTTGGAACATAGACTAAATAAAAATCTTCATAGGAATATGCCTACAAGAAAATACTGAACAGCAGAAACCTTATAAAGTCAAAAAGTTGCTTCAAACTTTCAAAGAAGAAACTTTTTTCCTCAACAAATCTTGTGAAGGCACTTTCTTCCAGACAAGTGAGCTGGAGAAAGTAGAATGTTTGGCTTGCTTTTCAGCATAAATCTAAATATCTTTGTTATTAGCAGGAAGAGTCTCAAGACTGGAAAGAAAATATCTTTCCCAGATAGCATGAATTTCAATCCACAGTAAATGTGGAAGTCAATGGAAATGTTGAAACAGAAATATTTTTCTGAACAGTATCCCTACTCATCTACCTAATTCATAATCTGATTTTTTTTGTGTGCTTATAAATGAGGCCAAGCCTTGGACTAGATTGGGTGTCAACTTTAGAGAGATAAACAAAGAGCAAGAAGCAAAAGAAACCAGCTCAGACCCACGATGCCCATTTAACATCCTGTTGTTTGATGTGTTCATGGAATTCAGAAAGACAGAAGGGTTAAAGAAAGGGATCATGAAAAAACTGATGAAATAATAGTAAAATAACCCAGTGCTAATGGGACACAGGGAAAAGCAAGTCCTACCTCCTTTCTCATACCCATTCCTGGATTTGCAAGGGAAAATCTCCTGGAAGGATTCCAGCTGCCAAGTCCGAGCGAGGGTCCTTGCAAATAACATCACATAAAGGCTGCTGACACCATACCCTGAGGCAGGACAGGCCCTAAAGTCCTGGTCTGGCCATGCAGGGTCGCCCTAATGGTCTGGAGCTGCAGCTGGCTCCTTGAGCAGCATGTTAGCACTTCAGGAGGATGCATGAAGACCTGATCTCAAACTGAATTTCATGAATGCCATCATCATGTGGTTTTACCCTGGGTGCATGTGTGTGTGTGCCACCCTCCACGAGCTGGTAGAGGCTCGTCTGCAGTATTTTTTAATGTAGAATTAGCTGTTGAACTTCAGCTATAGCTGAGTTACACCCAGTGACTCAAACTGAATTTGAGGCTAATGTCACAATATTGATGATTTAGAACTACAGTCCTGTGGGTGCCATTCTCTGCAGAGAAGTAAAGCATGTACTGCAATCGAGCCACTGGTGCAAAAGGGAATCACCTGAAAATACAGGAAAAAGAAATACTTGGCAGGAAGCCAGATCAGAGGAGTAAACTCAATTCAAAATGAAGACACCAAAACCAGATGTCTAAAGGAATGTGCATGCAGGTGAGCTATGTGTCTAAATTGCCACATAATCAATAGAGACATAGTGAGCAGAGTCCTTGTTTTTTAGGGAAAGATTCCTCTGACAGATGACTGGGGATGCAATTTAGTTTGCTACAAACAGACAGAAATACCATTTGAGAAAGACTAGTACATGCAAAACTTCTGCCCAAGGCTGTAGATAAAACACACAGGACCTATATTAAATCCACAATCTCAGGCGTGGTGACTTATGGCCAAGAAGGAAAACAAACACACCTCAGCCATGATTAAATGTATCTCTTAATGTATTTAAATCATACACTATACATGTAGAAAATTGAATCATTATTCAATCCCCTCAGACCACATGGGCTGACTGGTGTTAAATATCCTAAGTATGGGGGGTAAATTTATTTTAGGCACCATAGAGTATCTTATTTGGCCTTCAGCTTCTTCCTAGAAGGCATTGACATATCTCTCAGCCCAGGGATGGTGTTATATGGCAACAGCTGTCCCCTGGCTCTCTGACTGGGTTTATTCATGAGGCTCCATTGAGTGGCCATCCATCCAGAGAGTGAGCTAAACACTTGTGCCTACACTTCTGTTCAGATGTGTCAAATTTAAACTGTACCTATACAAAGAAACATGAGCTTAATTTCTTGGTAATAACGTTCTTCAGTTGTGGAATTTTGGATGAAAAACCCTGACTTTGAGATTGAGAGATCACTATCAGTGACAGTTTTCAATACCCCATGGGGTGAATAAATTGTAAATCTTCCCAGCAATATCATAACACAATCAGCCTCTGTCCTTATCATGGATAAATCATCCTGGTAGTAGTCTGTACCACCATCATCAAATGCTTTTTTTTTTTTTTTTTTTGTGCCAGAAAAGGCCTCCTCATTGTTTCTTTGGGTTAAGATTCTCATATTTCATATTTGGTCAACTTATCTAAAGGAAGTAATTTAATATGACACTGCATGCTGCTGCTGTAGTAGAAGAGGGCTCCATCATGCCACATTTGGCTCTTCACTTGCAGTGCCTGTCCCACTTCATTGGGTCTCCAGGATCAGACTAGGAATATGTGCATCTTCTCTTTGAGAGAATGTAGAGGAGCTGTAAGAACCAAATTTTTAGTGCTCTGCCTCTTTAGCAAGTCTAACTGGACTACCTGAGACCCTTTGGCTCCAGTGACTCCTTGTCTTAGACAAAACAGCTATGGAAAGACCTCTCTACATCTACCTCAGTGATTAAGCAGCTTCTGCTGGTTTACCTTTCCCATCCCTCTGGCACAAAAATGCATTCAGTCATTTCCCATACTTTGTTTCAGATGCAAAAGGCTCATTTTGGATCTTCCTCTCTGACTCCTTAGACTCCAAAGGAACAGACCTTGAAGATATTTATCTTATAATCTGTAGGGCTATGTCTGCTGCAAAGAGCAGTTCTGTCCATGTTCTGCTTCACTAGTAAAAATGATGTGACAGGGAAGTAGAGTTGTGGGAAAGAAATCTTCACTCTGCATTCAGAGTGATCTTGCTTTCACTGTGACAGCTTCTGAAGTAGCTATTCCTGTACTGGAAATAAGTATTGAAGTTACAGCAGGTAGCTCTGCAAAACTATTAGCTCTGTGTTTAATGCCTGCCAAAAGCAGGCAGAATTAAGAATTACTTGGAAAGGAGTAGAAAACAAACAAAAAAAAAAATCCAAAAAACACTGTAATGCCACTATTTAAGTCCCTCAATGTCTTTAATATAGTTTGTAGTTCCCTTGTCTCCAAAAGAATACAGCAGTACTAGGAAAGACACAGCAGTACTGGGAAAGACACAGACAGGGACAGTAAGGAGGACCAATAATAGTGAAAATCTAAACATAACACCTTTATTTTAGAGAAGTCACTGAAGAAAGGATATGACATATCACTATAAGATAGATATATATATCTAAATACAGAGTGGATCGAATGAGTAGAAAGAAACTATCTTGTCTGTGCTAAGACCATCAAACAAAATTAGCAAGTTACAGATTAAAAGCAAGCCATAGAGGTACTTTGTCATATGTGTGCCTGCTACAAGACACTGTGGATGCATAAAGCCTCTTTGGATTAAAAAAGGATGAGCTAAATTAATGACATAAAACTGACAGGATTCTATTAAACACCAAAGCATCACCTTCCATTCAGGCAGTCCCAGAGGCACGAGGCACTGCTGGCAGAGGAGCATTCCAGGGGTCTGGCACCATATGGTGCCCTGCTCCTACACGCCTCCTGTGCCCCTGCTGCTGGTCAGTGCTGGACAGACAGAGCAAGGTGGATTTTTGCCCTGACCCATTAACTGTGCTCTTATGTTCACACAATTAATGCCAGCCTCCAGGGAAGAGATTTAGGCCAGCTACTCTGGATTCTATTGCAATGCTTAAAACGTGCATTCAAGCCCTGCCAGCAAGATCAGAACACCTCAATTAGTCACTGTCTCATCTTATACTTCACCATGGGGATGTTTGGACCACATCAGGTCTCCCCAACACCTTTGCATACTTTTTAAAATTTTTAAATTTAATTTAATAATGTGCTTGTTTTAATAATGGGGTTATTGTCAAAAGAAAATTTATTTAAAAAAGGGAATACAGGAAAAAAATTATGGTCCTCCCACCCTTCTGAAATTATCCCTATTTGTGTGGGGACAAGAAGTCATAATTTCAGATATTATTAACACCATTATTGTATCCAGTGGTAACATGGTACAAAATTCAATGCTGCAGCTTTAATCTGATATTGATGATTCATAAAATGTCAGGTAATTTCATCCCCAGTAATATGATGCAAAGCTGTTATTGCAAGAGTCAGTTTCCAGTAATGAAGGATAAAAATATACTGGAATTCACTATTAGCAATATTAGGGCTGTAATACACTTCTCAAGACAGCCAGCTGATAGACTTGGAACTGACTCCCATGTTAAATTAAAATGCTCTTCTTTTGTTGTTGTTCATCATTAAATGTGTTGAATACTGTGTTCTTACCTGGGGGATTGTGGGTAGCTTGTAATATTTATAAAGGGAAGAGCTACTCATCTCAGGGCCATTTCTGTAGTATGTATTATTTATTTCCTGATCTATCCCCTCCCATGTTCACTGCCTTTAAAAACTATGATTAATAAAACATTCCATGCTGAACAGTGTGGGTTATATTCCCAAATATATATATTCAGGCCATTTCTATGCAAATGTCACAGGAGATTTTTCGTCACAAAAAATGTACCTATCCTCTACTTGATCCATTCATTTTACATTTATTTTTAGATTAATTATTCTATTTCCTACATGACTGGTTTTAGCTGGGCACCCCAAAGGGATTTTGTAACCAGTGTAGACATTTTTTGTTCTTTAGCACATATAAGAAGCAACTGAAGAAGAGAATTAAAAATAGTTCTTCACTTTGTTATCTTGTTTCCTTAAAAATATATAATTCATTATTACTCTATCAGGGAAAAAAAAAAAAATGTACACTTCTTAAAGTATCCCAAAATCATAGAATCCCATAAGATGCTGAGTTGGAAGGATCATTGAGCTCAACTCCTGGCTGTGCACAGGGCACCCCAAGAGCCACACTATGTGCCTGAGAGCTTTGTCCAAGCACTTCTTGAGCCCTGTCAGGCTTGGTGCTGTGACCACTGCCCTGGGGAGCTGTTCCAGTGCCCAAACACCCTCTAGGTGAAGGACCATTTTCTAATATCCATCCTAAAACAACTTCAGGCCCTTCTCTTGGGTCCTGCCACTGGTCGCCCCAGAGAAGAGATCATGATTTAGCATATTAGGAATGAAATATGCATTGTCTTCATCTCACTTTAGTCAAGATTTCAGTAGATAAGGCTATGTTATTTCTGCAAATGGAGATTTACATGAAAAGTCTTTATTGCTGCAATGCTTCTCGTGATATCTATTCATTGATGGGAGTGTGACAGGAAGTCTCAGCTTCTGAAAAAGGTAATGCACTAGCCTTGGCTCAATAGAACAAAAAACCCCAAATTTTCTTTTATAAGAGAGGGAAGACTATGTAATTTGATTTTTTTTTCTTTTTGTATTGTATCTTGTTTCCCCTCACATTGGGCCACTTCGTCCTAATACAGCAATTTGTTTTCAGGCAATATGCTTGTATATTATGGTTAATAGGGCTATAATAGTCCCTGACTGTGTTTATTTTCAGTTTTTATCACAGGAATAGCCAATGCCCTGCTAGAAGGCCAGCACTGCATCAGCAATATTTAGTCCCTCCTTGTCAGAATCCAGGCTCTAAGGCTACAGCAAGAAGCAGGTAAAATAGAAAGATGGTGAAATAACTGTAAAAGAAAAAAAAAAATATTCCTACTAATACCAATGAAACCAGTTATATATATTAATTTATCTATAAGTATGCATGATATCTAAGGTGCAATATAACAACCTGATAAGCTCAACGGGTCCAGTGCACAGTCTTAACACACTTTTGAATGTAAATTTATTCTCAGACAGTTTAATTAGGTTGGTTTTCAATCCTGAATTTTAATTCAAATCTTCAGTCTTGAGTCAGTCCTTAACTCCAGTAGAATATCAAGTATCATAAGTGGGAACAGGTTTAGAGAGAATTGGGCCTCCAGTCTGAAGTGTGAACCCCTCCATAAACAGGTTGTTACTACAGACCCAGCTTTGACCTCCAGCATCACTTGCTTACAACTACTGCACAACGCATAAAGAAAAAATGTTCTTTGTCAGTTCTCCAACCGATGAAGAAAAAAGGTGCTAAGAGCTGCAACTCCTGCAAGACAGATTTCAATGAACAGGAAACACTGTCCTCCAGGAAATAAAAGCTTTGAGCTACATACCCCAAATCGCTACTGACTTAAGATCATGTTGCTCGTTGTCTCTGTTCAACTGTTAAGTCTCTGAGGTCTTAAAAGTTAATCACAAATTATTATATCATTGCAGGAAGGACATAATTTGACAGGTAGAGAGATACCATGTTAAAGTTTTAATCTGAATGACTTTACATGCAAGTCATGAGGAGGAATGAATATTGAATCTTAATTTTCACCTCATCTTGGTGGGAGTTACACATATAAAAGGACAACAGGACTTGACTGAGCACTGCAGAACTGGACATAAGAGAAGAAAAATCTTATTGTCCTGATAAGTATTTGTCTGGCACAGAAAAGGGGTGGTCTGCTAAACAGAGCAGGAACAAGAAAGGATCTGGACACTAGTTTCTAGAACTCTTTGCAGAACAGAAAGCTTATTTGTCCGGCTCATCCCAGGGGCTAAATTGGATGGCTGTTACCAATTCTGTTGCAGGCAAGAGTGTGCAACATGAAATGACTCACAGAGTCAAAGGAAAACAAGTAACTCCTTAAAAAGCACTAGTTCAATCTCTTTTCTCCTTAGTAGCGGTAGTGGAGAATATCTCTAAGGGAAGAAATTAGCTGGTTTTAATAAACCAGTGTGTGGGGGTAAGTTGATCTACCAAAGCATGAATGTGTTCCTCTGCTAGAGATTACTGTGCTGACTAATTAGGTATTTAATCTGTTCCCAAATGCCAAATCACATACAATTTAGGTATTCTCTGTACTCTAACGTGAATTTTTTATAGAAGTCTAAATATGGTAAAATAAGAGATGATGACTCTGTAACATTAAACATTCCCTTACGTGATCCTTCAGGATCACTCTTTCAGTCTTAGTTTGAAGAAGAACTCAAGAAGAGTTTTCAATATTTAAAAAAAAAAACAAACCAAAACAAACAAACAAACAAACAAAAAAAAACACAAAAAACCCCCAAAAAAACAAAACAAAAAACAAACAAACAAAAAAAAACCCAACCAACCAAACAAACAAACAAAAAAAACCCACAAAAAAACCCAACCTCTAGTAAACTTTTCTATGATTCTTCATTAGATTTTGTTTTGCTTTTTTCTTTATAGACAGTATTACGAAGATTTGAAAACTGCAGATTAGATTCTGGATGCTTAACCTGAATCATAAAAAGGATCTAATTTAAAGAGCACACTTGTGTCAGACTTTTCACCAGAAAACATAAGTCATTTTTGACTTACTGACTGAGTGACTGGTAAATTCTCCTGTCACAGAATTTCAAGTGAAAAGTACTGAAGAAAATAGCGCTCTGCCTTTCCACATTTTGAACTCCAATACTTGTCTAACAGATTATTTGTTATTCAGACTTTTATAGAAGCAACTCTGTTTCAGCCATAATATTTTGCCTGATTGTTTGTGACATTCATTTCTAGAATTCAGAATAGCATGATACACCTAATATTCTCGGTTTGTACTCTACTCTATTATAAAATTCAGGCTGTCTGCTTATGACAGACACTCATTAAGGAGGGGTTTATGATTTAGCATTGCAATTACAGTCTCTGGGGGAGCTTCCCAGGAAACACAACTTGGTTAAAAAATTATGGTAAGGCAGGAATGTGAGTGCAGCCGTGTCTGTAGCTGAAATGCCCCCAAGTGTCTGAGTGCCATTTGTTCCAGAACAGCAAAGCTATCCAGGAAAATGACCATTAACCAGTTGAATTGCAAAATACTTTTGGAAAAAAAAATCACCTTGAAAGAAACATATTAAAAATATAAGTTATTGGGAACAACAGGTAGTAAGAGACAGACAGATACAGAAAAACCATCAAAATCTGTTTTGGTCCTGCCAGAAGCGTTTGCATGGCATCACCACCCTGCCCAAACCGGGCTGAGCATCCTTCCTGGGGTGTTCTGAGGGACTTGCCCCTGGATGAGACAGAACACCTGGGGGAGGGAGCAGAGACCCTTTGGGTGTGCACCTCTGACCTGGTGGGGATTTCTTCACCACATCTACATCAGGGGTTGCAGTGAGCAGCATGGACATATGCACAGCTGGAACATCTGCAGCTCCCACAGAAGGGAGCTCCAAGTAAGGGCTGTGAATCCTGCAGAGGGTTTGTGTGCCCAAAACCCACACAATTTGTGAGGGATGTGTCCATGTGAATATTAGCCTGTGTGCATTTGAGTATAATTTATATAAAATGCTTTGAGGTTGGGAGAATGTTTAGAATTTTATAGCTGGATATTTAACAACTTTGACAGTGTCTGGTATTGCAGTTTATGGGTTGCACTGTCAATACTGGTCTTGAATGTATAGTTCACTGAAGGTTTGTTGGTTTTGTGATATTAATAAATAAATAAACTGCTTTGATCCCTGTTTGGTTGAAACCACTTGAAATGGAAAAGTTTCCCAACCTGGTTTACTTTTTAAATAGCAACTTGAAAATATAGGAATATTATATAGAAATATAATAATCTTTAGACCACCTTAGATAAAGACATTGTTTAAATGCTAAAATTGTTACAAGCACAATTTAGAGTCTTTAGAGTTATTATAAAACAGAATACAAGGTTGAAGATACCTCAATAAACTGAAGGCAAAACGCACATCAGAGTTATTAAGCCAGAACTAACAATGTCATGGTGCTATTTGAACCAAAAAGTCGTTCTAAGCTTTCTCCTCCTGGGAACTGATCCCCATCACTTTCTATCAGACCTCTGTTATGATAAGACCATGGAAGTAATAGACCAGGAATACCAGGCTCTAAACATTTACATACTTTATCAAGGGTACTGATCACAGTGACACGCTCCTTAACCAAACAATAAAAGAGAGGAAGAAAAGGCCTTCTATTTTCTGATCTCTTTTGCATATTGTCATTCTTGCTTTAACTCATTTGCCCATAAAAATTTCTCTGTGATAGAGAATGTCAGATGATGATAATGAATAAGCACAAACTGACTAAATGACAAATTGTGTGCACTAAGCAAACCAAGCTACTTTTAATATTTTTTGGCCAATTATTTCAATGTACTGCAAGAAAGGACATCAGATATGTTGCCATGATTGTTCTCATTAAATATATAAATGAATTATTATCATATGTCATAAACCTCACATCATCTTCAGCACAAATACAAACTTGGAACTGCAAAGGACTTCACAGATTAATGAGTTCAGTTTCTGCTTTTACAAGCAATTATGTTACACATCCCATTTAATAAACTAATCAAAGTTTAAAATTAATTAAAGTTTTTGCCCCTCTTGTATTGGACACTTTTCCAGACTCTTGTTCTCAGAAACCTTCTAATTTCCAACATAATATTTTTTTTTTTTTCAATTCCAGTTTTATTCCATTTATTCTTGCAACAAGTAGACTTTTGCCTCTTGGATATTTATTATCACTGATGCATTCACAGAAAGCAAGTATAATCCCTACTTAGCCTTCATTTTGCAAGGTTAACAAGCCAAGTTGTTTCAATCTCCTTTCATAGTAGAAGTTCTTCATTTTATAGTCATTCCTCTGTACTTGACTCTGAACTTAATCTAGTCTGAGTTTAGCTTCTGTGGGATACAGAGATTATCTCACTTGGGCTGCTCGAGGATGTTCTTTGCCTTTCTCTGTTGGCTACATTGTATTGACCTGTGATCAGTCAGTTCTGTAAGGTCTGTCCCTCTGTCATTACCACCTGAAGAAATCCCAGTTTAGAGGAAAATTGTTATTATATATCAAAAGTGCATGGCTTTGTGTTTTGTACTTCTGAATTTCATCTCATCCTTGTTTTTCTGGTACTCAGGCCCATCTCTCATCTCTTCCTTTCAATACTGGAGAAAATATTCTTCTGTATTAATGATGACTCCAAAAATCTCCATGTCAGTAAATTTTATCAGTATCTCCCACACTACTTTACTGTGGGAACTAATGAAATCCTTAAATGCCACTGATAACTCCTTTTTACTCAATATTTTCCATGCTTATTGTGATTTAAACATATACCCTCCATTTTACTGTTCCTCATTTTCTAGTCTAACTTCTTTTTCTTTCAACGCCATGTCAAATATTTTGCTGAAATCCCCATGTATTAGAGCCACCACCTTCTCACTCAACTATGAAATCTCTTTTAACAGACTGTGGCATGATCTATTTTTGCTAACATAGATTTGTGCATGATTTTATATTACACTTACCATCCTTTCTGTGTTTTTTTAAAGAAAGAATTCTAAATCTTCTGGTATTAGATTAGTTGATATTAGATTAACAAGCTTGGAGTGGGTTAGATCACTTTCCCCTCCTCTGTTCTTAAGTATAGGTGTTAATTTCCTAATCTTAAATAAGGTGTCACATTTATCTTGCAAGATTTAGTCTAAATGCTTGCTCCCAGACCTGTAATTTCATGTCCCAGCTGTTTCAGAAATGGGGTTAGAAATTATCCAGTCCCCCCACACTTAAACACATTGAGCCTTGTTAGTTTTGCTTCTCTCTTGACTCTACTTATTTCCTCACTCTCTTACCGTTTTTTCTTTTTTGAGGAACAAGACTTTTGCTTTTTCTTTAAATAGTTTTACAAGTCTATCTTAACTTGCCTTTGGAAAATTTTTTCCTACCCTCTAGGTGTCATGTCTTGGAACACTAATTTTATCACATCGTTTTAATATGAAAATTTAAAATTTCACAGGTTTTTTTACATAATTAATCCTTTAAGATATATACTCATGTATTTCCTACTTTAATGTGGGATGTTTTTGTCACTGAATTTCCAAAATTCCAAGTCTCTATTGTGTTTTAGTTCCTGACCCCTTTAGTCCAACTAATTCTACTAGTTTCCTCAAACTAGTAGAATGTAATGTTTTAATATCAGAAACTTTATATATGAACCTACTTTTGAATATGCTTACATTGAGTACAAATGAATTCAATTTTCTTAGATTAAATCACTTGTGTCTTCTATCAGAATTGTATACAGTGGTTTTCTTCCGTATCATAGTCAGTTTAAAAAAATGTTAAGGGCTATTAGGAGAAAGATAATCTGCTAATTTTCACATTGAGTAATAATCAGTAGCATTTGATTTCCATTTTTGCAAGCACAAGTGTCATAAAATAACACATTTGTGCATATTAATAATGATGGTTTTACTGAAATACCGCTTAGAGGCAAAACATGTGAACTTAGGGAAAAGATTTTAGACACCATATCTGTCACAAGTCTGGCCAGCTGAGATTGTAGGAAGATCATTTTCTGTCCATCTGCATCTATGAATAAAATAATTTCTATTTTACCAGTGCTGTTAGGGTGCTTTCTTTCAATCTGCATCTGACCTCAAAAAAATAACATATATATGAATATAAAAAAACTCTTGCCATCTTTCTCTGACAGAATTTCTCCTAAGCATATGCTCTATATAGAGCACATGTCTTGTGAGGGCAGCTGAGGGAAATGGGATTGTTTAGACTGGGCAAAAGGAGGCTCAGGAGAGACCCTCTACAACTCCCTGAAAGGAAACTTTACCCAGCTGGGGATCATTCTTGTTTAACAGGAAAAAAGTGATAGTACAAGAGGACACAGCTTCAAGTTGCATTAAGAGAGGTTTTGGTTTGATAGTAGGAAAAAATTCTTGACTGAAAGGGTAGTCAGGCATTGGAACAGACTGCCCAGGGAAACAGTGGAATCACCTTCTCTAGGAGCATTCAAATTATATGCAGATTTTATGCTTAGAGATATGGTTTAGAGGTGGTTTGATTCAATGCTCTTAGAGGTCTTTTCCAACCTTAAAACTTCCATGATTCTTTTACTTTCCACATGTATTTGGCATTCCTGCTTCAACCTCCTGAAGAAACACGCCTTGATTACCCCTCACATGAATGACTGCATCTTAAAAGTCGTTGGTGTGGCCATTCCACCCTTAAAATACAAGGCAAATTGGGTTTGATCTAAGTCCATCTCTCAGGCAGATACACATGATTTATCATGCAAAAGTAGATCCTCAGAAGAAATTTAAACATAAAGCACTGGGACTTGGCAAATTATAAGCATGGTGTAGCAAAGTCCTGAGCTCCTTGATAGGGAGATTTGTAAAGATGAATTTATTATAATTATTGCCTTCATTAACCTTCATGTTTTTATTTTGCTGTGAAATTAATGATAGATACATTATAGCATCCAACAAAACAGCCCAAAATAGCAAGGGTCTCCCTGATGAGAAAACAATTACATGAGCACTCCTATAAAAATCCAAAATAATTCCATTGAGAAAACTACTTCTATGTTTACACTTCAGTGCAATCAAGAAGCAATACAGTCATGCCACCACTCCTATTGAATGTCTCAGCAAAACAGAAAAAAAAAAGCAGATCATTACCAGACATCAACCTTATATCTCCTTGTCTCCAAAAGAAGCTGGCTAAATACTACTTTTGTCCAATTTCTGCATGTATTTACCAGTTTGGAAAGAACTAATCATGAAAAGGAAAAATATGGGGGCTACATTAGGTCTCAGAGTCAGGACACAGATACAATAACTACCTAAGAATCAGTAAAAAAGCATTCATGAAATATTTTACTCAGTTATCCACAAAGAAACTTCTACATTTTTCTGAAACATGCTGTGAGAATATGAATTAGTGGACAGTTTGTTTTCCTGACTCAATACATCAGATCCTGAGTTTCTACTTTTAAATAAATGTCAGACTAATGTTTATTAAATAAGCCTAAGCAGGGACATTACTTTGATTTTTTTTCTTTTAATGTCTGTTCCAATTTCAAAATAAGAAATGTTTCTTTTACCATGTCCCTTCATGTTTGCTTCATACAATTATTCTCTTGAAAAGTCTGTTAAGCCGAACATAAACTGTAAACATAAACTTACATTTTTAAATAGTTATGGAAATGACTGAACTGATAAGTGGAAGTATTTTCTCTAGAAATCGACTGACAAAAGTTACATTTCATTTCAAGCAACAGAAACAAACACTGACCTCTGTGTACAATCACAGTAATGAGGGTTTTGTATGGCCACAATGAACTGCTTAAAAATGAACAACACCACAATCCTTCAGAGAAATTACTAAATTCATAAATTCCCCGTCTTTCTTCCCTCTTTCACAAGTAATCTTCTTCTCCATTATTTCTGTCAATGTTTTAACATTTTTATGCAACTTGATTCTTTCAAGTTCCCTCTGGAGGGGATCCCTTCTCTCTAGCATGTTGGCCACAACATACAGCTGGGTGCCATCAGTAGACTTGCTGAGGGTTCAGTCAATCCCACTGTCCATGCTGCTGAAAATGCTGTTAAACAATGAGTACCCCTGTACTGACCCTTGAGGAAAAACATTCAATCCATTCAAGTGTATTGTATAAATTACCACAGTAAAAATATCCACATTAGACTGTAACAGATAAAATGTATGTTGCATGGATTTATAAAATGTATTGAAGTGTATCTGAATCTTCTGTTTCATAATGTCTGATCACACAGTGAAGTCAGGAGCTCTTTTTAAGCTCCTTGGGCCCTTCAACAGGGTCCTTGCTGCAACCTCAAAAAGTTTTTTTTTCCTGCAGGTTTTCAAAACAAAAGCACATTCAAGTCTGCAGTAATCTCATCCCTGTGGAAGTCCATGGAACTGAGACATAGCCTTCAGGTGAAGTACTTAGCCAAATATTTTTTCTTTATGGATAAAATTAGGTGTATACCTCAGAGTTACATGCATGTTTAAGTGTACCTTGGAATATTTCTGTAGTTGTATTCCAGGAATTGGTTTTCATTGATTTAATCCTTAGATTTTTCCTCAAGGTTCTTCCTCCTTGGAACACTCACATGGACTGTTCATATTTCTTCTGAATTAGGAGAGAGTCTTATAGTGTGTCCCCTGGTGGGGGTATCCCAGGGTGAGACTGCAGCCATGGAGTGAGGGTATTGTGTTCCTAGAAGTCATAAAAAAACAAAATGAAGAGGCAGTATTGACCTTCCTATCATATTTTCAAGAATATATATATATATATGCATACATGTGCATACAGTGTATAAGTGGTGAGGACATATGAACTGGAGGTTGGGTGTAATCCTGAAAATTTTGAATACAAGTGTTGTTGAATACTGTGCAGGTATCTTATGTAGGTATAGAACTAATTGTTATTGATAATTAAAATCTAATTCTACAGCATTGCATCTACCTGGCTATCTTCATAAGACAAAATTAAATACTTGGAAGCCTCTCTCAAATGTAACTTTGAAAGCTAAGGTATGAAGTTGACACAAACACCAGAAAAAAATTTGAAAGGAGAAGATGCCCCAAAAATTTGGAAGTATTCAGTTTTACAGAACAGGTTACAAGACCTATCTCTTGAAGGCACAAGAGCCATGCAGTGATGCTCTAATGGAGGGCCCTTAAAATATTTTCTGATAATCTCAGAAAGAGGGACAAAAGTCCAGTGAAGACAAACACATTTACAATTGATAAAGCAGGAGTTTGAATTAATGTGGTTAGTTTGGAAAGTCAAAAGCGGTTGTGGTGCCTCCTTCCATGGAGATATTCAAAAGTGGTCTGGATACAATCCTGAGCAATGTGCTCTTGGGGAAAACCATGCTTGAGGAAGGACTAGATGACCTCCCATGGTCCCTTCCAGCCTCATCCACTCCCTATAGTGTGGTTCTGTGAAATCAGTCACCCATTTCAAAGAAAATAATTATATAGAATTGCAACAAGTTTAGATGCTTATAAACCCAAAGGAATTTATGCTACAAAAAAAAAAAAAAAAAAAAAAGCAGCTTGTATAAGGTAGCACATTGGAAATTGTAAGACAGATGTCAACTATTTCATATTTGGAATTAAGATATAACATTCTTCAACAACATAATTCTGCCAAAGTATTCTTTTGGGAACTCCATATGTTTTTGAGGCGTGGTTTGTGTGTTTTTTGTTTTGTTTTGTTTTTTTCTGAAATACATGCTCCTGGTGACTGTCAGGTGAAATACAGAGACTAGCTAAAATATTTTCCCATGTGGAGATGACATTATCCGGGCCACAGAAATTGAGAATTAAGTTTCTCGTCTCTGGTAGGATGTTTTGCTTCTCTGTTTCCAGCTGGTAGAGTTTAGGCACAACTGAATTTATGGGGAGATTATCCATTGATTAGTTTGGTCAAAATTGGCTCCTGGATCATAGTGTCTAAACCTGTCTAGGATCTCACATTTTAATTTACTGCATGAGAGCTATAGTTTTACTTTTTCTATAGGCCTAGTGATAGGATTTTTTACATAGAAAAAGAATACATTTTTAACAGAAAACCAAATATTTTCTAGAAAGGCAGTTGAATGCTGAAAAACACAATGAAAACCACCTCATCTGGAGCTCATTTTGTATGATCTGCTGTTCACAGAGAGCAGGCATACATCATTTGGCTTTATTTTTACCCTAGAATTTAATGCCCCTTGTGCAAAATGTAGAAGTTAATTGGTAGCTAACTCACTTTGATAGCGTGTTTGCTATGCTTGGGGGACATATTTTCCCCAATTGCCACATTTTAAATAGATTTTACCTTGCAGGGTTTACTTTTAGCTTATCATTACAACTTGGAAAAATTCACTACCTTTCCTCCATGAAGATAAGTGCTCCCAACATACTTAATAATAAGATGTCGTGTGTATATACATGCAAAGGAAAAAAAGAGTGGAGAAAAAACTCTCTACTGTGAAGGATGTACCAATTAATTATTCACAAGTTGGACACAGGCATATAAATTTTCAAGATGTATAAGCTAGTTCCTTGAGAAAAAGTTGAAGCAGTAACTTGTATATTCAAGGCATTCATTTGTGTCAGAAATGTCAAATTACTGTATGACAATTCCTGTTCTTACATTTTGCTATGCATTATTGGTTGGAAGCTGCTGAACATTCAGTATCTGGAGTTTTATCAGGAAAGAATGACATAGTTCTCCCACTTGATCCGTCAAAAAACTTTGATGCACACGAAACTATGCCTGGGTTTTATTGACATAAAAACCTATCTGGGATATTCAACAGCAGAGGTTACCAGCAGCCTCTGGTCATTTATTAGATTTGGACTTTAGAAAGAAACTCCAGATATAAAATTCAGTGAGAACAATTGAATATTCCTCCAGGAGACATTGTTATTCAGCCGTTTCAGATGAGAGTATACTGCTAATTAATAATTTACAGAAACTTCATAACTTCTAAACTATTGCAGATGACAATTAAATGGAAGTTTTCGGGGTTTTGTCAGATTGTTTGTTTTTCTGGTCTTTAGAGCAACTGGACAAATCCTGAGTTCTTTAAAGAAGTCACTTCTTGGGGGTGTGGTGGTTATGTTTTGGTTTGTTTTGAAATTTCATTATTAAACTGGAGAAGTCATCAGAATGCAGCTCCTTGTGAAATGCATACTCCTCCATGAGATATTTGTCCATGAGATAAAACACATTTAGCTGAAGTCATATTTCTGTTTCTCAACTAATATGAAGATAACTGAAATGCTAACATAAAGCCAGCTTTTCACAGCACAATATTCTTCTTCATTTTTCATTAAAATCAGGATCAATCTTTAGAAAAACACAAAAAACCCACCTTGACATATGCAATGCATCAAGACATATTAGAGGTGTTGCCCTGGAGAGTTCTGCACGTGTGAGTGGAAAGCAGGAGTTTAACAAGCCAAATAGCTGAAACTGGGTGAATAGGTAAGAGACAAGGCTATAATTCATTGTGTCATCACACTATGTTCCTTCCCCTATCTGTATAAAGAGGAAACCCTCCAGGGGTATTCAAACTCTAAAAAAAAAAAGAATTTAAGTCCAAAAACATGATAATAATGTGGAAGCATTGGCTTGAAATGACAAAAGCCCTAAGCTTTTAAAACTTTACAATGTTTAAAGTTTAAAGAATTTGCATGAAACTGCCATTAGTTTACCATAACCATTATTGCTGCTAACAGCAGTTCAATCATATGTCTTAAATCTGGGATTTTGACAGCTCAGGGAAATTATCATTCTAAATAAGTAATGTGAGCAACTTGCTAAGTAATCCTGAGGAGTAGTCAATTCTCATTTTTGGTGGGAGAATTCTCCACTGGTGTCCGTTTAATTTCCCATCAGATGGCAAACATGCCTCCCACAAGATTTTTCCCCACCCTCCATGAGCCCCAAGTGTGTTTCTGAGCGAGTGCATCCCTTGATATGAGAAATTACCTATAAATGTTACATAAATATGACTTAGCAGGCTGGTCTGACTGCCTAAGTTTATATTCCCACAGGGCTCCTGCAGAAGTCCAACAGATGTGTCTCCTGGCAGAAAATCAGCCAAGATAATGAGAAAAGACTTCAACTTCCATATGCTGGTATCAGCCTGGATTTAATGTCCTTATCCAAGTGCTTCCCTTCATCAAAACTTCTGTAGCTCTCTGGCAGGTTTCCTCAGTGTCTTCAAGAGATGTTCTCATAAAGGCTGGCATTGTGTAGTTACTCTGCTGCCTTTGCTTTTTTGCACCTATCTCTTTGGCCATGCTGAGTTTAAGTAGAAAATATATTCTACACTTTCTCTCACCTCTCATGTTGGAGTGTGACCATTATCAGTGAATACAACTGAATGTATACTTGCTAATAAATGCAATCCTGGCTGGCTTTTACAGAAGATCTGCATTTGTCTTAAAGATTAATTAATTCTAAGTCTTTATCCTAAATACCGCATTTGATGTTTATTAGAATAATCAGGCTCTATTATTTATCCAGCCCCCAAGAAGAGCTTGAGTTTTGTGAGAAATACTAGCAGGAGATCTGTGTTCTCATTTTATATTCATATGGGAAGGGCCTCAAATCTTCAAAGGCAGATGGGTGGCAAGATATCAATAGCGTGCTGGGATGAGGGGAAGTCTTATTCAAGCCTGAGTCTAGTTTTTTTTCAGTTTTGTCAATGTCTTCTAGGATTCTAAAAACCTCTGGGCATTCGAACTCCAAATTCCCTCAAAATAGACAAGGAATTTGGAGGGAAAATTAATTTATTCATGTTGCGTCCTTTTTTAAAAGCTCTTTTCTTCATTTTGAACAGTTTTAAAAGTTGATAATTCATTACTGGAATAAGAGCAGAAGAACTCTGAGACTGGTTCAGGCTAACAGTGTGGTGGAAGTCTTGATCTTTACTTCCTGAATGCATAAAAACCCCATGAAAAGCATTCACAGAAAAATGTCTTGCTGAGACAGGTGCTAACAGTAGCAGAAACTGTTGCAACTGCATTTCAGGAGGTTCTATAGTCCTGCCTCTCTAATGTGGCCAACTGCTTTACTCCAACCTCACTGCCTGCTCGGTCTACAAAAGCCATGCTACTTCTGCCTGGCATGGATTAGATACTATAGGAATGCATTCCCCACACCCCCAGCAGGTGTTTCCAAATAGGGAAAGAGTTTCAGTTTACCTTTAGACATTTTAGGAAGTGTAACTAGAAAGTTCTGTGATTTTCTCACAGTAATTGGCTCAGCACCAGCACAAAAGCATGGATTGGGCTCTGAGAGTGTAACTCAAAGCCTCTTGGTGATCTTACTGGCAGCAAGCCAAATTGTCCCTCCAAAAACATTCAGGATTTAGGAAGGAGCCCAAAGAAAATAAAAGGATTTTTGGAATGTTTTTAGCAAGATGTTAGAAGGTTTTCTCAGACACCTGTGCGTGGCTTATCTTTTGTTTTCTGTAGCGTTTGTTATTTTGATATTTTTCTTTATCAAACCTTTTGCTTTATAAAAAACCTCTAAAGAGAAGTTTCGCTAATTAATTTTAGCCACTTCTCTCCAAAGGCTGAACCCTCAGAGATTAATACATTAACACATGATTTATAAGACTCTGGCCAGGTGCTAACCTGTATCAAGATACAGCCTTTTTTTTTTATGAGGGAAAGAGACCTTCCCTTAGCAAGGTCAGCAGTGTACTTGCCACTTACAGCCTGAGCATTGGAACAACTGATCTCAGCTCTTTGTGGCAGAACAGTTTTCCCCAGGGAACCCATGGTGTCTCCAAACATATTTTAGGTATGAGGAAACAGACCTAGCAAGGGGAGATTTGCCTAAAGTCACACAGTAAACCACAGACACAGGAGGGACTGAATCTGTTTTCTAAGCCCAAGCCAGGACACTGACCAGAGCTCAGGATGTTGTCTGGAGTCAGACTATGCCAGAACAAGGTGCTGCTTGGACATCAGGCTGTTACTAATTTCACAGGCCAGTCTTCAAATGTTCACTGTGCCCTTTCAATAGGAGCTAAGTTCAAGGGAAATTGTGCTCTGCAGAATTGCTCCTTCCTGATGACAAGCTACTACAACCAAGCAAGGATCTAGAAGGTGAAGGGGTGGCTTGAAGGCATCTCAGCTCCAGTGCCTTGAGTCTCACTGTTAGTTCCTTGTCCCTCCTTTCCCACTCATATTTTTACAGTGATTCTCCCCTTCTGCTCTGCTTTCACGAGACCCGATCTGGAGTGCTGCATCCAGATCTGGGTCCCCTTACCTAAGAAGGTCAAGGAGCAATTCCAGAGGATGCCATGGAGTTGGCGAGGGGACTGGAGCACCTCCCCTGTGCAGACAGGCTGAGAGAGTTGGGATTGTTCAGCCCAGGGAAGAGAAGGTTGTGTTGGGGCCTCATAGCAGCCTTCCAGTATCTGAAGGGGGCTGCAGGAAGATGGAATAGGACTCATCTTCAGGAACTATAGTGATAGGACAAGGAGTATGGGTTCAGACCAAAAGAAGTGAAAATCACATTGGATATATGGAAGAAGTTCTTTACTGTGAAGGTGGTGAGGCACTGGAACAGGTTGCTCAGAGAATTCCATTCCTGGAAGTGTTCAAGGTCAAGCTGGAAAGAACTTGGAGCAGCCTGGTCTCGTGGGAGGTTTCTCTGCCTATGATGGGGAGGGGCTGGAACTGGGTGATCTTTAAGGTCTCTTCCAATCCAAACCATTCTATGATGCGATGATTCTAAGTGGTTATTTTTGGATAAATGTTTAAAGTGTTGTTTTTATACCTTTGCATGAAAGAAGCAATTTTACATGTAGCATTCGGGACATATTCAGACTGCAATTTTTCTGGGGAAAAATTTTGATGGAGTCAGGTTTTTTCTACCACTCAATGAGATGAAACGTAAGAAAATAGCTTAATAGTTCCCCTTAGTCCTGTCACAAATTTCAGATAAACCTTTATAGTGGGACAGATATCGAACTTTTATATTGAAGTTATTTAGTGTCCAATGCAGACGTATTGTAAAGAAAGAAAGAAAACCACATTTTTTATATAGAGTGATTTGATGGCAATATCTTGGCTTCTTTGAAACTTATTATAATTATTGATGCCTTGAGTCCTATTGACACATCTGAGGACTGGACTATTTGGGAAAGTCTGAGGCTATTGTTTTCCCAGCAGTGACTAAGGGTTCCAAAAACATCCAGATGTTCTCTCTACATTAAGACTAAGCATGTGAGTTTCCACACCTGAATTTTATAGACACTGGACTAAAATAGAGTTTAGTCCTCTATCTTGGATTCCCTCACTTCAAAGTGGTTTATATATCTTTTTTTTTTCTTTCTTCCTTTTCTCCTTCTCCCATGCCAGCTTGCCTATCAAATCCTAGATGGTGCAAACGGGCAGTGCACTTGCATTTAACTACTTCCTATAAAAGATAGAAGAGAAATAAATCCAGATTCTCTCTCCTCAACTCACTTACACTGTCTCTTTTTCTCTTCCTCTCTCTGAGAAAGAACCCAGTGGTTTGAAATTTAAATATACCCAGTCAATTTTAATATAATGTTCTTTCTCTGCAAATGAGATTATATTATTCACATGTTCTAGGAATCTTTAGACAATTTTTTCTCATGTTCTTTCTTTGTCATTCTTCATTTTAACAATGCCAAAGCCCATGAACAACCAGTCTTCTTTATTTTAATAGCAATCATAATCACAATGCTGTATTACTTGAGGAACTAGAAACATCTATTTTTCTCATGCCTCTTCCAAACTGCTCCCAACTATCAGATGATGAATACTCACAAACACTAGACTGAAGTATATTTAAGTTCTGAATCTTTTTGTATGAAACATGAATAATAAGAGATTGACTGACAAAATACTAAACCCTACAACCTTATCAAGCATTACCATAAAGGAACAAAAATATCACAAAAAGAAAATTATTCTTTGTTCACAAATCTTTAGGATTTTTGCTTTGAAGCTGAAATTGTTGGAACAGGAGAACAGAGCAGATGTTGTATATGCAAAGTCCTAAGAGGTGACTGATGTGATGTATTCCAATACATATCACTGAAACAGCTAAATACACTAATGATTTAAGCAAGTGATTTTATGGTTTTATAAATGCACAGCTCTTTGTCATGAAAGCAGCCTCAATCCTTTTATCTTAAGGGTTGAACTAATCTTACTATGTGATTTAATTACTTTCAAAGGTTTTGTACCATTACATTTACATCTACTGCATTTAGCTCTGAAGTAATAGCAATAACCAGACACTAACAGCTTCAGTTTATAAAGGCAAGGTTCAAAAATTCATGTTTCAAGGTTTGTTTTCTATTTGATAGAAGAAAAATGCTCCATATAATTAAAGAAAAATATCCTTCACAAGACATCAAAAAAACCCAGAACAATTAAACAGTTGAAGTTTAGTCTAAGTCCTGGTGACTGTAAGCTCTCTATACCTACCTCTCAAAAATTCAATTGTATTTCAGCAGATACATTACAGTTTTTTGAGATTCTTAAACTCCCTTTTTTGCATTTTGTAGCCTTTGCATTGCCAGCAATACAATAATAATATTATAACATTATTATTATCTCCAACTTTCCATTTGAGTTATTACACTCACATATCACTTCGAAATTTACAACTTATTTAACAGCATTTTTATTTTTTATGAGTTTTCTACTCCTACAATTTAAAAAGATCTTAGGGAATACATTTAAGTTTTATCCAAAATAAAAACTAACTAAAAAACTACCTAGCTAAATTATTGCTTTCATTTTGACCACAGAGACCAATGAAAAAAAATTATTTTAGTTCAATGCAAATTACAATATCAGAATAATATCAACAATGTAAAACCAGCTTTATGATCTGTCTTTCACACACTTCTGATAATGAATGCAGAAATGCAACAATCTGTGATATTCTTTGTTTTGCTACATATCAGGAGAACAGACTCGGATTAGAGTATGTCAATGTAATAGCTCATATTAAAGGAGAAAAAGAGGGAGGAGAAGGAGAAAGGAAATTAAAGTAAGAGCTGTTGCTGTATGTTAGGAATAGGTTTTTAAAATTATGACTGAGCTTTTGAGGATGGAGTAGAATTCGATGTCACTATGACATTTTTATATTAAATAAGGATTTGGGTCTTCCAGATGGTGGATGGGAAATCTCATATTTATAGCAACTTTCAAGATTTTAGACCATTTCAGACAAGACACAAGTCTGGCAATAATTCCTTGCAGATGGAGGTTGGTTAACCTAAAATGTAAGACATTTATTGGAAGGTCATGTCTAAATGAATTAAGGATCTCATCAATGTGGTTTAGGTGTAACAAGCTTCAGAATGAATCTCCAAAACATTCTGAAAGAGTGACCCAGCTATGAGGACATTGAATAGTTTAAAAAATTTTCTTGTGTCTCCTTGATGAAACTGTCAACTGATGAGGTACATCAGAAATGTTCAACTTCAGACAATCTCTTATAATCTAAAAGCTGATGATCTCTTCAACCCTAAGCTTTTCATCCATCTGTCTTCCTTTCACATCAGGGATGGCTGTATGCCGGCCAGACAGTGACATTCTCAGCCCATTTAGTCTTGAGGCAAAGAATTTCAGGCTACTAGGAAATTATCAAATCCTGCTCCTCATAGGCTGCGTTTGCTGAAGGTCAGCCTCAAGGCACAAGAGTAGGACAAATTAAATAAGCGTGTGCTGACTAATTCCTCTAACAGCTGGTCTGAGGCTGAGGACAGCCTGTTGATTTACAACTTTTTTAGTCTAGCATTTCACAGTAGCAGTAAGAGCACTCCGAGAAGATGGTTTTCAGTAGAGATTTTCTTGTAGAGGAAAATGTTTATTAGGAACATGAAATTTAACATTGGCTCAGAAATTGAGCATTGTCTCAACATTAATAACATTTGGCAGAAGTCAGGGAGAGGTCATTTGCCAGAATCTTGAATGCTCTTGTTGTCATATTACTAAACAATGAAACCAGATAAGCAGATACGTGCACTGTCATATAATGACTCTGAAATACAATTATCTCTATAGGAGGCCAAACTTTTGTAAGCCAAAGTAATAAAGATTTTGCTCTTAGGGAATATATTTAAGTTAAGGGACAGATGGGAAAATTGGTGAAATCAGAGAGACCTAGACATGATACAGTGGATTCAACATGTCTATACAGCATGCTCTTCATACCCAGGTTTGAAGATGCTGAAGGTGCTCTGAAAGGTAGCAGCACTCCCTATGGGTTTTGTATGGCAGCCAAAGACCACAAATTCAGAACAATTTTATTGCTGCCCCCATGATCAAGGAGTTGATATGGCATAAAATTACCCCTAATTTCACTTAGTGGAGGACAAATAGTACCTTTATAACTGTCTCCCATCTCCATAAACTGTAATTTCTCCAGATGGGGTCTATTCTATTGGGAAAAAGACATGCGATGAAGGAGACAGTTACTTTTTCAGTATTGCCTAACAAGCTAAATGTATTATTTTTTTCTGCTGAACTCATAAAACAACCCATCTGTAAAATTTCAGTCCATTTCCCAAAATGTAAGTGATTCAGTATTTTACAGTAAGAAATAATGACCATTTTCATTTATGAGGCGCCCCCTGCCAGCACACTGTAGGTGCCACATGGATTAACTCTAATCAGAACAACCAACAACAATTAAAACCTCATTAAATATTCAATACACAAAAGCCCCCAAACCAAACAGAGGAGCATTATCATAAAAGTCATCTAAGTCTACAAACATTAAAAGTTAGTGTAAATCTGCCATCAATGTACATCTCTCCATTGCTTGCATTTCATAGTAAGCTACTAATAGAGCAAACATAAAACTCTGAAATTACTCTGTCTTGATCTGACCACAGTGCATGCCAAAGGCTGTGAGCAAACTGAATAAATATGGAAGGGATTACTCTGTCCATTGATAGAATCATTAAAGTTGGAAAAGACCTCCAAGATCATCAAATCCAGCTTTCTGTCTTTTATCTCCCATACTGGGACATCCCCTCTACTTGAGTAATGGTATACCAGGAGGAGAAAAACTGGACTCACCAGGACTGCAAAGAGAAATTCTGTGAAATCAAAGCAATCCATCAGTCTGGAACAGTTTTTGTTCATTTATGTTTTTCCTGTGGCTTTCTGGGTTGTTTTTTGGGGCATAGAGGAAAAAAAAAGGGTTATTTTTTACCCACCTTCACTCCCTGAGGCAGAAATGCCTGCAAGCAAAGAGTACAGAATGGGCAACAATGAACACAGAGAAAATACCTTGATTTGGAGCCTGTTTGTGCTTTTAATTTCACAGTGAAACTTAATTCAACTGGCAGGTTGGATCAGCAGAAAATTTTTTTCATTGAGCTAATGAGGACCGTTAAAATTCTTCTCCAGCACTTAGCATGCTCCTTTTCTTAGGATTCCCTGGAAGACTTATTTGGAGGGTCTTTAGTCTTAGAGATACTTGGAAATCAACAACGCCCTTGAAATCCCACTCTTCCTTTCACTGGACTTTAAAACAGATCATCAGGGTATGGATGTAGCTGAAAGAGCAATTTTCAAAGAAAAAGACTTCTGTATTTCTGCTGTGAATTCTTCAGCTGTGAACTGGATATCATAGGAGAAAATTGCCTTTAGAAATCACAGTGAATTTATGGAACTGGATTTTGTAAGTGTCAAAAAGCCTTTTCCAGCTTTAAAGATAAAATAGGTCCTTGAATTCAAGATATTTCAAGAAGTTTCATTAAAAAAATGCTAGCATCCAAGTCCTCCTCTGTGTAGTAATGCTGTATCTTCTCTTTCATCTTTATGAGCTGGCCCAGAAAATAATGGATTGTCATAAAATATGTTGGGTAATTGGCAATTATTGCCAATAAAACTGAAACCCAAAGTAAATAATACACAAATATTCATCCATTTTGTTTTGCTGTAGGACTTAGAATGAATGACATAAGTAGGGCTTCAAAGTTATAAGATATAGCTGTGTAGGAGGAAAGCCCAAAAAAGCCCTCTGGAATGTGATGTTCATCTTGAAAACCAGGAGCGTTTCAATATTGTTTCAGTACACAATTAGTTTCTTTGACTGCGTTCATGCAGAACGCTTCATGGTCTCTCATATACCTGGGATATGCCACCCAAAGAGGCATCAGGTTAACAGGTAGAATAAGGCTTATTACACTATAAAATAGTTGATTTATCACTTGTTTGTTCCATGTCAATATAATTAAAGCTGAAAAGTGATGATAGCTCTTGAACATCTGTCTTTAGCTTTCATATTCTTCACAGTCTGTTGATTGGGTTATGTTTTGTATTATTTCAGTGTCCACAACTGTCAACTGAAATGGGAGAGAGCTGGTATGAAGTGGTGAGCTGAAGTCAGAAGCAGCACTTCATTTGTTTTTTACATTAATAGACTATGACAGCTCCAGCTCTGAACAAATTGTTTTCAGTTGTTTGATGGGTCTCAGCTGCTCCTAAATGGAAGGTGACCAGATTTTCTTTTAGTTTAAAAGTAAGAACTATCAGAGTAGAGTTGTAGTCTTTTCACTTTTTCCTAACATATAATCAAAGTTCTTCAAATCTTTTAAGGTTCTAAAGCACCAAATCTCATGCAAAATTAGACATTATATTGAAATATTATCCACACACAGGAAGGCCAGTGATGTATAGACCTAAGTGTCACAACACATTTTCTCTTTAAAAATTAAAATATCTTTGTTTTATAGGATTTCTGTTGATAAAGATCCCATAATCCTGTTTTTCAGGGAGCTGAAACTGAAATATTCACCTATAGCTAAAAAAATAATTTTTGATTGGAATTATTTTGTAGGAAAGTATCATATCATCTTTTAATGTGCTGTACATATCTCTTTATGAAAACTTTTAGCATCAAAAGTTCTTTTATTTATATTTTGGGAGTTCAAAACAAGGAATATTTCTCAGATTCTGCAGCTGAAATGTAGAAAATTCATGGAAAGCATAATTCAAAACAGAGAACCAAGGTTTGAAAAGAAGAATGGACTTCTTCCAACACAATACCATCCTGTCTATTCTTGGAGATCCATGTTTAAAAAACACCTTGATCTAGACAGTCCATGGGGGTTGAGACACCATGTGACATTGTTATTAGAGAACTAGTCTATAAAAGTTAGAAATAATGGAAATGTTAAAAACCAATGAAATACAGAAAAGAGACTGAAACAGAGCATAGAACTAAGGGATTTCACTTTTGTCAGACAAAATCAAGACTATTGTTTTAGACTTATTCACAGAAAATCCTTTAATAGCGTGGAAAAATAAAAATTACCTGGAATATGAAAAAAAACCCCACCCAAAACCCTAAAATCTCTGTTACCTTATAAAAGGCTTTATCTTTAATATACTGTGTTATAAGTTTCCCCCACAAGGAGTTTGTATCATTGGCTCTTAATAAGTAATAGAAAACTCATTGAGCTTAGGAAGAATACTGTTTACTGGTAGTCCAAATGACCTCATTTCTATGACTGCCAGCAAATTTATTTATTGAAATCTGTATTGCTCTAGAAGCTTAAAAATTCACCTCAAGGTGAAGTTATGTTAAAATACAATTAATCATTTTTTGCAGCTCATAATTATTTTTCCTTGAAGGAGAAAAATGTTTTGGTTTCCACAATAACTCTAAAGGAGCAACCTACTCTGTCTGGCACATGGGTTTTCAATCTAATTGGAGGCACTTGCAACTTCTGCAATAATCTTTTACCTCCTTATCATTTGAAACATTCAGCAACAAAAGGAAATAGTGAAGGAAGACAAAAACAAAAAAACATGAATATTCAGCTGTGTCCATGAGAATATATGTATTCCTTGCCATATTTTTCTTTCATTCAGGCAAGGATTTAAAATAGACATTTTGGAAGGAGAAAAGGACAGTAGCTCATCATATACTGTGAATTACTGGTTTATTTGATTTTCTTAATTTTCTCCATAGCTGTGCTTTATGAAACATGTAATACAAAAACACTAAAGATGGAACAGATACTTTGTTGGTCTATTTTCCTGACGTTTTATTGTTTATACAGATATGGGAATTCAGGTTTCCCTCTTAGATCATTGAGAACATAATTCACTTCCACTTCATTAGAGTTTATAACACTGCTGTTTAACACCAGCAACTGAAATGTATATCTTATTTTCTCTAAAGGGAGTCCAAAACTACAGAATGAATCCAAGATAGTTTTATCCTATTTCCTCTTCAGCACTTCCCTAAAACTACTCCTATCACAGGAAAGTCCTTGAGCATAAAGAAAAGCAGAGTGTGGAAAGAAATAAAAAACCCAACAAAAATAACCGCTCTGAAAAGAAAGAAAAATAAGTAGAAATTTGAAGGAAAATATTTTCTATTTTGACACAGAAATAAGGACAGGTATATTTTACAGGTAGAGAAGTCACAGCAATAATTTTAGATTATTTAAAAAACTTGTGTATTTACATAGAAAACAAAAAATACAAATTTAATAGAAACTACCTATTGTCATTAGAAATGTATAATCGAAGAAAATCTTAGATTTTCTGTTGGGACAGAATAGGAAGGATAAAAAGCTTAAACTGAGCGTGTTATATTAGGATAACTCCCAGTTTGTGCCAGATGACCCATTGCAAACAAGGTTAATGTTTGGGCTGGTGAATGATCTGAGTCCTGACCAGGACTGTTTATGGTCTTCACCTGGAAAATGAAAGTATTTCACTGCCAACCTGGACATCCAAGAAAAAGCAGCAGATCATTTAGAGTGCAACCTCTGCATCACAGTCCTTGTGGGACTATGATAAGTCCGTGCATCTCAGAGAGGAAGCTGTGTGTTTGTCTCATGCTTACAGATACTCCAAGCTGTCCTAGTGGCTGCAGTATTTCTGACTTAAGACAATATCCAGATTATCCAGAAAACAAACAAAGACAAGGGGGTAAGTCCCCTAAGTGCTCCCCTGAATTTTTCACTTTTCATAAGATCCCCAGAAAAGAGTTAATTGCAGAAGTTTACAGTCTCCAATCTTCCCATTTGTTTCTAGAGCTGAAAAAACAAAGCAGAAAAGAGAAAAAAAAAAAAAAAGCAAAACACCTCTACAGCAAAACTTTAGTAATTCTGCGTATGGTGTGCAAATGAACATCACAGTGTCCCACTTTGCTTCCAAGAGTCTCTAAAAAAGAAACCGACATGCCTTTTAAAATGTACCAAAGCATCTATAAAAAATGTAGTTATATATTTGGGAAGGGAGGAAAGGGACTGATGTGTGGAATGGTAAACAGCACACACTTACAGCCAACTCTATAGATTTCAAATAACCGATCTTGTAGGAAATAATGAGCTATCTTCTAAGAAAGGGAAAAACAGAGAAACTGGTAATAAACAAACTCCAGCTCCCATGTGTGACCTAGTACAATATAGTTTAATTTTATTACTTGTCATTCATACCGAAAACAAATTTGCAATTTTCTGCAAATATAATGGGAATGTTCCCAGAATGTGTGAGTGCAGAAAAGAATGGGATATTTCTGTCAAATGAAACACTACAGTTTTTGTCTCCAAAAAGAAAGCAGAATGACTTGATACTTTTTCTCAGGAGACATATTTGATTCACACACTTATAAATCCAGAAGGGACTGTTGTGATCATCTGATCTGTTTTCTGTATAAACCAGACCAAGGGACTTCTCTCAATTAATTCCTGCTCAGGTCAGCCTACATGTAAAAGACGACTGTAAAATAGGATAGTTGTTGCTTGCTCTTGGTATTGATAGAGTAATCAGCTTAATTTGTAGCTAAGATATAGATCAAATATTAAGAAAATCCTTTTTACTGTAAAGACAGTTAAATACTGGAACTGGTAAGCCGGTGATCCTTTTTGAATCTGCCACTGGAGGTTTCTAGGAACAGATAAGCATGGTGTGCATATAGAGGATGTTGTCTCATTGCCAGGGTTGGGAGAAGGGGATGAAAAGATTAAATGTCTCTTTAGACTCTTTCCAGCTCTGCATTTCAATGGAAAAAAAACCTTTGTTCATCAGTAACTGTGGAACATTGCATAGACTGAATTCACCCAAGGAGGATTTGGAAAGAAGGGGAAGAAGACTTTAGGGCTTTTGAGGAGACCTTCCTCCCTCCTTGATTTCACAAGCTGAAATGACATGATAGTTCCACATTGAAGTATTGCAGGATCTTGATCTATATTTGTCCATTGCTGTATACAATATCTACAACTACGGAG
This sequence comes from Sinosuthora webbiana, assembly GCA_013397395.1. Classification (NCBI taxonomy): domain Eukaryota; kingdom Metazoa; phylum Chordata; class Aves; order Passeriformes; family Sylviidae; genus Sinosuthora; species Sinosuthora webbiana. The sequence continues at coordinate 210,810 of VXBN01015012.1, forward strand.
GATTGTAGGAATATAGTAGGAAATCCAAAGAAACATAATAATTTCCTATTTTTTCCTAATCAGGTACCAGTTAAACACTCAGTGAGGTAATGTTAACATAGATGAATTGGTCAGGTAGATTGCATAGCCAAAAAATCTTCAGAAAAGCACAGAATTTTCCATACTGTGGATAGAAGTTACTAGTGTCCTTCATTCCTTTGAATAATCATTATATTTAAATAAATTACCACCACTGTTCATTGGCTTTACTTTCCATTTTTGCCTATTTATCGTAACTTTGATATGTTATCACATATTTTCTTTAATCCTTTATTGATTATTTGTTTTATTTTTAGTCCTTCTGGTATTATGCAGCTATGGATTTTATGAGATTTTTGTGAAAAGAGCTCTCCTTTAAATTCTAAAATTTTATCATTCAGTCTCCTTATACATCCCTGTGGTCTTGGAAAACGAGGTCAAAGTAAACAGATGCACTGAATTTAACTTTTCTGTGTCTCTTATGGCACTGTAAAATCAAAATTTATCCCTTGTTCAACTCTTATTCAAATGAAAATGTGTCAGTAAATTCCTTCTATTGTTTCCCAGGTAAGGACCCCATCTAAACTAATTATTGTTGTTAATTACCATCTGTATCTTTTCCAGTTAAAGCATGCAGTTCTGAGATAATGTATCCAGAACTACTCTAACATGTTAAGACAAACCTTTATTCATAGAATGATTTTAACACTGTCATTACTATATTTTAGTTATATATCTTAAGTTTATTGGTAATGATATTAAAAAAAATCATATTTAAATGGATATATTAGTTGTGTAAACTTTGTAATTGTTCAACTTTATCAATAGAGTTCTATCCAAGGCTAAAACAGCCATAGTTGGAACCTGTGAGAGGGTTTTTTTCTTTCTCTTGCAGAGTACAAGAGAGTAAGTGAGCCCAAAAGATGTCCTCTTTGGACCATGAAAATCAGAGTCATATTAAATTAGTCTCAGCAGGAGTTCTTAGGCCTTGGTGAACAAGAGAATCCAGGATCAGAATTGCAATGAGTTGTATTTAAGCACTCTGCCATTTACAGAATATGGAGCACCAAATAAAGTGTTTAAATTCACTCTGAGTGAGAGGAAATCTTCAGGAACCTCTTTTCTCTTGTATTTACAGTCATTAAACTTCTCCTGGCACCTAAACTAATCATGCTGTCTCTGAGTAGTAGCAAAGGTGAAGAACACACAAGGTTTAAACCTTAGAAATGGCTTATGTGGGGCTGCGTAAGCTGAGTTCAGATGCCTGATCATCCTCAGTTCAGAGGTTTTAACTTTGGCTTTAACAACTTTTACATAAACTACCCATGGGCTGCTCAGACTCAATACTTGTAATGAACCTGCCCCACTCCATACTGAGTAATTGGACACTCTGTGAATGGAGAGAAATAAGCAGCAAAAATTCAACTTCTCATTATTTAAGGCATTGGTTAACAATATGGGAAAGGTAAGTCCCCAACTTCTTTTTGGTGCATACCTCATTACTTTCATAACACAAACCAGCTTGAGCAGGGAAGATTAAAGAAACACAGCCTGCCATAGTGAATGGTCCAATAGTATTCCCAGGGGAGGGAATAGCTGAGTCTAGCTGAGCCCAGTCCAGCTGAAAAGAAATTTCCGAACCTAAAGGACAGTTTCCCACAGATTCGATGCATGCCCCAATCACTGGGCAAACACCATTGCCTCTTTATTACATTGGAAGGGAAATTAAGTATATATTCCTACATTCCATAAACAAAGCAGACAATAGGAATTACAGAGTTATGATAACATAATGAATTTAAGGAAGAATAGGTACAAGTAGCAGAATACCACCAGTACCTAAAAGCAGAAAACTTTTCTGACTCTGCCAAGCACTTTTAAAGCGTACTGAAGGGTAAGAAAAATTCCAGTATGTATCTCTATGCCTCACTGTATTTATATTTTACACTTTAACAATTGACAACACCTAGCTGAATTATTGTGTTAGAAAATATAACAGCCAGGCCTGGAAATTCTATTAAATGCTGGGGTATGATTTGACCTTGCTCCTGCATTTCTTTATTTCTCTCTGCTTTCAGAAGTGTTTATCCATCTGCAACCTGTGAACATCAACAAAATTCCCCAGATTCTCTACTTCTAGCTCTCTGCTGCAGCCTTTTCTTCTCTATAAAACCCATAAATAGAGACAAATTCAGAAAAGGGACACAATTAATTGCCAACAGCTTTCTGAAAGGACTGCACTTAGCTTCTGATGGAGAACAGCTGTGGTGCACACTCTAATACATGCCACGGATGGGAAAGCATGGTTCCAGCTGGCTGAGGACAGCCACAAGGTCATTCATCAGTGAATACAGACTCTCTCAAGTGTCATGTGACAGACCCAAAATGGTCAAGAGTTTTGAGTGAATCTGCCTGTACCTTTCCCCTAAATAAACACTCTAAAACCCCGAGGTTTTCATTTTGTGAAGCAGCAATGCAATAATTTTTGAAAGAGTGAAATCTCAGATCTGTTGAGGAGAAAAAAAAAAAGTATGTGGTCTACACTGATTGAAAGTGTGTTTTTCCCTCCAGTCTCCTTTGCTGCATCTGTCATTTGCAACAAATTTAGCAAAACATCTGGTATAAAAAGAAAATGTCTACTTTAGCTATGTGTCTGCATGCATGGAAACATGAATAGAAGCATGGCCAGTAGGCTGAGGGAGGGAATTCTCTCACCCTCCTCTGTTCTTATGAGATCCCATTTAGAATTCTGTCTCCAGCTCCAGGGTCCTCAGTAGAAGAAAGATGTGGACCTGTTGGAGGGAGTCCAGGAGGAGGGCCACAAATGGTATCAGAGGGCTGGAAAACCTCTCCTGTGAAGAAAGGTTGAGAGAGCTGGGACTGTTCAGCCTGAAGAGCAGGAGGCTCCTGGGACACCTTATTTCAGGCTTTCACTATTTAAACAGAATTGATAAGAAAGGTGAAGACTTTTTTGCCAAGGTCTGTAATGGCAAGGCAAGTGACAAGAGTCTAAAAGTTAAAAAGGGTAGATTTATACTGGATGTGATAAAAACATTTTTTACAATGAAGATGGTAGAGCACTGGAACTTGTTTACCAGAAATGTTGTGTATGACACACATGTTGAATTAGGCTTTGACCAACCTGGTCTAGTGGAAGGTGTCCCTGCCATAGCAGGGGAGTTGCAACTAGATAATCTTTAAAGGTCCCTTTCAACCCAAACTGTTCTATGATGCAAAGCCACCACTTGGGCAATCTTTTATTTTGTTCCAAACCAAAAGGAGAATCTCTGTTTTTGACATGGGCATGTCAAAAGGACATGGGCACTCATGCTCACTGGATGCAAATTTTGGTCCATCAGAAGTAAATTTTATCCCACGTGGAAGGAGAATTGACCTTTCTCCTTGCCTCCCTCCTTTCTGTGGCATGAGAGTACAAATGATACCTAAGACAATCAACATTGAATAACGTGGTTAATTTTATAAAGGCAGCAAATATTTTCACTCTCCTGGATCTATCTTTGCAGCTTTCTGACACAGTTCCTCATCTCTCTATTTCTCAGGCAAACCCAACCAATGAAGCCAACAAGTATCCTTCCTTTCATTTGTTAATGTCATATTTGTAGCAAAATATTTCCTGCACTGAGCTTTGAGATAGGTAATAATCACATAGCTTGTAACTTGAATCACTATCATGATTCTTCCTCTTTAGGTATATGATGCAGCATCATTTTTTTTAAGCAATTGGAACCAAGGCTAGAGGGTTATGTTCCTAAAAGTGGTTACATCTTTTAACTCCTCTGATCTTCAGTTTACTCACTCATAGAATAAATAAAGTATTAAGTGTTTAACCAGTCTTGATTTTTTTTAATATTATTTATTTTATTCTGAATATTTTCAGTGTACTGGAATACCGTCTACGAAAGGAACCTAAGACTACTACTTTATCTTTAATTATGGTACATTTCTATTGTGATGACCAACCATGCATATCATTAGCAAGTATGGCAAGGCTTTCAAATGAAGATGAGATTGATGACTTTTCACTTACTGATGTAAATGAATCACCAAGTGAAGCAACTTCAAGGAATGTATTAAAGAGCACAAGTCAAATCTCTGGCTCTGTACACACACTGTCGCATTAAATAAACTCATACTTCATTTGTGCAGTGGCTGAAGAAAGCTAATTAAAATGAGTAAAATTTCAGCTGCAGCTTCTGGCATTGTTAATCAGTAAACAAAGTTGAAAACTTCAAATAGGGCTGGCTTCAGAGTCCAGTACACTTGTAAAAACAGATCTGAAACTAAAGCAGAATGAAATAACAGCATCGAAAATAACATTGAAAGTGAACTTGAAAAGTTATTAAACCATCCCATAAATTACCATGCATTTCTTCCTCAAGAAATGGATCTGCTGTTGCTTCTTATTAAACTCCTTTACTAAACAACCATTTAGTCATGGAGTTACACTTCCTTGAACATTCTGGGGGCAATGAGCTCTGCAGATAAGCACATGGAACCAGGAACTAAATTTTAGCAATTTCAATTCACATAAGCTTCATGAAACCTGTTAAACAATTTCTTTTGGGATGAATTAACTCCTCAGTTTTCCTTTCAGTTTTAGATTTGTCTTTGTTCCTCAGTTCGAAAAACACAGATGAATTTTTGAAAGTCCAGGGGCATTGTGTTATTTGGAAACAAATGTGACTTCTCTATGATTTATGTAAATCTCGGCTCACAAATCTTGTTTAATATAAATTTTGCAGCATTCTGTTCCATGCACTGGGAGGTACTTCTGGTACACTCTGAAAGACTAATAAAAATATGAGAGACTTAAACTGGTATATTTTCACAGCCTCTACTTGATCTTCTGAAGAACTCACTTATAATAAAAAAAATAAATCTTGATTTTGGAAAATTCTAAAAAATGTACTTGTTGTGCTATGAAAAGAAAAAAATATACATTTTAAAAATTCCTGTCAAATGAAAAAATAAAATTAGGTAAAAGATTTGAGCAATGAAAGATTTGTTTTTCTTTATCTTTCTTCCCATTAAGATAGTAAATTTACTGTATGAAATACATTAAAATACCACTATACATGTCAATTTTCATATATCCAAGAAAAAAATTAAAATTCGATATTGTAAAAATTAAATATTTACGCATATTCCATGCAGTTTTTAATGTAATTTTCATGTTATCCTGAAATATTCTGTTTTTATTTAATGTAAATTTTGGGTGGATTTAAACTTTTTTTTATTTTTGGAGACCCTGTGGGATTTAAATCTTAGGTATTTTTCTCATCAGTTTGAAATAAATGCTAGGATATTTCTGTGCCATTTTATGGAAAAAAATAGGATCTTTCTGTGTGGATCAGTTTGAACCTGGAGGCCCTTTTTTTCCCTTCCTTTCCTTTTATTGGGGAAAACCTGCGGTCAGAAGAGGTCAAAAAACTCAGTGAACATTTGAAGGAAAAACACTTCTTTCTTTACATCTGAACAAAAATTTCATGGCATTTTCTTCACAAAACTATATGTGATGAAAATCTTTTCTCTGCACTTATGTCTTACAATAATTTTGTTTCAAGGACTTTTTTTTTAAACATAAAAAGAACTCTGAGTTTTCTGATGGACTGAAATGACTTAGAGAAATTGATTCCTGTGTCTGTCAAATAAGAAGCTGCTCACAGAGGCTAAAACCAATGATTTTGCTTCTTTCTTTTCCTATTGTTAAAACCAAATATTTTATTTTTATGTGTCCTAGCCACAGTCTTTTCAAGCACACAACTAACCAGAAATCTTGATATGAGCTGCTGCTGTCTTGTTCAGGTTCTTCATTTAGGCTTCCCATTGACCCACAGCACAACACCTTTGTATTATTTTCTCCCCATGATCATTCCCATATGTTGGACATGCTTGTGATAGGCAGAAACATCACTTTCCCTTCCACTTCTGTCTGTCCTTTCTCCAATCCACTCTGCGTTTCCTTAAGATATTTGATTGGCAGAGCAGAAAGACCCTAATTCTGGAAAGCACCATGATCCAGTGAAGTATTTAAGTTCAGGTGTGGGTCCCAGTGGAACTCCATGAGATGGAATATTTCCCTCAACAGGAGCCAAACCAGACAATAAACAAAATGAAAAAGAGGAAAATGTATTACTAATGTACTAAGATAAATGGAAATTCAACAATATTTGGGGCCTACTAAGTAACACAGCTGGCAATTACAGCAGTTCAGAGGATGAAAGAGAACATATCACACTGTCACAAAAAACAACTCTAAATATCAGATCTTTTGGTTTCAAAGAAAGACACCTAAGAATCTACATACTAGAAGTATTTTCAGAAAAAGACTCCACTTCAGATATTTCCTTTTCAGCAGAGAGTAATCATATAATTTAAAAAGTTATTATTATTGTTGTTGTTGTTGTTGTTACATTTCTTTTAATCACCTATTTCACTGTACTTACTCCAGTGGAGGCTCAATAAAGTCTGTCATTTCTTAAACCAAACAGGTGGGTCAACAACTACGATTAAGCTCATTAAAGCATTAATGAGCAGCTTGCTTTACTTTCTGCACAGAGTAAAAATTTTTATATCTGGGAAAAAAAGATCTTTAAATAGTTTATAACAAAATTGTGAAATTATGTTGTTTCTAATGGTCAAATCAGAAATTCATTTATATATAGTAAGATTTATTTATATATTTTTATATATATCTGGTAGGACCAGCATGTCTTACCTCTCAGTGTTACCTCTCAGTGTTTTTACTTCCACTGTAACTATGAAATCAGACAATAGAAAGACTATTAGATGTTTATTTACACTTCGGTGGGTTTCAAAAATTAAGGTTGTTTGGGTTGTTTTTTTTCTAACTTAAATTAGCAAGTATTTGTTAAGGACTAAGTTAAGAGTAAGAAAAAATAAGTCTGTCTGATACTAGACAGATAACACACACATTCCTCCACACCAATGTAATATGTCCTTTGTCAGACAGTATGAACACAAACATGATCACTTTCTAAAGCTGTAGATGTGATGAATGTAAACATGCTGAAAATAAATCCCTGAGACTAGCTGATAATGACTATCTTGAGAATTCCAGCTTCAAACCTAAACATAATCCCATCTCCTACTGATAGCTTCAATTCACATCTCAAGATTTTCTCAATCACTTCTTGTCCCTAGTAGTAGGAATATTAGAGGTTAGGCAAAAGAGGAATCTATTACAATAAAATAAGCTACTTTAAGAGCATATATCTGAAATTTGGGAGCCAGGGTTGTCCAAAAGGATTTGACTAATGACAGAACATTTTTGAACAAGTGTCTGAAGACCAAAACTTTCTTGTATTTCAGGACAAAACAGTGTTTGTCTGTGATCTCATAGTAGGTAGGATGATATGCATTATTTATACATTATCCCTCTTTATTACAAGTTTCAGTAGTCTAATCAGAGCTTAGAACTACAATTTTGTGACTTGGGAGTATGAAAGTGCATAAATAACTAATAGTCAACAATCTAAACAGATCTTTCAGAGATACTGTCTTGGCTAAAAACGTGTCTTCAAATCTTTTGACAAAAATCTGTAGGCCTGTGAACTACTGTGAATATTCAAAAATTCACCAGCCTGTCCCTTCTTTCCTTTCCACTCAAAACCCAGTGCCTGTTTGTGTGGAGGGGCACTTTGAATACCCAGAGTCTTGTGGGTTAAGTGTCCAGATAAACCTGGTTTCAGTTCCTTTCATGTCACATATATCCTTTTAGCCGCATGGGGTTATAATTACCTAAATTTGGTGTTCTGTTTGTCACAAGTGCTTTAGGCAAACAATAAAAAAGGACAAAAATTGTGAAGTACATTTCAGATCCCAGCTGGGCCATGGGCTTACTGATGGAGCAGGTGAAGCCCTGCAGAGGTGAACTCAGAGATGTGGACCGGAAATGCTACAAGAGGCGTGAGAGGAAGCAGAGACAGAGCCTAAAACTTGGCTCTCTTTTTCCTCAACCTTGGCTCTTTTCCCTGCCTGGATTTTAAGCTTTTCGGTCAAGGACTGTCATGACATGGGTATCTAAAGACCCACCTGAAATGGGAATTTTGAGAAAGAATGCAATAGAAATTAAAATTAATAAATTGTAACAGAATTAGGTGCTATCACATGGACAACATCCTGCCAAATTCAGTACCTCTGGCATCCAGCTGTGATGTGGCCTTAGTGAAAGTCACATTTTTTCTCTGTACGTGACATTGTTCAAATGTTGCAGCTGATTTGCCTTGGCAGGCATTTCACTGATGTCCATTGCCATGAAATTATCTGAAAAAAACATCTCTGGGAATTCATCTGTCTCTCACTCTGCAACCTTTTCCTAAGTTCACCCTATGAGAGGACTTTTAATTTATTTAAATTATTTTCATACACTTCTGAGAGATGTGCAGTTGGGGCTTTGTTAGCCTTTTCCTAAGGATGAACAAAAAATTAATAGGAGTAAGTTGTTTAGACAGCGACCATAAATAAGTGAGGCTGCTATTAGTGCCAGAGCAAATCCTGCCCCAAAATGCACAGAGCTCACCTCTGCGTGAAGTGCAGTAAAAGACTGAAACCCAGCTTTGTTTTGTTAGGTGTGACAAGCATCACAGTAAAAAAAACATCTGGAAACTGATGGCCTTATATGTGCAGTAAAGTGAAAGGTATCAGAAAATCTGGATCTAGATGTTGAATCTCCTGCCAATCTTTGACAAGCCATTTAATCTTTTTGGCCAAGATTCAAGAAATTATCTGGGCTTTTAGCTTCTATTTAGAACCCTAAATTCCTATTGATTTCCTATGACTACTCTAAAACAAGCAAAAGCAAAGGTGTATGCACAGCACAGCTGAGTCAAAAGTTGCTCTTGATTTTTTTCCTTATATAGCTATATAAATATATCTTTATAAACCTCTAAGGAAAGAAAAAAATAATTTTGTCTTATTATTAATGTGGTTGTGGGACAAGTGGATGTTTTGATCAGAACTAAACAAACTGAGAATCCTTGGAAAAGGACAATTTTTAGATAACAAATGCCTCAGTGATTGTATTTATCATTATGGATTTAAAGAAAAATATTGAATATGTTGTATTTATTAAGAGTAATATTCAATCCAATGACAGATATATACTGTCTTTCAAAATTTTCATGTTTATTTTTTCTTATCATCCTTGGAAGTTTATTGGTAAAAGTGTGCTAAGAATTTTCTTGCTCTTCAAGAAAAACAAACTGCAATGTAGTCTAACATTTCCAAACTTTCATTTTGGCTCAACTGTCTTTTGCATCACCTACATCCCTTGTTGCAGAATTAGGAGAAGGTGAAATAGGAATAAATAAGCTAATTAGATCACTTTGCATTATCTCCTGCATACAAAAAGTAATTACGTTTCTTCTAGTTACCCTTGGATCCATTAACTTGTCTCTGTTAAGATTCATCTACCTGGAAAACACCTTGTGTTCTTTATGAATACCATGGATAATTCAGTTACTCTCTCAGGACATGGCTTCAGTGGTTAATCACTTACAAGTTTCTACATTTTTTGCCTAGCAAACTTTCCCTGGCATCAAGCTGCCACCACACTTCTGCTGTCACTTAAACCCGGAGGTTTTCATAGTCCAAACACAAGATATCCCTACTTTTTTAAATCGGGAACTCAAGGGTTAAGTTATTAATTGAGAAGCAGATGTTTATTTAGAAATTAGGCTTCTGAAAAATGTTGTTTCCAGCCCACAAATTCACCTTTATAACAATTCTTTCATCCTCTTCAGGTTTCATCAAAGGATTTCATATTATTATACTAACCACACTTAGGCTCTAAATTTGCCGCTTAGTTTGATTATTTTCCTGAGGTGCAAGTATTTGCTGTTCAGTGGGACTAGCTAGATGCAGGACCACCTCTGAGATCCCTTAGGAAAGCAAAGACACAGAAATGGAATCCAGGATTTTGTTCCCTGGCTCAGGGCTCTGATTGTTTCCTTGACCCCTTCAATTTCTTTAATTTCACCAATATAATTTCACAATTCCAAACAAAAAATTAAAAACTGCTGAAATGGATTTATAATCAAACCATCCAGAGTTTAAGAAAGGAAGAATTTTAATGGTTTGTCCTGCACAGAAATGGAGAGGAAAAAGAAAACTCACTTATGGTATTTTCCAATTTTCGTGTTATTATTTTCCTTACACACAGACCAAAAGGGGAAGAAGGAGTATGAGTCATAGTCTAAAAACACAGTGTTTAGTGCATCTGACACAAAATGTCTGAGCAGCATTTCTTTTCCAAATTATTCTCTAAGAGCTATACCAGAAGGTGGTGATGGGGGTAATCTGAAAAATATTTTAATGTACTAAAAAAACACATGAAAAAGAGTTATATCTGTGTGATCTAGAAGTTCCCCAGAGATTTTGCATGGCAGAAATCACACTAAATAGAAGTATAAATTTTCTAGACTTGGAAATGAAGGACTGCTAACTGATGACACCTGCCTCACCGTTGTGGCCCTTCTTTCATTCATGAGCTCAAATAGACCTTCAGCCAAAACTCATCCAAAAGTGCATGAAACACTCAGAAACAATGACATTTAATGAGGAATTTTGAGCTAATGCTTTTCTATTAAAAAAATATATGTGCCATTTATATGTATATAGGTCTTAAATCAGATATTCCTGTCATCTAGTTGAGTATTTGCTCCTATAATGAACCCTTTCTTGAACCAAAATCTGGTTTTATTGCTCTTCATTATTGCTATTTCAGAAGTATATTTTTTTGATAATCATCTTTCTATAAGTGAAACACAAATTATAGAAGTATTTATGCTGGCTATCTTAGGAAGCAAGGAAGGTGTTGGCCTTCTAAAAGCTTTCTCTAATGGATTTTTCATACTCTGACTCACCATGAACATGCAGAAGAACTCTGTCACAGGCAAGGATATAGGCAGGTGACATAAACTGAATTACAGCCCCCAAGCCATGGGGGCATGGCACCTCTCTGAGAAAAGTTTTGACATGCCATGAGTCCTCTTCAATGCACTAGCCACAAAAGACACTCCGTAAGTGTAACTCAGCCTACCATGGAGTGATAAATGCTTAGACACTATTTCAAACACAATATGCAGCATTCTTTTGGGTAGAACAAAAGGAACAATATTTAACTTTGTTTAGCTGGGTAATCTAAATCACTGTGTCTTTTCTTGTTATTTTTTCATTTCCTATTTTCACTACCTCATAACCAGAGAGGACTGAGAAAGTAGGTCGCAGAATATTTCCTATTAAACATTTTGTTATTCTACACTTATTTCAAATGTTCCAAGCCTGGAATCATTAATAAAAACTTAGCATCTGTAATATGCTTTTTAAAGACATGAAGTCACAAGAGACCTTAAAAGTGAATCCACTACTGCTTACTGAGCTCTACAAATTTCCAGGCCCTACCTTTGGTAATTATTTTAAAATACCCAAGAGAATTTGTAGATTTGTCCAATTACAGCCAAAATACTAACATTGATAATCTGCTGTAAAATAGCACTTCCACCCTCGTTTCTCACAAAATGAAAAGGAATAAAAAAGCCTGCGTGTGAGTTAGAATTTTGGTGGAAGGAATGAAGTCACAAGAAGTGACTGCTAGCCTCAGGCACTGACTTACAAGTTGTAGTTCTTTTTCCTCAAGTACATGAAAATTCACATTGCTCTCACAGATTTAGTACAGTCATAGTTAGGTCTGGACAGACCCCATTTAACTGATCCAGGACACAAATATTGTGTGTCACTGCCCAGAAGCCACTGCCCTTGACCACTGGACACAGAGGGAAGTCAGGGCCGTGCCACTCCCCTCAGGCACTTTTTGAATCTCCAGTACAGAGGAGAGGTAACAGATACCATTAATTTAGGTTTATATTACACACTCTGACAGAGCAAACCACAAAGCACAGCCATGTGACCTATGTGGGAGAGGAGGAACAGACAGTCTAACCCTAAGCTGGCCCAGTGATTTTTGTCCAGCTGGACTTGAAAACTCAGGTGATACTGGAAATGCCAGAAGCACCTCATTGCATATGTGCGTAAATGTTTTATCACCTGATAGGAGTGGGACCTGCTGGCAGACTCCACCTCTGTGTTTTGCTATAACATGTCACTGACCAGATATGGGTGCCTGTCTTCTGTTTGAACATGTCTTCCAGCTAACAACCTCAAGAAACTCTAGAAATATTCCAGGCCAGAATAAGATGCAATTCTTGGCATTAGGGCAAAGGTTAAAACTTCAGAGCATTAGGTTTAAAGGTTAAAACCTGCATTCTTCAGAGCATTTAGAGAGCACTACTAAGTACCTCTAATGGTCTAGGTCCAGGATTTTTCTCTTTCTTAAATAGAAACAAAGGCCTTTCAACAAACATTTTAACTTTTTTTTTGATATCCAGCAACAGCATGGCGTAAATATCAGGACAAATGTATAAATGTAATACTGAAAGTTTGCAAGGTGCTATTCCTTGTAACTGTCATTCCTTATAGACAGGAAAAGAAATATATACATGTAAATGCTTGGAATATATCTGCATATGTGTATGCATTACATATAAGTGTATTGCAGTATGCATATACATAACATATATTTATTACATATATATACATATATGTATATATATATATACACACAAACTAAACTAAAATAAATTTTAAAGCAAAAACCACTATAGTACTCTGCCAAGGTAAATAGACTGTTTTGCAAGAGTGCAAGAGTATCAATATAATTTAATTGGGGAGCCCCATCTGGCTGCATGGGTAGAACAAAGCTGGGCTAAAAATATGAAGATAATTAAAACCAAAATGAAACAAAAAATCCTGAACCAGAAAGACTCCAAGAGTTGAAACAAATTGTGTTTTTAACAGCAAATGGAAGAAAGATCAATAATGGCTACTCTAGCTTGTGGATAAGCATTTTCCATAAATTCAGGTACCTTTTATACTGTGCTTATATGTGATATTAAATAGTTAGGCCTGTGAATAAAGGCCATTTTTTCTCCTGGAAAACTCAGGGCTACATCCTTGGGCAAGTACTTTCAAACTTAGAAGTGTAAAAAGAAGTAACTGTACAGCTAGACATTTTCCAGAGCATGTAAAAAATTAATCTTGCTGAGATGGATTGGAGCAATTATTCAAAATGTAATTGGCTTTTGAAATGCCCATTTATTGTAACTTTAACTACTCCCTTAGTTCCTTAAAAACGACTAACACTGTGCTCACAAAAAATCATATAAACAATGAAAATGTAAAGAGCATCTGGGTGTTTGTAAACTTAATAAATATACAAAAAAATTTTGCTTGACATTCCCTACTTTCTGAAAGGTGATCCTTTATTCTAATCAAGACAGTTCATTAAGAGCTAAAGAAAATCTAACTCAAGTGTATTCTGAGAGACTTTTTATGTGACAGCAGGTAAAAGACCTAGATCCTGACCCCCAGGGTATTTAAGTGATTATTTCTTATTTCATTTAGATTGAAACAATATGAATATGGCATTTTTTTTTACTTCTTTAATGATCTGTGCTTCATTCTCCTTTCTGAAAAATAGGAGTGGAAAAATTCATTTCCAGGGAGTCTTAAGAGGACATCTGCATTATAATATGGGGGGTCTGGCCTGGATTAATAATTGTGTCTTATGGTTTTTTACACCTGGGAAGGATTCAGTGATTTAGAGAAAATTTTCAGTTGTGCTAGGTTTTTCATGTCCCTATTGTGAGTTAATAATCTTAATATCTGTCACCCAAGCACATCCCACTATGTTTAAACCTTTAGTATAAGTTTTCAATTATTCATTAGGCAATGTACACATTTCTTACTTGTTCATATCAGCAAAAACAAGGGCCAGTATCTGAGATCAAGCAGTACTAGACATTCCATCTTACAGTGTAATTGTTAGCTCAGTTTTGAACTGAGCATAGTTTTGAACTATTTCAACCAAACCTAGATAGTTTTGCCACAGCTCTTAGGACAAAGTGACTCAGGAATAATTCTCTGTGTGTAGTCTGTTTGAGGAGTTTCTGCTGGCTGTGTCAGAGTAATTTACTCAAACACAACTCAAAGGCATGCCAGTTGATAAGACAAATAGTAACATTATTTGTCATTTGACAATAGTGCCACTGTTGTCTTACCAAGGCAGGAGTGTCTGGCCCCTTTTATTTATCAGTTCAGACACAGACATCAAGTTTTTAGCAGAACCTTTCGTTCCTGCTACAAATAATCCACAACTGCTCTTCTTTTTATTTATAACAATCTCAAAATGTCACAAAGACATTAAGAACTGAAATACGGTAAGATTTTTGCTGTTGTTTGGATATACACCGGTCAAAGATCACCAGACCTAATAGTCACTAGGAACAGACTGAGCTCATTGTTGTGTAACTGTTTTTGAAACAAGCTTCTGACTACTGCAGTTTTTTGAGCTCTGTTTCCATTTTGTCCATTCCAGATGCAGGAATTCACAGAAATGCTGGTTTGTTGGTATTTCCACAGGCCAGCCAGCCTGACTTTCCACTCAGGCTCAGGAATTCACAATGCCAGCTCAGGTCAGCTGTGCATCTCCCCAGACGCCTCTTGTCCCACTTGTGCAGCTGATGTGAGTTCCTGGTTTGCCCATGGCCTTCCCTCATGAGCACAGCTTTGTCTGGTGATCCCTGGACTGGTCTAACCCTGGTGATCAGACCTGATCTCTTCACTTTTCTGGGAGACTGTGGCTCTGTGTCTCATCAGTGACAGGGTTTATTAAATGCTTATTTAATCCATTTGCCTTTTGGAACCATACATAATGCTTTTAAATTCAACAATTATCTTTTATTTAAAAGACATTATTTTTCTTTGGAAGTAGGCAACAACATTCACTTTCAACCCTCCTCATTTTTTTTTTCTTTCCCAGCAGGCTTTTTTATCAAGCAGATGTGATGAAAAAGCATGTTTTCATTACTATTTTCTCTTTTTAAAAAATCCTGGCAGGCCTAGATAAACTTGTCCTTTTGACACATGGCTCAGGGCATGTCTTTACTGCATTTTCACTCCTATCACATGCATCTTACAAGTACTTACCACAGGCGTATTTTCAAAATAGTAAACTTTTCACATTTAGCCTCTTTTTAATACTCCTTAACAGCAAAGCCCAGTGCTTGCTGCTGCAAATCAAACATCTACAGCAAGAACTGACAGTGCAGGGGAAAGACAAGAAAGAGGTAATACTTAGGTAATACACTTAGGAATAGAAAGAGAGAATGAGATACAAATGTTTTATATCAAAGCTATACACCAATTGTGATCTGCAATTTATTGTACATGAAGGAGAGATTGTGCTGTGTTACTCCTCCCTTAGTCCACCACCAAATCTTACTGAGCCTACATGACACTTTGCTTATGTTTTCTGGAGGAGTTACCAAGTCCTGGAAATACTTTGTTTGGAAAGGAAGAATGATTTAAACTAAAATACTGAAAGCTGAATATCAATTTCCAGTTGTTCTGTAGGAAAAATCTCCAAAAACTAAGTCCACATAGCACCACAGATACTGGTGGTATTTGTAACAAAATTTCAGCACTTTGCTGGTTTCAGTCGCTTTCACATCTGAAAACAGATGTGAAAGATTGTAAATGGGAATTCATAAGTGTGTACACACAGAGCAACATCTGGTGTAACACAAGTCTCTTTAAGACTCCAGATTAATGTAAACTTTTCATCCACCAGTGCCCCCCTGTCCTCCTCCTCCTTAGGGATGCTCTCAGTCCCACAGACTTTACTGATTCAGGGGATTGCCCTGGTCCAGACCTTGTCCTTGACATTCTTGAACTTCACAGAATTCAAGTGGGCACGTTCCCCAAGCCCAGCAAGATCCCTGTGGATGAGATCTTTTCTCAAGGAAATCAGCTGCTCCACTCAGCTTTGCTAAGGGTGCACTCAAACTCTCTGTGTGTCATTTGGGATTGCTTTTAATTCACTGAGAGGAGTGCTAACAGCTGGACTAATCTTTTTTTTAATTTGCACCTCCTCAGTAATTTGTTGACCATTTTCTAAATCTGGGTGAAAATTGTGCTGGGTTAAAACTTTTAAGCATTTTAGAACAAATAAGAGGTCCTAAATTTTTTAAATAAACAAAACACACACAAAACAAACAAAAAAAAACCAAACAAACAAAACCGAGGGCCCACTATTCAAATTATTTAAGTAGGAAAATTATGCTATTGCTATTTTAAATTAAAGATTAATTTTTAAGTACTAGACCCGATTCTGTTTTCATATTTTTTACTTTTGAGTTGAGTTTTTACAAAGCTGTTTTTTAATACCAGTTATCATTTTCCTGTCCCAGTTAATTTCTCTTGATCAGTTACAAAGGTTTTAAAAATGCCATACATATCAGAAAAAATCCAACATAGTCAAAAGAAGTATGAAAGGCTGCAACCTTACTCTTCTGGAATACTTTCTCTGCAGAATTTTGGCTACACAGAAGAAAAAAA